>VXAD01007405.1:773017-1150301 GCA_013399195.1 Dicrurus megarhynchus
TGAGCTGCTGCTGCAGCTGTTCAGTAATTAAATACCTGCAGACCAGAGAGACGAGTTAATGCCATTAGTCATGGGCACCTGCTCGGACACTGGGTGCCCGGGGGAGGCTGGGGCCCCACAGGTGCACGGGCAGCACAAGGCAGCCTGGGTGAAGAGTAATGGGAAGATGTTGCTGCCACCAAAGGAATGAGAAATATGTTGGCCTCCCTGTCCCAAAATGTGGGGCGACTGTCATAGCTCCTTTCTGGGGCCATAAAATATTCCTCCATAAATATTTTCCTTAAAGACTATCACACTGCAATAAAAAAGTTCTATCAGCCCCATGGATCTCCTCATTTACTGTCCTTTTATTCCTTTTATAGGAATAAAAGCCTGGACTTTCTTTTATTTGTTTTACTATCTCAAAATTGTTCTTGCACCCAGTTATCTCAACACTTATGCAAGCAACAAAGTTGATAAAACTTTTGAGCCAAACAAACAATGCCTCTTTGCCAGGTTTTTTCTCCTCCCACATCCCCCTGGGAAGAGATAAATACTAATGATAAACAACCATGACATGGCAACAAATGGGAAAGAATTTTGAAGAATCAAGAACTATTTTTACTGTTTAGAAAAGAGATCAAAATCAGCTTCCTACCCTTTAGCCCCTTTCCCCAGCTTTCAGACAGGCTGGATTCTGCACTGCAAGCCAGAGATCTCAGGGATATAGAGCAATTTCTTACAGCTTGCTAAAGCATTACAAGCTCTAAGCTGCATGACTGTAATAAAGACTTTGAAGCAAAAACAGGCTAAAGAATAAAATACCCTACGAAGTCTGAAATTCAGTTCAAACAAACTCCAGCACACATCCAAAAGGCAATTAATACAGCTGTATGTGAATACTGGTCTGCTCCTTTCTCTCAGCTCAGACTTCACTCACAGACAAATCAAACTGTTTCTCCAAATGCTGAAGCATTTTTTGAGCTTCAGGGTATTCCCGTAGCATTTACTGCCGCAAGCTCTTTGTTCCCAGCGTTTCATTTTCCTTGACCCCAGGCTCCAGCAGATCCCTTACCTCTCGTGCTACTCTGTGGAGGGACTCTGAGGTCTGACAACTTTTTGCAGTGCTCAGAAGCTGTTGAAACCCTCTGTGGCACTGCCTGCTTCCCTGTCCCTTGCCAGTGGGGAAGCTGTGAGACCAGGCAGCAGTGGGAAGCCGGCAGCCAGCACAGCAGAGGGCTGGGCAGGCCGGAGGGAGGGAGCTGGAGATAGATCTCATCAAAGGTAGGAGGCCTAGTGGGGATCATAGAGACGGAGATACACATCTAAATAATTCAGGCGCTAATAGAAGCTTTAGGTTGGGTTCTGTTCAAGACGTGAAATGAAGCTGAATTTTGATGTATTTCAGGCTTCCATCAATGCAGAACGTGGTGTTACTTAATAACCTGACACTGAAAAGCCAACATTATTTTAAAAGTATTCCAAATAAAGTTAATGAGGAAAGTGACTATGGATATGTGTTTTTATAGCTTTAGGTTGAAATTCTATCGTGGGAAGATTTTGAGAGCTTCAAGTCTGACCTCTACAGGTAGGCTGCTGAAATAGGAACAGGATCTTGGGATAGCAAGTTGTAGACGGAACTCTTAGATATCAGGGAATGGATCAGATGCACTACTTAACATCACACTATCATCACTGCCTCCCAAAGCCATATTTTAACAACACAACTATTTGTAGCATCATCTGCGGCAACTTGGCTCCTACAAATGCTTCCTTTGCAAGCTGCATAGACAGTGCAGCACCCCGAGAAAAAGCACATCCAGCGTGAATATTTTTACATTCAAAAGTGTAAATGGGTTATGCTTCTGCTTTTTATTATCCCTCCCCCTTCCTCGCCAGTCTTCCACATGACCTACTCTTGCAGAGCTACAGAAACAACCATTACTTTGAAACTGATAACATCCATTTGCGTTTTGCAAAAATTATGTTTTTAAATGCCCTGATTGGTGCCACCTTTTTCTAATCAGAACCAACCACTCTAACAAACTACCCTTTGTCAGGGGATCCCATCCCCTCTGTTCCCACCAACCTACAGCACATGTTGCTATAGCTACCCTGCATGTCTATTTGCCACACAAGTGATCAAAGGGAGCAGACAACACACATGCACAAAAAATCCTTACCAGGCTTCCTACCGAGCAATGCCCAGCCACTAATTAACTGATACACTCCCAGCCTGCGGATTCTGTACACTTGTTTTCTTTATTCTGCATGGTACACACAAAAAAAAGACAGCATTCTTCAAGATGCTGTTTCTTCCCTTACAGGCCAAACAAACAACAAAATATCCCAGGATGAACTCTATAAAATAATTTCCTAGTGCCAGGCAAAGGATTACAGAACTTCAGGATAAGAATACAGCTTTTCTACAGAGGAACACATTAAGAATTTTAAAAGGTATGCAAAAGAAAATAGGAAATAAGAAACACATGCTAAGAACTTAAACAGCTGAAAGGAAAGGGGGTGATTTTGAATTTTGCATATGTTTTGCACTGAAATGGTATACAACCTTTATTCACTTGGTGAATTATATGCAGACTAAAAGCCATATGACTGCAGACATGATAAGTAATTGTAATGGTTTTATATGCCTTAGAAACACAGTTTTTCATTTTTAGGTGGCCTGTCAGTTAACAGTTGAACCTCTTTATGTGACAAAGGGCTCAAGACTGCCTTGATCAAAGTCAATGGCACTTCAATAGGAAGAGGCCAAAATAAGGAGCTGCATTTTTTGTCAATGACACTCCTGCGAGCTGCACTTCAGGGATATGTTGTGGTTGAAAGGGAATGAAAATGAAGTATTAAAACTCATCAAACATTTGATTTTCTGTGAAGTAGGCTTAGGAAACAGAGCCCACAGTGCCCTCTCCAGTTCTGCAGCTAACTCAGGTAATCCAGCCAATAACTGTGTCCAGGCACACAAACTCCACTCTACCCTTCATAAAGGCTGAGCACCCCTTTAAGAGTTTCCATCACTTGCAAACTTCCTTACTTTATAAATAATAAACCGAACTCAGTACTCTGAAAAGCAAAAGAAAATGTGTTACTTGCAAAGGTTTTTTTTCTTGTCTGTTAGTTCTTTTTTTTTCTTGCAACCATGTTAGATACCTTTAAGAATTGCAGTTCTGCTTCCTAACGCTAGTCGTATAGCACACACAAATGCGTATATTTCCTGTGAATGCTTACACTTTTCCTGGTACATTGTGATCAGCATAGTTTCCCAGATAGGATAGAAATGTGTCTATTTTGGTTGCTGGATCTTATTTGTGAGGTTATTCTATGAGACAGCAAGAAGACACCTCTTGCTGAGGTTTTCAATGATCAGCTAAAAATGACTGCTTTTTTCTACTGTCTCATTTACAAATCTCAATGCAATATTTACACCAACCCCTGTGACCTGCTGGAGACTATTGGACTGGCACAGTACTAAGGTAGGTTGAATCTTATCAACAGGCTGCATATTACATTTCTACAGTAATTCCTCCACTTCCACTGGGGAAATTGGTGCATTTCTCTTTGCATGTGCTATTGTTCAGTAGCTGTGGGTTGCCCTTGGGTCAGATCAGTCATCAGCATAGTACATGGTTTCATTCCAATACCTGCAGTACATTGCCATGTGCCTATGTACTTGATGGTTAACTCTGCAACACCAAATTGAGCTATAGCTCCCACCAAGAGCCTCTCAAAGTGAGAGCACTCACTCCCAGAGCCTGAGAAGATGAAGGAGTTAACCCACTCCCTCCCAGCTGGTGTAAGGATGAAGAAGGGAGCACCAGGGAAGGGCAGAGAAAGCAGCAGGACAGGTAGGGAAAGATGATTGTAGGGTGGAAGAGTAGGTAAAAAAGAGCTCTCTGTTGCTCTGACTAGGAGGGCCATAGAAAAGTCGCCCACTGCATATTCCTCTTTCCCCTACCAATTTCCAACTAGAAGCAGGAATGAGCGCTCCAGCTGCACATGACTTGCCTGCTGCTAAGTGTAATGGATTTCCTAAACGTTTTACACGGTTAGTCCACAGCCCATCACAACCTTCAGTTCCCACTAAACCACGAGTCCTGCTGACAGGGGCTGATGCCCACAGTAGCTCAGCACCACCTCGACATCCAGCTCCCTGGATTTTGTCCCTCGGGCCCTAGCAGTGGCCCACAGACTTTCCCCGCCAAGCTGAAAATATTTGTGCACGGCAAACCAACCGAACCCAGAGAAAAGACTCCCAAACTGTTCCCTTGGCACGGGAGAGAGAAACCGCACTCGGAGGCAGGTGTTTAAACAAACCCCGGCCGCGGCTCAGGCTGCCCGCCCCAGGCCGCTGCCCGCCCCAGGCCGCTCCCCGCAGGAGCGCGGGGCCCCTCGGAGCGCGTCCCCCTCGCTGCGCTGCCGCGGGAGCGGGCCGGGAGCGCGCACCCACCGGCACGGGACGGGCCCGGCAAGAACCAGCCCGCCCGTGCCTGCTCCTCTCGTCGGGATGGAATGTCTCCCCCGTCCCTCCTCCTCTTCTGGAGGGTACGTGTGTGCCTTAGCATTCCCCCCCTCCCCCTCCGAACTCTATTAGAGTTATTTGCCTTGCTCTTTTAACCCACCACCTATGAATCTTCATTATCCGTGAAGCTATTCCTTAGATAGAAATACTTCAGGAGAGTAAAGTGCACGTTTCACAGAGCATTTTACACTTTATTATTGCCATCCTGTAACATTTCTGCTTCTTTCGCACTCCTCGTTGGTAAACCCCTGTGCCAAAGTACCCTCTTGTGGCGATAATGATTTCTGATGACTACGTGTATCCAGCTGACCAACTTGAGTATGAAAAATGCCCTTCATTGTGCTTTTGCAAGGACAAGAATTCCCCTCTCTAAAAAAGAGTTATAAAATGTGGTGCTTTTGCTAGTGGGAGCAAGAAATACCTTTCCTCTCCCTATCACCTACATTTTCTCTTTCTTCACCTTTCCTCACCTCCTGTAACTTTGAGAAAACTGACAAGGAAACTGGGATTTCCCACCATGGTTTCAGAAAGTGAGCGTAAAACAAATGTTCCATTTGCACTACAGGTGCAAAATCCTCACACATGCATTTCCTGGACACGTGCTATAAAAGTCCCCCCGAGAACTGAATGAATGACACCCACACAGAAAACCCAGAAAACTTCTCATTTCCTCATATTTATCCACTGCCTACCCAGAAAATAACATATTATGAGCAAGTTTCGGAAGTGGACTGGCTTTTTAAACTGGGACAGATCTTTGATTCATTCTTAAAATATAGCCAGTTTTTCTTCGTCCCACAAGGCTCTTCTAAATGTACATTGTTGCTGTAAAACTGTGAACAACAAGAATCAAAAACGTTTTGTCACTGTGCCTTATAACTGTGAGGATGAAAATAAAAGCTCCTTTTGTCTTCCCAGGTGAATAGAAACCTTAAAAAAACCCTCATTTGAATAATCTTAGAAAAAAAATCCCTAGAAAACCCATCTTAAAGTACTTTTGTGAAGCTGCAAGACAGCTTGAAACTACTACATTTTAAAACAATCAAAAGATTAAAGCACTGGCAAGCAAGGAACTCACGCAGAGCTGTTTAAATAAATTATCCCTGGGCTGAATTATTGGCATATTTAGGCTTATAACACTGCAAGTTCTTTCCCTTCGCATGTCACAAACAGGGCTGCGAGACAGCCTACACAATGCACTTAAACCATGGCAAACTGGAATTGATTTACATAGCTCACAAACCGCTTCCATGCTCCCTACAAATCCAAAACGTACCATGACTTGCGTGGCATCCCTGCCTACCGGGAGAATCAGGGGCAAAAAAAGAAAAAAAAAGAAAATTTTTTACCCCCATCCCGGAAACTAACAATTTTAAGGAAAAAAAAGCAGTCGAGCTCCGCAGGGAGTGAGACCGGTAGTACACGGAGCCGGCGAGCAGTGGCTCCTTACCTGCCTCATGGTGGGATTCCCATCATCCATCCAGCCGGCCAGGGGCTGCTCACACCGCGCTGCTGTCGGCAGGGCAGAAATCCATCAAGTTTCCCACCGTAAGCAAGTTTCCCTCCCTCCTCTTCCCTGTCTATTATTTCCCCACCCTTTTTATTCTTTGCTGGGGGGAGTCCTAAGACGATGTCAAGTTTCCCAACCTTCTTTCCCCAGCCTATGAAAAGTCGGCAGCGGGGAGGCAACTGTCCGCCTGGCTCTGATTTCAAACCGCAGCCCAGGGATGGAGTAGTTGGCTGAGCTGGGCCATGGAATAGCCTCGCCAATCAGGAGGAAGGGGAGGGAGGCAGAGCACATAAAGGCTGCTGCCTACACGAGGATTAGGAAAGCTTTCAAGGATTTAAAAGACTGAAAGCAGCTGGAAACAGTGTCTAGGGCTACAAAGAGGGAAGTCAATTTGCGGTGTAAGAGATTATTCCCATTCTCATGTAACTGCTCTGGGTCTGCTCGAAGCTTAACAGACTCCCAGGACTTCAGCAAGGATATGTAAATGCCCAGTTGAAATTACTGCAACATCAGAGTGATGCAGGAACGCTCGATAGCCGCCCGGTAAAGTGGCAATATCCCGTCTCCAGAAGCACCGATTTCCTCATGTCAGATTAAAAGGGAAATTACATAATGACATGAGCAGGAAGTAAAATACCCTCTTACATTAAGGACTAGTGCCTGTCTGTTGGAAGGAACAGAAATGTGTGTGGATGTGTAGGCTATGGAAATGTTTAGTTGTAAAGCTTTATTTGTTTCAGTGGCAAATATTTAATCATCCCTAGCCTCAGTCCATTGTCTGCTTTCCTTTCTTTGGGGAGGGTGGTTTCCTCATTCCTGAAGCCGAGTTCCTCATGCAAGATAACACTGCAAATGCAGTGAAAATGCAACTTCGAAGAAAAAAAAAATTAATGTTTTGTTTTGTTTTTCTAACTAGACCAGCTGCTATCTGCTGCCCCTCGGTGGCATTCATTAAAATAAACAAAGAAAAGGCAAAATCAAAAATCTCAAATCTGAAGTGCCATTGCCCTTTGAGTCGAGTTACACCTTTCATAGAATTACAGAATTGTTTGGGTTGGAAGGGACCTTAAAGAACATCTAGTTCCAAATTTCTTAAGTTAAAAAAAAAAAAAAAGAAAAAAAGAAAAGAAACAAGCGGAGAAGTGCAAGCCTGCAAATTGATACCAGCCAATCTTCTCCAAAATGGAGAAGGCTTCTAACTTAATATCAGTTCAGAAGCCTGTCAGTTGCTCTGTTCCGCTCTTAATGGAAATCTGTCATTTGATCTTAGGGAACAATCAGGCAAATCTGATGCCTGAAGTAAAGTCCCAATATCATGAATTTGCTTCTGCAATGGCTTTATCTACCAATGAAAAAATTAGTCACTATCCAGAAAACCTTTAGCAGTACAAGTAATCTTATTGAATTGAGTTACAGAAAAAAAAGTTACAATGATGTGTTTCCAGGATTTTAATTAAAGGCTTCCAAAAATATATTTCCTTTTAACTTATGATAAGCTTCAGCACTGGGTATGTCACAGGGAAAGAATGAAAAGATCCAAAATATGTATTTATTTGTTTTCCCATTTAAATACAATAATGATTTTTCTCACGAGTGCAACAAAGAAAGGAGTTTGCAAATACTGGTATCGTCTAGGTCAGAAGCAAGGCATGGATGGAGGGAAAACTTGATTTAAACCACTACTGCACTTTATCCAGGTCCAACTTTGCTCTCGCCTGGTCCATGTCCCCAGGTGGAAGGGTCCAGTTATATGCTTTAATGTACAACACCAACCATCTCCAGGGGTCAATATAACATGTTACTTAAGGGTAAGTCCAACCATGCTCTCTAGCCAATGTGGAGACAAGTGAGTGACACCCCAGTGATGGTCTGGTGCTGCCCACTTGCACATCAGCTTGAAGCAGCTGCAATGCAGAGAGTGAGGTGCATTAAGAGCACTTAACAGAAATGCTTGTCTTCTGTTCCCCAAGCATAGCTCAGGGGACACGTGTCACTTGAAATGAGTGTGTGGTATGTGAAGACCTTTTACTACTTTAAATCTAGGAGAATCCTCTCCAGGATGCATTCAAAGGAAACATAAAAGTACTTTTTCAAAGTAATTAGACCATTAGGGGTAAACTACCCTGGTGAAGAGGATGTAGTAAAAAGTTAAAAACTTACAAAGTTAGTAAGGATTATAAAGGATTTACACCAAAACCTAATGTTTTATTTCAGGGCTTTAAGAAGGGGATTCTTAGGACAGTTTCAGAGTTTCACATGGGAACAAAGCAAAAGATTATGTAAGAACTCAAACATTATAAAGATAAAACTGTTGCTTATCTTTTCTGGAAGTGCAGACACCTTTTCACATGCAACATGCACAACTTACAGGATAGGGTGGGTACTGCATTTTACTGAAAAACCAGCAGAATGTGGCATCAAAAATGAGTTAGTTGTATGGGATAAAAAACTGATTTCTAGTATTAGCAAAAAAATGAAACCATTAAAATCAGTGACCTACATTCAAGGTGGGGTGTGGGCTATTTTTTTTTTTAATCCAGTGTCACAAACAGCCCCTATTCTATTTATGCCATTCACTTTCCACCTTTGAAGAATGTACTTTGTGATCAACTCACACTCATTTACTGAGGTTTTTTGGTGTAATACAGTTTTTGTAGTCCAGAGCACAAGTCTATAAGTCTGCACCAGCTGCAGGGGGTGTGATGGTACTATCACACGCAGTGGATTCAAAAAACTAGGTCCTGCACTTCACTTCCTAGAGTATTCTGAGTGGCACAAGAGGAAAAGAGAGGGTCTATATCTGAAGTGGTTTTGCAGTCAGCATCCAAAGACACAGTGGTACAGCTAGATGTGAGGAAGAGGAATTGCCATCTGCGATGCAAGAAAAGACAGGTGCTGTTCTCTTCACCTTCCTCTGAAAATCCAATTTCCCATCTATAACCTAAGTATATGTGTGTGCATGAGAAAGTCATATGGTGTTTGGGGAAGTGAAAGGAGATTCTGTCCCTGACAGAGGAGACTTTTGCAGTCTGTCCAGTGGAACCAGAGGAGGTAAGGGCAGCCAGAGGACGTGGTGCCAGGTCTAAGTTCAGTCATCACTGGGAGCCAAGACCTGCATAAGCCAGGCCAAAATAGGGACCACAAATGGCCACAAGTACACCAAACCATAGGCATTTTTATGTTATGTGAACACTGGTTATCAGTAGTAATGGTCACATATTCCTCTTATCAAACCCCTTGGATTTATGAGTGACACCAGCAGACACAGAAATACCAAAGTAGCTCTGACCTTGCTGCTCACTGTGGGTGGCTGCCACAGTCCTTATCACACACCAAGCACCTCCCAGGCACAAGGGGCAGACACACAAGCCCTCCTTCTAGCCTCATGTCTCAAGCATTATGTTGCCCCATTCACTAAAGCAAAATCAAGGTAGGATAGCTTTAGCTGGGCTTCCATTATTGGCAGCATCAGTCAGGAAGATCTTCAGTGTGGTTCATGCTGTTCTGCTCTTGACTTGGCCAAAGTAGTCAGCAGGCACTTCAGAGAACTCAGGGTGTTGGGTTCTAACTAAAAGTCCTGCCTCCTGTTGCTACTTAAGACAAAGATGTAATATTAGAATGTGTTGTGAGCCAGTTTATGTAGCCAAAAAACTTTGAGAGTTCCTATAAATGTGCAGAAAAACCCACCACCGTGTAATACCAGTTACAAATTGTACGATATGTAAAAGTGTTACATATTTTTTACACAGACATAGTAAATTAGGTGTTGGGTGCTCTTTGTCAGCACATCAACTATTTCTGGAAATGTTCATCTAAACTTAGTGGGATGAGGCTTAGTTCAGTGCTCATCAATGCAGTGGGCAATTTTGAAAGTTTTAAGTTGTGACAAGGCAAGGACAAAAATCTTGATACCAAAAATTTAGCACTGTTTCAGAATCTGAAACTTTTGCTCCTTCTGATTTGTTAACTAAACCTTCCTTAACTACTTTCATTGTTACTAATAAATTACCAAACACAGCAATTATTTTGAACTGGTGGATCAAATGCAAAAGAGCCTAATGTGGAATTACTCAGTTGCTGGAGTTTTTTTGGTGTAATACAGTTTTCATAGTCCAGACCAAGTTAAGTCTGCATCAGCTGCAGGGGGAGCACAGAACAGGAAGTGGAGAAAAGGACTTTCTCTCATTAGCTGAATTCCAGCTGCCATGGAAATCCTCCTGGGCCCAGAGAATTTAATATACACTAAAGACAGAAGAACCGCTCTGTCTTTTTACTGAGCTGTGCCAAACAGAGACAGACCAGACCCCAGGATCTGATTATATGGTGGGAGTGAAAGAGTTGCAGCAGGGAAAAATATGACCCAGCAAATAGGTTAGAAACCCTAGTTTGAAAGTCAGCATCTTCAGGTATGAAGTCAATCACAAATAGATTGCCTTTAATTTGCAATATAGACAACTGATAAAGGCATGCTTTTCAAAATAAGACAAGCAGCTAGACTGCTGCACTTTGAGAGAAAAAGGTAATATTCACACCCAAACTATTGGCATTGTAATTCATTTCTAATGGTTTTTATAGTCCCTTCCTTGGCAGTTTTAAATTGACACCTACATTAAGAGCAGGATATCCAGAATACAAAATACTACTTAATAACCCCATATATCACTAGAATATTTAACTCAAGGCAACACTAGTATGTAAAAATAACCTCCAGAAGAACTGGCACAAAATATGAGGTTGTAAGATGAAGACAAATGTAAGAGAAGCCAGTAGAAAAAAAAAAAAAGAAAAAAAACGTTCTGAAATACCCTGAATATGAAAAACTGTTCTCAGGATGTGAACATTATCATGCAATGATTTCAAGTGATATAGTTAATATTTGTGAACTTAAGACTGTACGGAGCTGGATCTCACAAAGCGGTACTTAACTGCTTTTATCAACATCGCTGCAATGAATGCAATGAAGACAAACTGACTGGCTGGCAGAATGTCTGAGTCACAGCATCTAAATGCACACACATTTCCCAGCAGAAGTTTAAAACTAGGACCAGCAATGTCAGACATCCTTACATTTACACACACACACTGAAAGCCACAGTGCACAAAGATGTCCTCAAGGTGGATTTTTGGGGAATTCATTGTGTTTCAAGGCTCAGCCTTTTGGCAGGGCGTCAGTAAAACAGGCAGAGGTGAGAAAGGTCAGAGCACCCTTCAGTGCTCTTGGTGGAGCAACCCTTAGGAGACCATTCACCCTTTACAGAATCACTCAAATGGCTCTGATCTCCCTTGGGACTGCACCTGCTGCAGGCAAGAGAGAAGGGGAGATACCTTCAGGACAGCTTCTTGCTCCATCACTTATGCAACCTATGCAACCCTCAGCTCAAAGAGACAGTAAGGTGGTTAAAGAACGATCCATCTGCACTTGCCTTAAGGACTATACTGACTAGACTTTTTGATTAAGGCTTTTTAATCAAAAGAATAATATCTGCTGGATTTCATTTTACTACATCTGCTATGAGGCAGATACTTGATCTGCTAGGCTGAACAAGCTGGTGCAGTCATGTGTAATAAATTAGTGATCAGAAGACTGATAATCTGTTCTAAAATTACATGGAAGTATAGCAAGCTAAAAAGACTAACAAAGAAGGATGATATAAGGGTTCAGAATTTCTAAAACATCTGTTCTCTAGTATATATAAATGCTGGATTAAATGGGAATCATAATTATTTTACCAATGTTTCTCCATTTGATTTCCTAGGATTTTACTAGTTGCTACTTCAGTGATAATTAGACTTCATTACTCTTTGAAGTAGTAGATAATAGTTAAATTACTACTTTTTTTTTTAATATTCCAGTCCTAAGAAGCCTCCATGAAAAACAGAATGATAAAGTAAGAAGACAAGAATTGCCTTATGTATCTGTAACCTCCATTAACATAGAAAAAAAGGGAGTAACTTTATTCCATTGCATTTTGTACCCACTGCTTATTTAGTGACCAATTGCAAAAGTCAGTCATGCAGTGACTCAAGATAAGCAAATAAAGATTCAGGCAAATAGCAGAAGTTGTATCATACAAGCCTTCATCAGACAAACGTCAAATAGTATTTGTCAAAATCAATACTGCTCTCCTATTTCAGGAGATATATCCAAACATATGATCATACAGATTTGAGGGAGAGTCATGTGGCCACAACCTCACTAAAACAAATTTAAGCCTAAACTGATAAATTATCACTTTAGCAAGCAGGCACCTACTCAAATCCCCATTATCTGTGAGCTAGCTGAGATCATCAAACCATGCAAATCTTTCCTTTCGAAATAAAAGCCCCTAAACCACAGGTTTAGCAAAAAAATGTGTAACACTCACAATTAAGCCACTCTGCTCTAAAACAGTTTTTCTTCAGCCTGCATACAACAGGTTAGACATATCATATGCCATGCACGAGTGTGCCAAAAGTGAGGAACACTAAGCACTGTCGAGACTATGCCACGTCCAGGAAGAATTATAGAGAGATTGACTCCGTGTTGCAAAACTTCCCAAAACAGAAGAAGTGCTGGTGTTTTAATATCTTTTCAAACCCTCAGCTGGGACAAGGCATTAACATGAAAAACTGGAATATTTCTGCATAATTTTTAATTCCCCGTATTTCTTGTTCTCAGAAAACGTTTGATATTTCCAAGTTCTGCTCTCTGGAATGGCACTACACAGCTTTGGTCATACAGAGGTAAAAAAATTAGCTCAGGTATCTCTTTAAAAATCTCAGGAAGCCAGCTGCCACTGGAGGGGCAACCAAGTGATGTTTCGCTGACTTCAAGTCAGGTATTTCAGCTCAGATCAATGAAGCCAAAGTTGTCTAAAAGTTCAAGTCAGACCAAAATATTGTTATTTCATTTTTTCTAGTCATAAAAGTTTGCCAGCAGTCTGCACTATCTCATTAAACCTAATTTAATGAGAAGATTACTTTTTGTGTTTGAAATTCCTGGGAATATTGTTGTAGGGAATTCTCACTTATCTCTTCTTCCCAGTGTCCTGGCTACCCATACCAGTCCCCTGCCCCATGGGAAAAGGGCTTCTGTGAAACAGGCAACCTGTTGGAACAGGAGGTACAAAAGTTACCTGTCAGCCATGCAGCAACGGGGTCACATGGAAAACTTGTGAGGTGACATGACTCAGAATTGTATCTTAAACACTGGAAATATGAACTGCAGCTTAAAAATTGCTTGTGCCCGGGGGGTAAGGTGTTTCATCTCCTCCACTGGAATTCTCAGACTGTGTATTCAAGCTGCCTTTATACTGCTGAGGATAATAAATGAGAGAATAAATCTATAAATGCTAAAACAGCTTTGAACATTACTGTAATCAGGGCAGCACAGGCTCTGCCATAAGCAGGAACGAAAGACACAAAAAGAATAATCTTTGTAGATGTAACTACGAGTTTCTGGGCTAAATCTAAGTATTTAGAATGCAAAAGTTAGTATTAATCAGACAACACAACAAACCGACTACTGAAATTATTTCTAGAAAAGCGTGTGTGTGTGTATGTAGACACTCATGAACATGTAGAGAAATATGTTCAAATTCTTCAAGAAAAATTAAAGGTATGTGCTTGGACTTTCTCAGTGAAAAAGAACTGAGTCTTAATGTGCTCTTCTCTACAACTGAACAAAATAATTCCCTACTCAGGATACCAGTGGATTGCAGTGTTGGTGCTGAGATGAGGTTGTAGGGGGTGGGCTGGGGAATGACAACAAAAACCTTAACCCAAACCCCAAATCCTTAGACTCTTGCCAGGAAAACCACTTTATACAACTGAGAATTTGCTAACATATGTGACTCATGATTCCACTCATAAGCTTCTGAAGTTCACTGAGGTTGCCATCAAGGTCAGGTTACCCATGACATATCAGATTACTGTACCTTCCCTTTGCTTCAGAGAAGCCCTTGATACTGACCATGCAATATATTTATATGGGAAGGTTAACACCAAAACCATCACATTCCTCTAATTTCAAATGAGAAAAACAGGCAAAGAATTTAGAAGAAAATCAAAAGAACCTTCTTATGAGAGGATTTTAAATTAAGCAATTCAAGGATGTGGGCAGATATCACGAAGCATTAGTCACAGAAGTTAAATAGGAGACAGTTTCAGAAAGTCTTTGCTTATCACATTAATGTGTTTTCTCACCAGGAGCATTGCTTAAAACCAGCTAAGGAGGGTTTTGAAATGGTGTGTTTATAAATAGGCTCACTGGGACTGCCCTGGGAGGACTGGTCTGGTTGGGTCTCACGCTTCCATCTGTGTCAAGTAGCCCTTTTTTAACTTTTAAACCATTTTCACGTGGCACTTTTATGAGTCACCGTACCTTGTTCCTTTTAATTACAGGAATATATAGTGTAGGTTTACCAGTCTCCAAAAGAATTTTTACTTTCTTTAGCTCACATTTCCAGATGTGTCACCTATTCAGTCCTCCCTTTTTGTTAAATGACACTGGCAATAAAAGACAATGACTGCAAAGATAATGTACTTCTCCAGGTTCCAAGCAAACCACTTTTATAATCCAAACCTTTGATTCTCATTTTATAAGATGCCCTTATAAAAAAAAAAAAACTAAAATAAAAAAGCAGACTAGTCCATGAAAACTATGTTTTCATAGTTGGTGATAAACATTTTCATGAAGATACTCAAAAAATCTGCAGTAACCTGGAAAATCTGATTCAGGTAAGACTTGTGGAAAGGGAAGCCCAGCACAGAAATAAAATGCTCACTACTAGGCATTAATTTTTGCATCTCTTACTTCCACTGGTTATTATTATTCTGCATTTATCACTTCAGTGCTCAAATTGGCAGATATTGTCCAGAGTGTCTTATTTCATAAATACACGTTTATTTAAAGGAGACTCAACCATTATAACCCCTGCCTACAACACATTCTCCGACATCATTATTTTACACCAACAGCAGGAAAAAAAGCACGGAAGTAGCTGCTACTGCACATCAGCCCAATGATGAAGGTTAATGCATGCCTTCTAAACTATTTCATGCAGATTTTGATCCCTAGGGCCACACTGTCACATATGCTCATACTCTCTCCTCTTCTTGTTCAGACATCTCTCTTAGCTGTAATTTTGCTGTAATTCACTATGAAACTGCAATGATATGCAAAGGTCCTAACATCCATTTCATAAAGGGTTTTCCACATCTCTTGGGCACAAAGAAGGTCCTTTTATGTCAATGGGAATGCACAGTGATGTTCTGAATATCCTGTCAGCTTCAGCAATCCAAGCTTTTGGTGCTCTCCGTTTCCCATCTACCGCCTGAAATTAACCACTGATAACTTGGTGCTTTATGGTGCTGCAAAGCAAAATGAGACAGGAAGACTCCTCAGCACATACAGAGGAATTAGGCTGAGTTGTGCAGCCATGTTGCTCAATTACCAAATCACTTGGCTACAATTGGTTTTGCTTTCCTCTTTCTGCATGTCTACTCAAATTGGAAGCACATATACATGGTGTACTGCACTTCACACTGAAGTGAGAGAGAAAAAAGAATCATACTAAGGATTCAAAAATGAAAGACTTGTGATTTAAACAATTTTCATATTTCTTTTATCACAGGAACTCAGAATTCAGTGGGACTACCTGCTTCTCTAAGTATTTAATTGAGTGGAAAAATGTAGTACACCACAAAAAAGGACAAAGCACAGAGTCCTTTGGGAAAAGATTATGACACTTCAGCAGGGGAGCTCTCCAGGCCATCCCAGCATCCTTAGCCCTAAAGGCTGTGGGGCACAGAAATAACTCCACAGAAATATTTACCTGCCATATCCTCATATTAGACCTTAGAAGTCTCTGATCACTTGCAGCTTCAAAGCTGAAAAAGAAGGGAGAGCATCTGAAATGCAAAGTCTAAAACAAGAGAAGCTGTCAGTCCAGTCAGAAAGATCATTATTGTTACAGCTTTATGTGATTTGAAATCCTGCAAATAAAGTAAAGGCACAACTCACAGTCTTTTTAGATTGATAACTGCTGCAAGGAGGGGATCTGTACTTACCTTATTTTGGGTGTCTTCCTGTGAGTTCTCATGTTCAATCCTTTTGGGAAACTTTTCCCTTTATGTAGGCTCTGTTTGGCCACCACAAACCACTAAAGCCTTCAGCACACTTATTTGAGGGTGGTTATTAGGGGCATGCTGTAGGTGTGCAGTGAGGTGTGTCCACCACCCTGCTCCCTCCAGTGACTTCTTGAAGCCATTAATCTTTTGTTTTTGATAAATCAAATTGATATATAAAAATAAAGTAGAGGGACAAGGAGAAATGAGACAGTAGACAGGTGATCTTGCATCTCAAGCATTTTTATGCATTTATCTTTCAGTGTAGCCCTTTCCAAGAGCTAATATCATCAGCATTTTACAAATATTAGCAAGGCATTTGATCCACATTTCACGGAGATGTTGCAGTGTCTCAAGCCGGTGATAAGGGGTTGCTATGGTTATTATATTAAGATGAATACTTAATAGGTTCACAAAATATATATTCTTACTTGTTATTTAAAATATTAGTTGCCCAACAGGCATTTGCTTATGCACCCCTTTCATTTTTTCATGGACTTTCCACTCCTTTATCTATCAAATACAGTGGATTTTGACACTGTTTAGAGAAAGGAGAGGTCACTAACCATTTTCTTTCTTCAGAAAAGGGGACAAATTAGGTAGCTCATTATCTAGCCTGTTTATAACTAAGTCCAAAAATAAATGGTCCACTGTACTATAATTGTGAGAACTTTTATTTCAGAGGATTTAATGAGTCATGGAAACACGTTTAAAAGTCTGGCACTAAACAAAGAACTAAAGTTAGCATGGCACTAGACCATATAGATTTTAATGGTCTGAACCTCTTGTCTCACATTCAGACACAGACCCGAGATTGCCCCATCACCAACAATTCATCCAGTGATTCTTTCAGATGGGTTACTTTTTTTGCCAATGAATCTGAAGGTGATGTTTAGGAAGTCTATTATCAGGAATGCAAATTGGGGGAAAAATGTGTCACATCAAATCATGACCATTCACTAAGATATTACTCATGGGCAAATGCTTTCATGCTCTGCCTACTTGGAATGGCCAGTTGAATGGAGTTACTGTAATGGCATCAAATTTCAAATTTTTATATGTGTTTGTACTCTTCATGATGCAATTAAAGGGAAGTTTTAACACACTAACTTATTTTAATTTGGCTTGGTTTATTAGGATGTATAGAACGTAAATAAATATAAGGTTTCCTAATTTTGATTATCATCAAAACACCACTGTTTTGACTTCTTTGGGTCACTGTGGTCACTATGTACCTGGTACCTTATTTTGAAAATTTTCATTGACATCTGATACAGTCATAGGATGGAACCCTGCTATTATGAAGCTCATTTATTTTAAAAATGGCCCGATTTTTCCTGAGGTAAATATGACTAGGATTACATCCATATGCAACTGATAACCTGACTGTGGTCAGGGAAAACAAAAATAATCATCCAAGCTTGGCTAATAACTTAGTTGGATATATTTGAACACCTGTTACTGTAATAGTGTTAGTAATCAGTTCAGTTTGGAGAAAGATTGAGCAAGAGCAAATGTGCTTGCAACTTCCAGATCTGCTTTCACAGCTTGTACCCAAAGAGATTCCTGGGAAATGAATTAATATTTTGCAGTCTGAGGCAGCAAATTTTTATAGCAGGACTGAGCAACAGGGTAGGAATTCATGGAAGATAATATATTGAGCAGATCTAAGTACTAAATAGACACTTTCCTTGTACATTTTGAAGTGCAGAATGTTGCATATTTCTGTAAGGAAAAATGGACATAACATATTGTGCTTGCAAGGTGTTACCATGTTAACAACTAGAGAACCTTCTGTTAAAACTATTAATATGTGGCTTATCACTTCATAAAAGCTTGAAATCACAATGCAACAAGAATAAGCACATGTGGTACATATGAAGCCAATCTGCAAATACAATAATAAGCATTCAACAAGAGGCATTTTTGTACTGTAGTTAGCTGAGGTAAAATTGTCATGCTTGTTCTACAATCACCACTTTTGTTACCTACAAAATAAAGCCATCCATGCTCTGTATTTGGGCTCCTTTCTGAAGTGCAAGAAAGGCTTTTGTTGCCTCCTTATTCCTCAGCACACACCAAACCTGACTTGGGAAGTTTGAAGGTGATGGTGAAGTCATCTGCCAGAAGGCTTCACAATTTTAAGGAAATCTATTCCCAAAGCTAAAGCTGACCCTCTGTTTAGCGAGATAGACATCATCTATCATAACGATTCTGTCACTGGTGTCAGGATTTGGGTACTTGTGGCACTTACAGGGTAAGTGATGATTGCAGGAATAAGCACGAAAAAGTGGACGGGGTGATAGATTATGAGACCGGGAGGTGGGAAGAGGAAGAACGACAAGCATTCCACGTAAATCATAGAATCATTTAAGCTGGAAAATACCTTTAAGATCGAGGCTAACTATTAACACAGCACTGCCAAGTCCACCACTAAACCCTATGCATGGTAGGCATCTATGTGCACTTTAAAATACCTCCAGGGATGGTGACTCCACCACTTCCCTGTCCCGCCGCTTGCGAACCTACACATCTGCGCTCAAATGGAGTAAGGAGCTCGTGAATACGGAACTCCTGTGTACAGGCAAAGCGAAAAGCGGGGCCGGGCGGGGAGCCCGAGGCGCGGCGGGGCAGAGCCGGCCCGTGGCCGCTCCCATCCCCGCGCTGCTCTCCGCCCGCCCGCTGAGCGCAGCCTGCACGCTCCCGCGGCCAGCGGCTCAAAAAGCAGCAGGAGCCTCTCTGCGACGCAGCCGTGACACCGGGTTCTTGTAGAAACCGCACAAACTTTCTGTTTGCAGGGAAAATCTGAACAGTTTTTTGGTACTTCTCAGCTGAACTTCAGATCCAAACTTAACGATAAAATACGTTTTTTAAAACCCTATACAGCAGGCAGTTCTACTGATTCTTGCATCTATAACATTGTAAGATCCACTTCTTCCTAAGATGACATCAACTCCACTTCTAAACTTTTCTGATGCTTAAAGCTGATTTCTCCACACCAAGAGAAGACAGCATGGGTTCAAACCAGCAATCATTTTTCACCTAGCTTTAGTGGCTGTGAAGGAAGCACAGTATTGCTGCATTCCAGGAGTTGCTTTTTTACACTTTATGCTCCAGCACTACTATCACCGTGAAGTCTGTGTGTTGCAATTCCTCTGTAGTTACAGTCTTAAAAGGCCACAAGTTTGCATACTTGAAATTTGTGATACATTTTCTTCCCAGCATATGCCTAACCCCTTGGGACACAAGTTTTTGTTAAGGACCAGCTTTCTGCTTGTGAAAATAAAGTGAAATCACTGAACTCAGACCATTAATGCAGTGTGTTCCACACTAGCCTGTAGCAACAGAATATCCTGACAGTCAGCATAAGGGGGGATAAAAACACCAGCAAGTAAAACTTTTGATAATTCCAACAATTCACTTGAAATATATGGATATCAATCCATCTTGCTCTCTTTCATATTCCTTCTGTCTTTCCTAATTTAACATGTACTTTTTTTCCCCCTTCAAGAGAGCTAAGTGGCAAAAACGAACACTGAATTTTTGTATCAGACAAACAACCAAGTTTTGAATGTCATGTCCAGAGAGGTGAGAAACGTGTTCAGTACCAAGGCAGCTATCATATATAATGACTCTGTGGAAACAATATTATTCCATTAATTATTACATCCTCCAAGATTCGTGCTAAAACCGGGTCTCCTCATAATGAAATGAACTTTTATCCCTATCTGCATTCACAGATTTCTGTTGCTCATTTCTCCCCAGATACATAAATAGTAAATATCACAAAATTTTGGCATATATCCCCATATTTCCACCTTTGTGAATAATCAGCTTCATATTAATTGTGGGTAAGAACAGGATGAGTCCTTACTGCTGTGGTTAGAAAACATGCAAAACTAAACAACTAAAGTATATATCCAAGTTTGACCTCCTCTTGGAGATAGATTTATTGATCTTACCACCCCCCCCATTGCTCCCCCAATACAAAAAACAATACAACCTAACCTTCAGATGAAGCTTCCTCTCGAAGCTCATCCATTCACAGTATTTCCTTTTAGGAATTGCTCTGTCTTAATTCACTTAATTCTTCCTCTTACTCACACTTCCTTTATTTTATGGGTAGTGAATGAAACTGCATTTGCCATGATAATTCAGTAGAACTTTAGCAGCTTTGGGCAAGAGAGTGGGACAAGAGCATCCTGCCACCCCTATGTGTGTCCAAGAGCAGTGGTGCTGACAAATGATTAGTTGATATCATAATCGTTCTTCTTTTCAATCTCATGAAAAAGACCTCTCAAAGGAGAACAAACTTATTCAACTGAGGTTTTTATATTTCTCTGTGTCTCATCAGCCCTGGCATTAATATGATATTGTGGTGATTTAACCTAGGAGTGTGGGAATTGCTGAGGGATGTGCTTATTTTTCTAACAAAAGTTCAGGCATGCTATTATTAGCAATCTCTGGTATGTCATCAATGTCAAAGGCCAAATACTTTCTTGAAATGTTTAGGAATCAAGTGTGTTCTGAATCTGAGGAGTCTGTTCTCACTCTGCCATTCACATGCACACACAGCAGCATGCTGCAAAAAGACTCCATCTTGCCAGGATGCTCCTGAACACTCCCAGTGCATCTGTTTTGATAGTGTTCAGGTTCTCAGCAGGACAAATACTGACTTCAGAGAGCAGAATAACCTCACCAGCCAGTAGTTGACAAACATTGGACCTGGGAGGCTGAACTTAACCTATTTTAGAGACCACTTTAGAGCACATAGGGCTCTTTGCATACATAAGTGCATTTGCCAGTTTAGTACCTCAATAATACTCAGCCAGCTGCCTTAGCCTGTCACCAGGAACACACAAATAAGACACACAGAGGGTATTGACATAAAATTCTTCAAGCAACTGTATCATTAGGTAGATAAAGGTGTTCCTGAGTACTCCCAAGATCTGTCTCTGAGAGCAGCTTAGATCTACCACATCACTATGAGAGTTGGCTCTTAACAGTTCTGAGCTTCCTCACAGACTTTTGGATTGAACTTTCTCTGTCACATTTTATGAACAGAAAGAGGGTGACCAATGTGAAAATCGAAGCCAAGACAAGTAGCCATTCTTTCATTTAAAACTGGCAATAGATTTTTCAACCAAAAACTTTCTTGTCTTTGTCATCAGGGTCATTTATAGAAAATGTGAATGGCAGTTGCAAGACACTTTATAGAAATCAAAGGATAAGACAGTGAAAAATCAAGCTCAAGCCTTTTCTTTCCCAAGGAAAGGGTTAAGTAATATAATTATTTCATTAGAAGCAGTGGCCATCTGTTATGCTTTATAAAAAGACTGGCAAACAATATTAAAAACATCCATTACATGCAATAGAGAAGAGAAAAATATGTTTATTTAGCAAATGTTAATGTTTCTGAAAGATGTTTGATTAGAGTCTGGAATTTATAATCATTTGCTAGAGCTCAGGCTAGAAGCCTAGCATCATCAACACATATTGTCAACAGGCATTAGCAAACAGTTTCATCTCCATGTGAAAAAACAGTGATTAAGCTCTTCCAACCACATTACTAGGTGTATCATCCTCCACAAAACATAGTATATGTTTTTTTACGTCCCCTTCCAAGAAATATCTCTCCAATCTCTTAGTAATTTTTTTCCTGTCTAGTATAAAGACTTAAAAAAAAAAAAAATCTTTAGAAAAAAAAAGACAGGAGAGCTTTCTAGCAGAAACAAGAGTCTTTAAACTTTCACAGGAAAATTTTATGCAAGAAGAAAGAGCAAGTGCAAAACTGAAAGTAAGACATGGTTTCTATTTTGCTTGTTTGCTTCTCAACAAATATATAAATACTTCAAAAAAACCCCCAAACCCTGGATACTGGAGCTTGTCTGCTGCTGCTGTGGCTGCCGGATATCATCATGGATATTCTAATGGGAAAAGATAAAATGATGCTAAACTGTAAACCAAGGTTTTCTGTGAACTTCAATTTGAAGGAAATGCTCTCTTTCTTCAGCCCCCCCATAAGAACAGCTGCACTTCAGAACTGTTTTCTTTGCACTGACCCTCAAGGTAGCCTGGATGGTTTTCTTCTTGTTTTGGTGCTGTTTTGCTACAACATTACTTAAAGAAGGCAATGGCTTTTGTGCTGGAAAAAGGAGGGGGACAGGGGAAGAGTAGACACACCTTTGTTAAAATGTATATACATATATACACAGAAAGCTCAATTTGAATCAAACAGTAGATGTCCACAGGCAGGTTCATGCATAATGCAGTATTTCCCCAAAATCAGAAATCTGTGAGAGAAGCAAAGCAGAGGGATAGCAGGGCTATATACAATGGGGAAAACTTGCCCATGTGTGCTTCATTCTACACTCACACAAGCAAACAAAAAATTATTTTTTGCATACAGTAGGTAAAAGCACTGAAGCCAAGCTCTTCCACTTGGCTTAATTTGAAATCACGTGGATTTAATAATTTTTAGGACAAAATTCTCCCAGTAGCAATCCACCTGTTCATGAGTTGGTTTACACCTCCCGAGTGTTACCACGGCACGCCTTGGGGAGAGCTTGTGCTGTGCAGGTCCTGACTGTGAGAGATCCTTGCTGAGGAACGATACTCATCAGGCCAGGAACTGCAGAACCCTACACACATGGCTGAGAAGACCTTCCTTGTATGTTTTATGATCACTGTCTTCAGAGCATATTACTGCTTTCTGATGGCTTCTGAATTTCCCATAACTCATTGCACATTTGTGACTTATACCTGCCTGTCTTGAAACACATTAAAATGGCCGTAAGATTTTATTTCCTCCCCGACATAGCAATAATTAAACATAGTAAGCTTTAATACTTGTATCCATTTCAAGGGAATGAGGACACTCTGGAGGCTGTGGGGAGGGGTGTGTGCTTTGTGAATGCAGAGAGCACATGGAAATGCTTTTATCACGTTAGGACAGGCACAGCTGCAGCTGATGCAGAAGAGTGTGCAGGCTGAGATGAGCTCATGGTTGGGTCCAAATGGGACTAGGGTCCTGCTCTCTTTTGAAGGAAGATCACCGAGGAAGAACAAGCTGTTCACCATATTGTCCCCCCATCTCTGTGCTTCTCGGATTTTCTAGGAGTTTAATGCCAAGCAGCCACTCATAACCAGTTTTGGCCCCATCTGTGCCCATGAGTCATTAACTTTTGCACAGTATCTCACATCTTGTTACCATTTTACTGCCACAACCATGGAATTAACCCCATGCAATGCTTGAGTGAGCAGCTATAACAATACAGGAATCTGGAGCACAAATGACAATCCCCAACACACACAGCACAGGAGCAGTACCCTCTCCTGTCACTGGGACTATATATATATTCTTGGTCATCTGCCTCAGAGAACATTCAAAGACTACTATAACTGAGATGTTACTCCGTGGAATAATGAGGCATTGCCATTCCTTACAGTTCTGTCACAAGGCTTAGGCTATTTGATCTTTTCTGTGAAGCCTCAGCTCCAGATACCAAGTCATTATGTGAGAACTGAAGATTTATTTTCTTTTTTAAAAGGGATTTAGCCTTTAGACTGTTACAGAGAGAGAGCTGACAGTCTGACCTGAATATAACCCCTACGATTTGAAAGCCAGAGGCTAGAAAAAAGGAATGCAGAATTGTCTTTAACATGTTATGATTTTTAACCTAAAATATTATGATTGTGAAAGAGGTGGAGTCTGGCAGGAGGTAAATGCTTTTTGAAAGCTAGCTCTCCTCTACAGGTAAGAAAAGACCTCATTTTGTGCTCATTCCAGCCTAGGCAGAGAGCCCCTGGAAGGGAAAATATGTCTTGTGATAGCCAGAAGGGCTGCTGCAAGCTCCCTTCCTCTGCAGAGCAGATGCAGAGGAGGTTGTGCAAAGCATGCTAACTTTCAGGTTAAATACCTGTTGCTTTAAACAGCAGCTGACTCCATGACATTCACCAGCTTTAGCTCAGGCTTTGCAATCTCTTTAAGTGAAAGGGACTACAGAAATACTTGTTTCTGAAGACAACCCACAAACTATCCCATTTCCCACACCTGTTTGCTCTTTGGAAGGGCAGATATCAAAAAGACACTAACCACACCGATCCCGAGTACAGTGCCTTTTGGAAAAAAAGCACTTAATTGTCCAGTCAAAGTTATCAGCATTTTAAGACATTCATTGCCTGCCCTGCTGACTTACGCTGTAGCCCATCGCTGACAAACCCTTCCCTGTAACTGTACAAGTGCATACAGTTCTGGGGGTTACAGTTTTCCTTTTCTATTACACAGTTGTGTAATTTCCTTTTGTATTACACAGAGCACACAAACCATGACAGCCAGCTCTAGGCACATTAAGGGAAGCAGCCAGATGGTGAGGGCACAAGAGCAACTGTGGCCTTGCTGCCTGGTTTGCCAGGAGGTGATGGGTGCCAGTGGGTGCCCCACAGGAGCAGAGAAGGGCAGCTATGCCCAGGGAAAGCTGCTCCTTCCCAGCTGGCTCCCACACCTCAGCCCTTCCTCCCACTTCAGTCAGCAGCTGGAGCAGACAACAAGTCCCTTTTCCTAGAGGTCTTGCCTTGACCTCCTTTCCAGCTTTTCTTCTTCTCCCAGTGCTTCCCCTTGGAGCAGCACCCTGATCCCACTCCACTTAGTCCTTCGTGAGATGGCTTTTGCCTGTGACTGCTGGCATGATCTGAAAAGTAAGGCAATTATTCCCTTAAATCTAGCTAAAACACTATAGTTTAGAAACCTCTGGGCTTCTTATCGTACCTCTTCATTTTATTTTTATTTCAGCTCCCACTGCAATAATACCGAAGTGCAAAATTACAGATTAATGGGGAGTCTTGGGCAAGTTAATGAGGCAAAATGGGCCCCAGTCACTACATGGTTAAAAAAACTGGGTCCTGTGGCAACAGTATTGACAGCCTTCACCCCCACCTAAAAAGGGTAGCAAGCAGGAAGGCTGTGTTAACAGAGATATATAGATATGTGTAAAAAGAAAGAAAGAAAGGAAGAAAGAAGTTTAACTAAGCAATTAAAGTAGAGCTGTTAAAAAATCAGATATAAGAGTTGTAAATGTTGTGCGTGCATGTCTGTATGGATGCTTGTAGGCATGTAATCTTATTATTATGATAATTATTTAAGAATACCCCCCATAATCCTGTGTACTGTAAGGCAGAGAATAAACAGCAAGAAAAGCCTTGATTGCATCCAAGCTATTCCACCCAGACTACAAAAATAGCAATTTCCTGGCACTGCCCCAAATCAAATCCTACCACTTCAAATGCAGTAGCAGACAGATACACATGTTGCTGCTTATTTTTATAGTGAAAATACTGAGTATATAATTTCAGAAGCATTCTATTAAATGTTTTAACAAATAAACAAATAAGGAAATATAACCAGATAAATCCAACCTTGATGTCAGTAATATAAAGAGAGACTTGTAAACAATGAGAACTATGCAGTCACTGCAAGCAAGCTTACTCGCAAAGTGATTTAGAGGGGAAATTACAGGCACATGCAACTATCATGTTGCATCAGAAACAGATAATGAGAACCCACGAATTCTAAAAATTGTTCAGTTGGTGAAGTCAGGAATTTCAGGATAAATAAATTGTCTCCAGGCAATGACTGACCCTTTTGCCTTAGAAAACTTAACTTTATTTGGGCTCAAGAGGCTTATCCACCCTTGCATCCTTTCAGCTACCCCAAATCTCACCATGAGATTTACAGAGGAATCTGCTTGCTCAGCATTTCTCCTGTGATTGGGTTCTTATGGCAGGTCTTCCTTGCTCCGTGGAGCTTGATGCACATACCTTGCTATTCAGGTTACTGGGGACTTGAATTAGGGTAGCTCAGTGAAGGTTTACCCGGGTCATGGCAAGAAGCTGCATAGGAGGAGTCCAATATATGGGAAGCACTCACAAGACAGTGCTATCTATGCTCAAGCTAAATGTGACAATATTGGCTCTGAGTTCCAGCTCCCCACAAGATTTGTCAGCTCAGGTCAGGCCCCCACCCCCGAGTCCGGAGTGCACAGAGATGGAGCCAACTCAGATGTCTCTGCTCAGACAGCATAGGTTGCCCTAAAGAAGGTACTAGAAAAGTGCCCACCTTTCTTAGCTGCTTAGCAGGGTTTTCTCTCCAAATGACTGCAGGTATCTTACTACACAGCTCTGTGTATGATGTCAACACTAGACCAAAGTGTCTCACACTGTGAGGCTAAAGCTGAGAAGACATTTTGTTGTTCAAAACTAATACCCAGGCCTTGCTGAATGGTCAGAAGACAAGGCCTAAGGGAAAAGAAGATGACAATAATTTGAAGACAGTGGGTTAAAAAATCTCAAAATTTCGGTGTCATCTTTTATGGATGTAAGAGACAGGGAGGAAGTAGAAAAAAATTAACATCAGTGTTTCTGGCCACTATTGCTTTTTTTTAGTAAATCAAGCTCTGCTTTTTGAAATGCTTTGTGATCTCTTGCTAAGCACCTAATATCTTCTCAGCCTTCCCTCATTATCCCTGTGCTACCAGCATCTCATTTATGTCCTTGTGATGTGCTTTGAGCCATAACAAAGGTGATATACAAAACACTCTTCTATTCTCTCATATCCTAGTTAACTTTCAGAACCACAATACTGCACTTGGATGCACACATGCAGCTTTGGCTGTAGCCATCGGGAGTTTTTTGCCTATATCTGCAGGGATAACATGGACCTTTATGCTTTCAAACTGCTCAGACCCTGGGGGTGAGGAGGATGGGGGTGGGGTCCTTTCACCTTGGAGTATTCTTTAAAAAATGCCTGCATCACACTGCATCCATTCAAAACCCCTAAATGTTCATATCCGCAGCAGTCCTGTGGGTCACCTGCCTTGGAAAAAAAATTTCCCTGGACAAAAAGGTCTTAAAATATTTTATTACAGAAATACACTTTTCAAGCCTTAAAACAGATTAAATATATGAGATTTCCTAGAAGTCTATATTGTTCCCCTCAGGGGTGCCAGACTTTATGTACAAAGCTTACATATTGCTCTGGCAAGGAGTTTTCATGGATGAAAACTGCTCAGGGCATTATGATGGATAGGTGGATGGCAGTGAATGGGAAAAAAAGCACATAGAAGCTCCACCTGGCTGAATGGCATTAAGATTCCCCGCGGGAGCAATATTAGGATGCAAGGTTTTTCTCTACTGTTTGCTCTAACAATGACATACATACATGCATACATAAATGAAATCACCCACAGCACTCAATAATTTATTTGCGTCATCCTGGCCGTGAATGTGCTAGAATAATA
The DNA here is from genome assembly GCA_013399195.1 of Dicrurus megarhynchus. Lineage (NCBI taxonomy): Eukaryota > Metazoa > Chordata > Aves > Passeriformes > Dicruridae > Dicrurus > Dicrurus megarhynchus. The sequence goes on from VXAD01007405.1 coordinate 800,445, forward strand.
AACCACCATATGGGTGATTGTACAGTCACTACTAGTGATTCCACACTATCGTAGCTTTGCAATAAGATAGCTTAATCTTGGTTTCCTTTGAAAGACCGAAAGCAATGGACACATATAGCCCTGCTTTAGAATCATATTTTCTGTTGTTTGCTTAAAAAGAGTTGACAAATACCTTTTCTTAACAGCTACACTCTCAAGGGCACAAGTAAATCTAGCAGAACAAGAATTCCTAATTCTAAAGATGCTAATGGCAAATACTCACATGTGTGTAAATAATTAATTGCTTTCTCGTTAACAAGTCCAAGTTTTTGGTTCTTTGTTAGTGACCTCAAGGGTTATTTTTTCTATGAGAAATAGAAATATTTAGGATTGTATCTTCCTAGTCCATGACTAATTTATAGGCTCTTGTGGCGTCAGGTGCAAAGATTTAAGATTCAATTTGTCACCCCAGGCAATTCCCACTTGAAAAGATGGTGCAGGTATTCTGCAAAAATAAATGAAGGAAAACATTAATGATGTAAAACTAACAGTAGTATCCCCTATGGAGGTCATATCTTTCAAATTCATAGAGACACATCAAGATATTGAATGTCTTTTGCACTGGTCTGGAAAGACTATAAAGCCCTCTAATTATCTCCTACAGAAAAAAAATAGAGAGAATTAACACCACATTTTTCACACTGAATGGTATCAGCTACAGCTGGTTGGGATTTTTTGGCCTGCTTTTTCCCAGCATTTTGTTTGGTGCGTTTGGGGTTTTTTACTTTCAATTTTTTCATTTTGACCTAGCATTTCCAAGCCTACAGTTCTATACAAAGATGACAATATAGAACTAGCATAAGAGAAAGAGTCAGACATCTAACAAAATATTTTTTTCCCCCCCATTTTCCACTTTTTCCAGCTAGATCACCAGTCACATAAATATTTACTTTCTGTGTATATTCAGCTCAATGGCTGCATTGTTAATGACTACAATCATACTCAAACAAATGTGTCTTGTTAATAAGTCCCCACCTGCTCCCCCAATATGTCTCTAAGGGACTGGTTCTGGGAAAACCTCTTCTCATGGAGGAGAGGGGAGCATATGTGAAAGATGTCCTGACCTCTGATCATGAACACTAGAGACCTACTTGGCTCAGAAATTCCAGAATCAGATCAAAACACTGAACCTCTGTCTTTGTTTTCCTTTCTGTAAAATGGGAGCACTTTGTACAGATTTCCTTATGCTGAAAAATACTGTGCAAATGCAAGTTAATTATAGTGTAACTACTTGAATGCTTCCAGGAGGATGGGGATTATGGGGATATGATGAATTCTGTGTGTGAGACATAATATTCTTATCTCTTTTCCTCTTTGAAATTCACTGTAAGCACTTACAAGGAAAACCATACTACTGTAGAAAACAGTAGTTTACTCTTAAGGCCTTGCAAATTAAGTATCTTAGGAAAATGCTGCTCACGCTGCTTCCCCACATTTTAATATTTTGCTTTGCTTCTTGATTGTATTCACTTGAATTCGGTATTTAATCTAAGAACTCAAGAAACCTTTAGAAAATAATGTTCTAAGACTGTTGAAAATAGGTGCTGCAACTTTCCAGAGAAAAACATGTTACACATTAATATACACTTTTTACTGTTAACTGTTAATTTCAAAGAGTGGTTAAGTATTTTAGATGTGTCTCCTCTTTAAAAACTTTTGCAGTCTACATGTGTAGGGATGGTATTTTATGTTCTTTAAATGTCAAGATAGTTCTGCAGACTTTAGCACTATAATGGCACCAAATTTAAGTCATTAAAGGAGAGATTTATCTCACATTTTCAACATTGAAGTTAGGGGTTAAATCTAAGTACGTGAGCTTCTGCTACAATGCAGAAGGACACAAATCTCCAGAAGGCACGTATGAAAAGACTTATCCTTTAGTATTAACAATGAAGCAACCTGTCATTTTGATTCATGTAGGTTAGCAAAGATAAATCCCCATTTTTAATTAGTTATCCAGGATGGATATCAGAAGGAAAAGTAACAAGGAATAATACAAAACATATTAGTAATATGAATCTAACAAAAGATGAAACAGAGAACAAGCACAGTTTCCTCTGCTGATGTTCAAGAAGGAAACTTTTCTGTCAGAAAAGTTTCCTTCTGGATTTAGAGGGAACATTTCCCAGTGCTATTGTCCATAGCTAAAAAAATATCCAAACTTCAGATACAAAAATCATCTCAAGAATCAGTGTTTAAAGGTCTCATAAGATGCTTTCTCTTGTATTTTTGAGCCATTAAAGACGGATATTTCTAGCTTTAGTCACGTTACTCATCTAAACATCCATTTTCAGTTACCACATGATGTCTGTAGAATGCAATAACCTCAGTGGAGCTCTATCAACGTGTTTAGGCTTAAAGAAAATTGTACCCATCAGTTTCTTTGTACTTAGGTCAAGAAATGTTGGTAGCATCCACATTAATGCAATATGGTAGCTGTGCTTGGCTGCTGAATATTTTAAATGCCTGGCTCCATGAAGATTAAAATTGCTCTTTTTTAGCCTAAGATATTTCAAGTACTATATGTCAAGGCAATTTCTATCACTCCATATTTCAAGGCATGAAATTTTTATTTTATGATGGTAAACATTGGGGCTTCAATAGCCTCATCAGTTTGCTTTTCACAAAAGGATTCAACACAAATTCTCACCATTCCTCTGAAACTTACAGTATATTTAGAAATGCAATAAAAATGTTTTTGTAATTATGTACAGAGTACTTCTTTTGTTTAGTGACCTGAGTTGAAGGAAGCAGGATGATTTGTACTACAAACATGAGCATGAAGTGAACATTTAATACCAAGAAAATAAACCACTAAATAAGAGTCCAGACTGTCGCTAAAACCTACAGGAGTGGATTGCATATAATGCAGCCTTTGAGAGGATATAAGAAATAACAAGACACTGGCAGGCAAATAGACCAAGGAAGCTTCCTGGATCTTTTCCACTAATAAATTCTCTCCATTTTGGCAAGAGACAGCTGTAATTTGTAAGTGGTTTTGATCTCAGGGAAACTTTCCTGCATTTCTGCAATGAGGGAAGACTTTCTATACAGGAGGCTGTGATATCAGTCCCTTCGGGTGGAAGGCCAGAATAGAATCCGACACTCATGCAGTGACTGGTACTGGTTTCAAAGACAGTTCTTATCTCTTTTTCTCAGAAACCAAGCAGAAAATCACAATGCTGTGCCTGAAGACAGTAGAAAATATAAGGTCATAAATTGCTCCCTGTTTGGCTCAGATGCCAGTTCCACACAACACAACATTCCCTGTCACCACCAGCAGCTCTTCCACCAGCTATCATGAAAGCAAGGACAGAAATTACATAGTGCACATGTTATTTGCACTTTTACTCTGCATACTTGTGATAGCAGGAACATATAATAAGGGAGATAATTTTCTGGTTTTGTCCAATAAAAGAACTTTCTCTGACTAAAATCAAACATTTCATAACAAAATTTTCCTTTTGAAAATAAAAATAAATATACACCTAATATTTCCATCTACATATTATTGTGTATATTTTGCAGCAGTTAAACACGTACAGCAAGGAATCGAATGGGGAAAAATTCTAAACATTTCCTTATCCCACTGGGAGTTAGTCCTCAGACAGGCTAGCTTTTGAAAACAATATTTGATAGTATTCAAGGAATTTTAAAACATATCTCTGTGGAGAAAGTTGATTTTTACGTGTAAAATAAATTAGCTGCAGACCAGCAAGCCTTTAAACAAAATATCAGGAGAGACATTTTTACCAGAGATGAAGTCCTGCCCAGCAGGTTACTCAACTACAAAGGCATACTTAAATTGTGCTTATCCCAATTCCATGTGGGCTCCCGTGGAGAGATTCCTGGGGCTGTATACATGTGGAACTAATCAATCAGATAAAAACATCCACAGTTCTTAAAAAACATTCTGCACTCCATGTGATTTTGGCACAAATGTGTTATTTAATATCGTACCTGATCCAGGTTACAAACTGGCTGGGATCTGCCCTCTAATGAGGATGCTTTGCTACCTCAGGTGTTCTACACGTGGCCAAACAGTTTTTAACTAACTTACCTCATTAGAGCGATTATTAAGGTCTTAGCTTTAACCATGCAATGGAAAACAGCTATTGAGGAACCTGTACTTGGCAAAAAATCTCAGGAGTTGGAAGACAGGCACCAATCCGTCATGATTTGCTTCTGGATAATTAAGATATTAACTGAGCCTATGTTAATCAAGGTCCATCAAACTATGCTTCATTAATATGTAAATTGGTAAACCCATCCATAATTGCCCTCCCGTCTGAACTCTAACTATGGGCCCCAAAACAGACAATAACGGGACTTACAATTTATGTTTTTCAGTTGGGGAAATCATTTTCTGAAAACAGACGAATTGTGAGGTAAAGTGCAAATGTATATTGTTTCAAAATACACATGGATACATTAGATAAACACTATAGATATGCATAAACAATGTGAAAGTTTAATGATATGTCAGCAAAAGGACTTAATGTGAGTGCTAAATACCAAAAGGAAAGCATTTCTTTCCTCAGTTTCTTGGAGGTGATGGTCCCATAGAGATGATGAAGAGAGATAGATACATCTAGAAGTCAGTTCCAACCATTTAAGAGTGAAGTTATGGCAAATTAGATTAATAGAATGTAATGATAGATGTCTTGAAAAGAACTGTTGGTTCAATCTCTTCTAGTCTGAACACATACTAACAGAACTTAGAATAACCTTAGGAAAGTGTAATATTCAGGTGACCTAAGCTATAATGAGCATGCCTGATGTTTTCTATCAACTAGTCCTAGATGTTACCAGCTCAGCATCTTACCAAGGCCACATGAGTCAGTCCAAGGAGACTGTCTCCCCTTGGCTAGGGATTTATACGGAATTTAAATAATTGAGATAAGTACTATATAGGTCTCAATTGTTTACAAAGCTGATGAGTGTCCTAAATTAAGCATTCAGAGTAGGTGCCTTCAGAAGAGAGGGCAAATACAATTTCCTCCTTCTTCCTGCTTTCCTTTTGCTTCCTGTTACCATAATGAACATGAGCAATTTTATGTTAGTCCATAAATAACTCTTTTGCTTTAATAATAGTGACATAATAAAAATATGTAAAAAAAAATCAGCAAAATTCATGTTATGGGTAGCTGCCTGTAGACAGGCTAACTGAGAAAGTTGGTAGCCACTGATGGTCTAGCCCACATGAGCAGTGGAATGGGAAGAGCTGCTGAGGTGGCCTCCTTGTTGAGGGGTCTATCCATTGGGGCTTCATTTCAGGTGCCCTGGCAGAGCTACTTCTCCAGAGAGGCAATGTGTCCGTATGTCCTGTGTCACCTCTCAGCCCCACGTGGATGTCTGAGGTACCTTAATGCATCTCTAGTGGCAGTAGATCCCCATGTGTGGGCAACAGAATACTTCAGGTGTCAGCTGTCATTTGAGCTGAATCGCATGGAGACATTACACACAGAAATCCAGTTTTTAGAATCCTAATCTGGAACAGAATGCCAACCAGGTTGTATTGCACGTGCTCCCAGCTTTCACTCTTATTGCTCTCTCAGCATCTACTGACATTTCAAAACACTTTCTAGGCAATTTATTGACTTAGACAGCAACAGGTGTGGAGTACAGAAATAGTCTTATAAAATGGAGTAGCACCCAGTGCAAATTCTAGTATCTGGGAGAGGTGCAGAGGCAGTCAAAATTTGTTGTTCCTTCATTTGCCTCCTGAGACTGATCTGAAAGTCTTTGAAGTCCTGAAATCTCAGTTTACACCAGTTCTACACTGGGTTTGCAATGGGTAAGAAGGACCAATGCAGGAAAAAAATTCCTGCATTTTTGTAATGTAGATGAGTTTTGACTGACAGGTTGACCCTTAACTTCCTTTATTTAGCACTGAACTATGATACTCCTATTCGTGGAAGTAAAAATAATCCATTTCTCTATTCTGTCTGTATGCAATCCAGAAAACTTCAAAAGTTCTTACAAATCTCCATAGATGTCAGCTAATAATGTACGGGGCTTGGACAGACTCAGGTATTGTTGGAAGCTAAAAGTTCCTTCCCCTTAGGAAATCACTGGTGGTCTGGTGGTCTTTCCCAAAGTGTCAGCTAAAAGACCATTAACATTTCAGTCATTTTGAATTGGATAAGACCACACATCTCTGTAATTTCACTCTGCATCAGCTATGACAGACAGCATCCTGCCCAGTCTGCCACACCTTGGGGGCTTTAACTTTTAATGGACCACAAGTCAATCTGTTAAAACCTGAAATTTTATCATGGAAGGTGAATACTACTTTTCCAGAAAAAACTGAAATTTCAAAGATGAAGATTACTTACATCCAACCCGAAGGTCCAACATGCTTATAAACATTATAACTTTTCAAAGACGAAGGGATATGGCCATACATTATTGAAGCACAACCCAGTAAGAGAGTGAGATGTTTGTGAGCTCTTCAAACCTTAGCCATATATATTACAATCTCCCATAGATCATACATTCAAATCATCCTGCAGATGATCTCCTACTCGGCAGTTCAATTTCTCCCTGTTTACAATGGATTTAAAAACAAGAAAATCCCAAGCTACAGAACACACTGTGATTCTAAGATGCTGGAGGATGTGCATGACAGAAAGATGCACCAGCACCACTGGAAATCATGCAGATTTCCATCACAAAGTTTTGAAAGTTACATAGATATATCTAGAAACTGTAATTATCATTGAAACATATATGACAAAAATAATCAGCCTGTTTAATACTGTATTACTTCATGGGTAAAAAATACCTAATTGGTATCTCACTCCTTTCACAGCAATTAAAAAAAAAAAAAAGATAAATAGTGATTCTGAAGCAGCATTCAAAATCTCTTGTTTTGTCAGGCAGTCAAGTGGGAGCTGTGCTTGCTAATTCCTACCCTTTCCCACCAGACTGGAGCTCCTGCTGCTTACTGTTTGCAACATGGCAGCTTCCCGGGAGAGCCCAGGTGCTTCCCTCCTGTTAAGAATAAGACAAGTAGAATTCTTTTGGAGTATGCTTAGCCTGACTTATTGTGACATTCACTTCAGGTAGTAATTCCTAGGAAGATGGGCAGCCTTCAGCTCTAAGTGTAAGCTTTGTGAATCCTCTGTGTAATAAAAAACATAGTGAGTGTTTGGTTAACATAGAGGATGTTTGATGTTTGCATGAGTCTTTTCAGATCTGTTCAAACAACAGATCTTACAGTGAAACAAGCAAGAGTACAAGAAGAATGCTAAGAAAACCATCTGGGAAAAAATCTGCAGTGTGCCAAGTACATTTTAATAAATTTTCATTAATGTTTATATTTACATATATAAGTATATATGTATGTAATATAGAAAACACACCTTTTTTCTTGTTGGGGTTTGTTGGGGTTTTTTGTGCTCTACGTGGTGTTTATGTGACATTTGGGCCGAGAAATGTGAAAAAACTCACCAAAAAGTCACCAAACTCCAGCACAGAACCAGTGTGGCAACTCCACCTTTACAATTTCTTTTACAGAATTGTTTACGTGTTTTGAGAAGCAATATTACTGTTTTGATCTGCCTAAACCTTTCAGTTTTGACAAACAGCTGATAGCTTATGACTGCTGGAATATATTTAGATTGGTCTAATTTTATAAATAAATGAATGTTTGCTTAAATGTGTTTCCCTCTACTTTTGGAATTTTGTTCTGCTTTAATAAAAGACATTTATAGCCAAGATTTACTTCTTTATGCATAGATGTGATGTTGGTGATGATCAAGGCCCTTTTTCTAACAATAATGGCCATATAAAAGTCTATGTATCTCTGCTTTTTAAAAATTGATAGGATAGTCAATTCTCTGTTTCAAACAGGTAATTTCAGGGCTCTTTGGCACAACACTTTTAGTGTAGTTCCTTTACCATCTACATGCAGGGGTATAATATCACTTGTGAGTTCTGTTGAACTAGATGCCTAGATGCCTATATTTCCGCCAAAATACAATTTGGAAATTGAGAATTCATGAAAACTAGGAAAGAAGTAGCAGCAAATACATCTCTTTTATCTCTGTAAAATAAAGGATGCTGTTGAACAGTTTAGAAACACTGAACCAAAGTAATTTCTCTTTTAGAGAGCTGTGGAGCCTTAACTGGTGCACCAAAGAATACATCCTGCTTCTTGTTTGCTTGCAGTGAAACCAAGGATGTGAAATAAAGATTGTACCCTGGAGATACTGTTACCTTTGCCTACAGACAACCAGGAGAAGCCTAACCAGAAATGTCAGTTTATTGTCATTTGCTAGGACTGACACTTGTCACTGAAAGAAGGTACAAGTATGTGATAAAGACCACCCTAAACTAACTTTTATTTTTAAGGTGAGGAGTATCTCATAGTTGTGGTGGTATTTCAGGAGTCATGGCCATATCTAGTGGTGCAACACAAAGGGATTAATTAAGTTTCCCTTGCTTCTAAAGCTCTTAATAAGCTGAAGAGAGGGAACATTTTTATTATAATTCCTAAAATACTACTGTCACATTCTTATATTAATACCACATTCTTATATTAAATCACTGAATTTTTCTATCCTTGGGCCCCTCTAACAGATCTCATTAGTAGTTGTTTTTATGGAGATTTTTGTTTTTAAGCCAAGAGAGAACCATAGTAACTGTGCATTTCCCAAACCATTTCATTCATGAATGGGAAATGAGTCTCCAAATCTTTACTCACATGAGTAACCACATTGATATCCTTGGGCCCTCCATTATTAACAGCTAGAACTGTGAGTATAAATCTGCAGGATTTGGATGTGGCACTTCATTACTTCATGGGAGTGAAATCTGTAGCTGAAATCAATAGCTAAGCATATGAGGCATATAAAAGATACACATTCTTTCATGGAGGCCTGATTGCAATGCATCTCTCAATTTTGTTTCGGCATCAACAAATAAGCATATCATTGTAAAGAGACATACAGACTATAGGCAGTAATTACAAAGACACATTTTAGATAGACATTCCAGCCTCAATAGAGGAGTTGGGAATAGTCCATCAGAAAGAACAGAATAATAGTGAAAAAGGTCAACAGTTCTTGAAAAACTAACATAGTAAGTCACAAACCAAGTTTTTGGTTCTCTGTCAATCAGTAGTGTAACTGTTGTCAATCATTCCCTCTTACCTTGTTTGTGATTTTTGAATGGCCACAAAGGAAACTTTTGTTGGTAATTATGGTCTTTACAATTGGTCTGAGTCACAGGCAGGATTTTCAGAGCCTGCCTGTGGAATAGGCATGGTATACCCCAAGCTGCGCTCACATATGTCCGACCAATTCAAGCTAAAGTTTCCCACGATAATATGAAAGGAAATAAAAGATTCTGACCAACACAAGTCACTATTCTAGAAACAACAAAAGGAACAGGATAGCCAGGATCTTCTGGTTTAGCATTCCTTTTTTTTTTTTTTCCTTAAAGAAGATAAATATGATAACTTTTCCTTTGGAACAATGCCGTTAAACAGGATATGCACCTGTGCATCTTGGATCTTCTGAAAGAGTATTTATATTCTCTGCCTAACCACATGCTTCCCATTACACTGATGGAAGCATTCTGCTAAAAATTACTGCCAAGAATTAATGCTTCTTCATTTATTTTTTAATTCCTGAATTCCCCTAGGATTTTTCCTTTCTTCAAATATTTTCACCTTCCACAGATACATTTTTGTTTTGTTTTCTTTGGCTATCAGTTTAAGTGACCTATCTTGGCCCTGCTGAAAACATGAAAAGATTTGTGAAGAAAGGTTCTCAAATAAAACCCAGTTTTGGAATTGATTCAGCAAAGTAACAAATCTGATAACATCAAAGCAAGAACGTCTGAAACTAAGAATTAGGCAGAACAGCTTTTTCAACAAATTACAGCCTCTATGAATTTACCCATCTCTAAACAGCCAGGTCTGTTTATTTGCTTATTTTCCTAGCTTTGCTGAAAGAAAGGCTCAAAAAACTTCAGAAAAATAACAGCAAAGTTGTTCAGCGGAAACCAGCCCCTGTACTGTAAACAGTGCCTCTCCCCAAACTGCAGCTGCACGAAGCAGAGACAATGCAGGGACCCTCAGCATCATTAACCAACTTCCCTTCCTCACCAAACAGTCGCTTCGATAAAGCAATTACAATAGCATCATGGAACAGTAGAACAAGGAAAAAAAATAACCTTACCAGCTTCTCCTACAGTACACAGCTGAGAGGAAAACAAAACCCCCAGCTGCCGTATCGCATGCAATTGGTCTCTCAGAATGAATTGACTGAAAGAACTATGAAAGGCTAAAGTCTTTCGGCCCCTCTGTTCAACCTCTCTTCAGCTCCCACTCTCCGAGCTTCCTCACAAAGCCATTCTCCTACTCCCTAATCCTCGCACAGGAAAAAGCAGCGCGCACCAAATGACTTCAGCAGGAGCGATCCTCCGGGGGGTGGGGGTAGAGATGCTGCTGCCACTCAGCCCCCGGCCCCGCCGCCTCACAGCATCCTCAGGGACGGAGCCACACGGGCGTGCCAGGCACTTGGGCAGCACACCCCGTGCGCAGCCAGCACGGCAGGACAAGGCACGGAAAAGTGCGCTGTTCGTCACCCTCTCAACCACTCACTTCTGAAATAAGCACACCCCTGGGTGCTCGCAAGAGTCCCCCGCACGCATCTCAGTTAGCCTGTACTGAAGTAGTTAGGCTTTTTTTCTTCTTTTAAAATTAGCCACGTGACTTCCTAAAGTCCTTGTTGGGCCTAAGATTTTTCTTTTTCACAAAGAACATGTAAGTAAATCTTAAATATTTCAAGCAGCAAAACAACAACAGAGATGTTCCCCCAGAAAATCAATAACAAAAAGTATCCCAACAGACATAAAATCAATAACATTATGAGTCACCACATTAAAAAACCACTGGTGCCTCCCTGACATGCTTCTGATAGCTAAAATCAGAACAAGCAATTGCATTTTTCAAAATGAGAAAAGGATTCTATCTTCATTTTCAGTTTATGTAAAAAGAGACAATGCTTTTTAATATAATTTGTCTTGAAAACTTGAGAGAGATATTGAGATAACATCTCCTGCATATCCTCTGCTTTTCAAGAAAGCATTAAATCTTTGTTAAAGAAACACTGTTTTCATAATAGTTTATAGCACAAGTTTTACTTCTCTTCAAGATGCAAAAAACTCATAAACAGGCAGCTGCCACAAAGCAAATCAAAGACCTAGAAAAGCAGATGGCATAATTTCACATCTTAAATGTTGGCTGTGAGCCTTCCAGTAATAATTTATAAAGAGACTTCCTCCTGCTTGTTCCTCTGCTTGGCAGCATGCTGTTTGAGCCTTTCAAACAAAATAGACTTCAAGCCACCAGCTTCACACACACTAACACTTACCAATGCTATTTCAACCTGACACAAGCTGACTTTGTTCCTCTGTGACCCTGGAGAGAAAACCAAGGTGACAGTTTGATGGATGCGATCTCTTTTCACAATGTGGGTTGTGACTTCACAGCCCTGTCACCCCATTATGGCTTAGCTGAAGGAGGAGCCAGGAGCAGAGGAGAATCTTCCACCATACAGAGCCATTTTAACTGTGAAAATGACCCAAACATGCAATAAATGCCTGGAACACATTTTCCTACCTCAAAAATATGAATTTGAGGGAAACCCTTTCCACTTTTCTTGGAGTTGGGGTCTAAAGGCAGAAGTAAAAGGCTTAATCCAAATTGTTTATTTAAGACATATTTTAGTTTAAGAAAATAACAACATCACCAGAGAACAAAGGAAAGAAGTAAGGAAAGAAAGAACTTGGTTTGTTTCATTTACGACCAAAGAACACTTGGACTGTGACTTTTGTGAATTATCTCTTCACTGTGCTAATTCAATTATTGAACCATGAATCTTGAACAATTCTTTACTGGACAAAGGTCTCACTGCAGTAATCTGAGGCAAACAACTGCAATGTGATTTCTTTTATTTATTACCTAAAAATTATCATGAAATATCAGAGGATTCATATATCTTAAAATTGCTGTCTGCAAACTCAGTACTTGAATGCAAATTCTCTGCTAAAATGAATTCAGAAATCTTTTTAAAAGATAACATATTTAACATAAAAATCCTGCCAGATTTCACAGAACTCTTCATGAAGAAATTGCCTTTCCATGAAAAAGGTTGAAAAAGGAAGATGGTGAATGAGCTCTGAAATGTAAGACTCCACCTCCGCAGGCTTGAGCTTATTAACGGACATCCTAATGCCTGTAGTTAGCCTCTAATTTCCTTTGAGGCTGTTAATATATTATGGTCTTTGTTTCTGATTGTTCATCTAATCAGATTTATTCATAATCATGAATACTGGAGGGTGTCAAATCTCTCATTTTACAGGTGAATACTGGGGCCAAATGACCTGACTCAAGGGAGTCTCTGGCAGAAAGCTGAATCTCTGCTGTTCCAGAATAGTTCACCCCAGCTCCAGTGATCCTCATGCTCTAGAAGACGATTTCTGAAAACAGGGACTAGGCTACTATGTGTTTGAGATAAAGCTTAATATGGTCTGTATTTGTTATCACCAATTATGTTACTATTGCTTCTAGTTTGGGATTTGATATCCACAATTCTGTCAAAAAATATGGGCTCCTGTTCATTCTGTCAAAAAATACTACTGTCTTTTCAAAACGATTCACTTTGTTCCAGGTAACAGTATTTAAGTGCTTCCATATTTACAAATATTTTTATTTCTGCAGAATATCTGTGAAGTAGTACCCAACTTATGATACTGAAAGATAATCAAACAAAAGCCAGAAATTGATTGATATCCAAAAAGCAAATCTGACAGCTTTATACAGAGGAATATCAACAATCATCTTGTTTCATCAATTCAATTCCAATTTTTAGTATGGTTTTTTTCCTTAAGAACCACCTTTGAATTACATCCTTGGTTTAGGTGATCCCATTCTGGGACTTAGCGGGGACTCTAGTGCAATGAAAGTCATGTGGTGTGAATTTCACCCTTTAAAAAGAAGTTTTAAGAGATGTACTTGTGAACCATTTATACCCCAATTACAGCTTCTAAACCACCACATTGATTCTTTGTTTCTCTCTAACAGTCTGAGACCGTTCCCATTGTAAAGAAGGAAGTACCTTAAACATTTTAGAAACAAAAAGGCCTCTTCACAGACCACTTGATATAAATAAATTACCTCTAATAAAAAAGTTTGTACCATCCAGCAGGTGGTTTACTATGTTATGCACAAATGAGATGAGCTCTACCAATCAAAAGGAAGAATGAACCATGAAAAATGTAGCCAACTTTGTACTTGGAAGCATGTATACAGGAACAAAAAACTCACAACAGGTCAAAAGCAACAGGCACTAAAATTTTGGAAGAGCTCATTTTTCTCATTCTTGTAGCAGAATGTAACTTTCAGACTCATGATAGATATCTGAAGGCAGTTTGAGCTTCAGGAAATATCAGCAGGTTTGCATACTCTGCTCCATAAGTTTTTCTCTGCTTGCTCAAAACTATGTCCTCTTATCTCTATAATCTGTCCAAAGCACCTTTTTTTTTGCACAACATTTACTCCTTTCCATGTTTCTTGGATTAACAAAAAAGCATAAGGCTCTTGGATAAGGCTTTCATTTGGATAACAGCCATACATGTTTAAAAGCAATCATAGGAGCAGTTCAAAGAATCTTTTCTACAAGCAGAGTGGTGGAGGCAATTGTACTGGAAAAGATTCCAGGAAAACTAAAGATTACTAAGCTCTTTGAGACTCACTGGTGTGACTGATTAGTACAATCTACTGCAGTTCTTTGATTTTTTTTTTTTTACCTTAAACTCCTTTACTACCTTAAACTCTTTTTTTTTTACCTTAAACTCTTACCTTAAACTCCTAATAATTATTAAAGGCAGTGTAGAAAATGGAATCATAGAAAGACTTGGGTTGGAAGGGACCTTAAAGATCATCTAGATCATCTGGAGGCAGCATATCTTTATAAACAGAAGGAAATACACATTTTAAGGGTGTCACCATCTGACTTCTAAGCATATGATTAAGAAATGTGAGTTCCACAGTCAGTAGATGCTCTAGAGAGTTCACTTTTTAATGGGCTCCTTAACACAGTCAATTAATTTAAAAAGTTTACTATTCGATGGTAAGGTTGTTTAATGATCTATGCTCAGCTAGTCTATAAAACATGTCTGTTGAATTTCAGGGATATTCTTTATCTACTTGACGAAATTTTTCTTCTGAGAAAGCAGTGGGGTGGCAACTCTGCAAACTGGAAGAGGAATGACCTGACAAGAAGGAAGGAAGGATTAGCAATAAGAGGAGAACACAGCAAAAAACCATAGTTGGGTAAAAAGGGAGAGAAATAAAAAACTCAGATGATTAGAGTTACTTGAGCAAGAATGTTGCTGAAGTCAGTGTTTCACTTTGTCAAGGGTTATCTAATAACTATCTGCCCTGGGGTTTGGTCTCCATGGGTTCAGTCTAAACCCACTCTCTGCTTTTGTTTCAGAGTTGGATGAAAGCAAGGATTCAGCAGTGCAGCTGGGTTTACATTAGGAGTGTATGTGTGAAGCTGAGGGTGTCTAGCTTGGAACTTCAAAGCACGTCAGCCAACGCTGGTGCATCAGCTTGCAAACTTCAGTAAATATGTCAGTCTTCCTAAAGCTGGAGAGAAGGGCAAAACTAAAGTAGCAAAGGAAAAGAACAGCATGTGGCTTGCACAACACTAAATCTTCATTCTTCCTTTGGCAGTAAGATACAAGGAGCAAAAAAGTTGTTTTTCTCTGTAAATTGGGCAAGAAAACACATTCTGAGTGCCTTTTCAGAGGCTTTGGCATCTATGGCATACTGGTCAAAGACGAGCCAACACTGTCATTTTGGACAGTGGGGTACACCTCTTGCTCAGCCAGGAAAAGTTCCTATAATCCAGCCTATCTTCTGCAGCCTCCTGCACCAACCTAGGGATGAGTGGGCAGCGTGGGGTCAGGAGACATCCATGCTATGAACATTCCCTGGTACTTTTTAAAGATCAGGTATTGTCATCACAACTGTGCCACAGACAGACTGATGCAAACAGGCACACAGACATAGACATTGAGAAGACTGGAAGACCTTTAAAGCCCAACCATCAAGACTTTTGTAACCCCTTTAGCATTTAAAGACAAACATCTGCTAAAAAATTCTTAGGCTTGGAGCCTCAGACTGTTAAGCCTTTTGCAGGAGACACATGTATTTTCCCTGTAGTTCAGAGGTTTGCAGCACAGCTGGAATTCCAACTTTTGAATACTACTACAGTGAAAACATATACACAATGACTTATATAGTGGTATTCTTGCCCATTTTTCCAAGACAAAAAAAAAAATTAATAGATTTAACTAGGGTATATTTGGGAAAGGAGAGGAGAAGTAAGGAATAAAGTGGGGTACTGACATATGGGAATAGCTTATGGGAAACTGCCCTGCAAACTGCTGCAAACACAAGCATCATCAATGCCTTACAGTTAATCAGACTCCATACAAGAAATCTACTTATACCAACAAGAATTTGTAGTACTGGAACATAAGCACTGTTATAGATTTACTCCCTCAATAAAGATTCCTCCCAGGAATTATCATCATATTCATATGACAAGAAAAAATAACATATGACTTTATCTGGACATTATCCAATAATGTATGCAAGAAAAGTAGCAGAATAGTAGGTGTGAGAAATGCCTGAGTTAATACCATGTACTGCTCTTGCTGTGAGAAAATATGTTGGTCTTTTTATTTTATTTCTGCAAAATAATGTAAGATAAACCTGTTACAATCCAGGACAGATTTCAGAGTATATATTGAGTGTCAGAGGATTCAGAAGGCAATAATATGCCCTAGAACTGAAATAAGAAGGGGAGAAACTTGAAAAGGCAGCTTTGCAAGGCTGGAGAACCCACTTTCCTGTTTGAGTCCACTGTGAGCTCTCATCCCAGGCACCGCAAGTGCAGTGTTTCTATGACATCTCAGCAGCAATCTCCATCCCTCTTTCAGAGGCCACTTCACCCTCAGTGCCCCAGCTCAGACCAATATGATGAGGAAGAGGATGGCACACCTGATGGTCAAACATAAGGGAAACCTCTGACCATTGCAAAAGGGAGCCTCAAGCTGAATCACCAAGCACAAGTAACCTGGGAAGTTATTTTTGATACAAACTTCAAGGGTACCTTCCTTTACATCTCACTTATACAGTGATATTTTTTTATTATTATTTATGCAGTTAAATTGCTTAAAACTTAATTGAATTTGGGTTTTAAGCTCTTATAACATTTTATGCTATTCTCTTGTGCAGGCTTCGCTAACCATCCTGTTTTTCCTCTCTAATGACGTACTTCCCTTCTGCATTTATTTTGTGTATTTTAATTTGACCGACTACTTTCTCTTTCTCTTGTAGCAGCTTACTGGTTCAATTCAACATAATCAAAGTAGTCAGAAATTTTAATATACTCAGACATGGGTTTCCTTCCACCTGAAGGAACACCGCTAAAGCATAAGTTTATGTAGTTCATAATAAAACTTTGTGCTGCGGTCAAACCTAACTTGAATTAATGAACAACAGCCAAAATACTGACTGTCCAATGCTTATTGTCTGTAATGAAGAAAAATATATGTCATGAACAAGGCCAGAGTATAACCTCTGCAGCACCAGGTGAACAACATTCTTTCCCGCACCAGCTGGATGATGCAGTGATGCTGGCAGATACTTATGTGACCCAGCTATTTTCAAAAAACCTGAATCACTCTTATGTGCAGGTATGATCTCGCACTCTTAAAATCCACTGGGAGCAGTTTTGATAGTTTCTGCACAGCTGTTGGTGGAACTGGCAGGCTTGACTCCCATGTAAATGGACCTGCCTGTGAAACTGCAGTGGATCAGCCTCACAGGAGAAGAGGAGGCATTTATACTTCCAAAAGCAAATAGTCAGGAAGATACCTGCCAAGGCCCACGACTGCAGCTCCCTGCGTTAACTTTGGAAGAGGAGAGGCTCCCTCCTATGGCTAAACCGTGTAAAACTGTGAGCACCACCGTGAGCATGGATGCTTCAGACAGAAAGTCGAGAAAGAAAGAAAACTATAAAAAATCTCGCTATTACATATGCAAGACACATGGAAACTGAAATCCAGAAATCCATATTTTGCAGACACCAAAAAAGCCTATAATGATGTAATGATGTAATAATAATGATAATGATATAATAATAAAAATAATAATAATAATAATAATGGCATTAATCTTAGTTTTCTAGCCAAACACCTCACATCTCCCTACAGAAATTATTTTTAAAGAACATTTTGTTGTGCTTTTGTAGTATTTTAATAACTAACATAGCATTGCAGTCAGAGAAAGGCCATGTTTCTGGAATAAATATGAGATAGAGAATAATAATGGAGATACATTGCACAAAACAACCGATGTGTTTAACACTGCATCAAACCCATCAGGCGTGTATGAAGCATAACACCAGAAACAAATTTTGTGATGGGATCCCTACTTATGATCTAGTCTTAGCTTTTACATTTTATTTTTGTACACTGGAAAGCCAAGGTTCTGAAACTACAAACTTGGAATTACTGGACTGAATAGTTCAGAAGCACAGGTCTAAAAGAAATAGCATCTCTATCCTGAGTCAAATAATGCCACTTGCCTAAAGTACATAAGCATGCCAAGATGAGGGGAAAAAATGCTTAAGACAATATTCAGTTATTCATTTTGACTTGAAACAGATCATGGTTTTTAAACTTCCTTTATTACAATTACAGCAAGGAAACTCTTCCACTAACTCCCTCTGGGCAGCTCAGCTTACCTTCAAGCCTACCAGATCTAAAATGAATTGTCATGAGTTCTTGCTTTCTATTGTTTTTATGGGAATAATATTTATCACATAAAAGAAAAATAAAAATCATGGATAGTCTGCTTGGAGAAATAATATTAATTCCTCTAAATTAATCATGCATTGTTTTATACTTGAAAAAAACTCATAGTGGTTAAAAATGTTTTTCTTTAATTTATTTCCCATTTTAAGAGGCTCTAATCTTGGTTTTTCATTTGTTCCATTTCAGTCTCAATACCAATGAGTGCAAAAGAGTATGTGACCAAGTACAATAAACAACCTCTTGACTGCTAAAATTTTATTGTGGTATACTCAGCACCTGCACACTGTTCATTAATGGACTACAGTAAATATTTATATAACTACCAAGATAGTTTATTAATGTGAACAAAAATTCTAGCAGATAGATCATCCTTTGCAGCAATTAAACTCTACAATAAAATGCAGTCTGACATATACGCAGTTCTCTGAGGCACCTCAGATTAATGAAAAGGGGGATATAAAATCAACCCTGATCCTGTGGTAAGAAATCCCATTTGTCCTACATACTAGCTGTTTTGTAGAGTTTAAACCATTACAGCTTTATGAAAAACAAAAAGGACAGCTTTAATTTTCAAATAAATGATCAGTTCTTCTGCAACAAAACTTCATATTTGAGTTTTTAAATGCCAACAATCATTAGGTTTTCTGAGGGCTTTGAGGGTCTTTTCCAACTCCCCCTGAAGCCAGAAGGATGGTATATGATAAATTCCATGCCGACTAAGTTGAATTGTGACTGGGTGGCTCTGGTATCTTCCCAGGGTCATCACCAGCCAACTGGTACTGGACCAGGACCCAGACCTGGGCTAGCATGTGAAGAGAAAGCTTAGGAAAAGTGCTTAATTTACATGTAATATCAGCTGGCTTTTAACAGTATTATCTCTGCCTGCCACTGCCTCAAAAGTTGGCCTGTTCGAGAACAGTGGCAGAGCTCTGTAAAACCAGCCAGGACATCTGGGCAGACCCTCCACAGTCAGGACCACTGTAAGTTTTCAGACAAAGTTGAATAAACCCTGAGTATAAACCCTGAATGATCATTCCACCTCTAGTCACAGCTGGAGCACTGGGTCCAGTTCTGAGCTGCCCGCTACACAACAGACAGGGATTCTCCACTGGAGAGAGTCCAGTGAAGGGCCATGAAGATGATTAAGAAACTAAAACACCTTTCTTATGAGAAAAGGCTGAGAGACCTGAGACTGCTCAGCCCGGAGAAGAGAAGGCCCAGCAGTATCTTATCTGTGTATATAAATACCTGCAGGGAGGGTACAAAGGAGATGGAGCCAGGCTCATTTCAGTGCTGCCCAGTAACAGGACTAGAGGCAACGGGCACAAGCCAAAATTCAGGCAGGTTCTCTCCAAACATCAGAAAACACTTTTCCACTGAGAGGGTGATTGAGCACTGGTGCAGGTTGCCCACAGTGATTGTGGAGTCTCCATCTTTGGATATGATTCAAACTCTGTCTGGACACTGTCCTGGGTAACCAGCTCTAGGTCACCTGGCTTGACTGGGGGTGTTGGACCAGGTGACCTCCAGAGGTCCCTTCCAATTTCAGTCAGCCAGTGATACCACAAGTAAGAAAAAACACTGATAGAAACTGAAACACATAAGAAACCCTCATGACTTCATAGTTTTATGCACATCTGTTTACATATGACTGAATATGTTATGAGAATTGTCACAACAAGAGTGGAGCCTTAAAGAACATAAAAAATGAATCAAAAAATCCTTTAGAGGAATGGGCTTTAAAAAGTCATTGCCAGCAGCAGCCAGGGCATCTCACATTTCACATGTAGCATGTAAAACAATTTTGCATACCACCTCTATCCATTTATAACCATTGCTGTAGTAAATTATTTAAAAATGCATTCTTCAAGGCTGGGTATAAACTACAATTTTATTAAAATAATGAATAACATAAATACATACGTCTAGCTAATTGCGCTAGTCCCTGAGTTGAAAATATTCACTCTTCCTCATCTCATTTACCATTTCCCTACCTCTCTTCTTGGATGCTACATCTCTTTTTCATCTTGATGAACAAAGATATTCTGTCAGGCCTCTGCAGGTGAGTGGAAATTGAACAAGATCTGGAAAAAGTTACACAGAGATGTTCTAGACCACAGTAACTCCAAGAAGTAATCTGCTGGATCGAAACCTTCAGATTTGGAATGTTTCAAGGTCTTTTAGTCTGTCTTCCTCACCTTCAAGGATGTGGAGGAGAAATGAATCTAATCCTCAGACTGTAAATCTCTGAGTGAAGTTCAGATTGAACTGTTAAGTATCACGGACACTAGAACAGTAAGAAGTAACAACACTGTAAGTATTGTATCCTGGAAATGTCTGATTTTTCTATAATGCAGCTATTTGATTTGTCTTCTACATGATGTAGTAGTGGAAATGATATTGAAGTGCTTGAAGTAATTTTTATATCAAATATGCAAAATGTGTTGGTTTTTAGTTGTGTGTCATTTCAAACCCCACAGTAACCTCTTGCTGGGACTAAATCAACAACAAGATGTGGAATCTCTCATTCATACAAATAGTCCACTGAATTCAACAAGGTTACTCGAAGAAATCTAGATTAATCACACATGAAACTTCCCAATTCCATGGATAACCTTTATTAAATAATTCAGACATCCCTGGGGTTTTTTTGATGGTGATGAGCTACTGCCACATGTTATTTTGTTCCCCTGCACACCTGGGCTTACTACATGTATATATGTACTTGTGCATATATACATATATACTTATATACATATATATATATATACACATGCATACATACCACAGAAATTACACCAGAAATCACTGCAGAGAATGCATCCCTTTATATTTTTTTTAATTGCCAGGGAAGCTTGACAGCATTCTTCTATTTTTCTCTCATCGAGATTTCACAGAGCTTTTAGAACAAGTGAAGTCTTGAATATGCACCTTATTTAAATAAGAATGGGAGTGAAGGTACTCTTTGGCAGTAGCAGCCTCCAAAGACAAATGTTCTCTCCTATCACCGTTTTTGTTGCTGAAAGCCAGGCTCTGAGCCTTGCACTCCGGCTGGGAGTCTGCTGAGCCCATTTCAGCTGGGCTGGCAGGGGTCGTGCTCCCCCAGGGAGGAGGTCAGTCCCATGGCCTGGGAGCAGAGGGCAGGAGAGCTGCAGGGTGACCCCACACACCACACACTGTGCTCGGGGGCTGGAAGTCAGCTCTGCTTATGCTGGATCACGCAGTGAACCAGCCCGACGCATCTGACAGGCAGAGGTCACCTTCCATCGTGGGGATCCATTCATCCAGGCAAATCTTTTTTTCTGTATGTTTCTATCATTTGAATAGCAACTGTGACAACAAGAATGGTTTGCTGGAGACATTTGGGATACTGATGAACTCATTTTCCAAGGGCATTGGAAAAAGACATAATTGTGGGTGCCTTGCCATTAACAGAAATCTAAATCACACAATATGCGATGCTCCTTACAAATAAAAGCACTGTGTGCAGTGGAAAGGATATTGTGGAGAGAGATACTAGGTATTAATACACCATTTTGAAGTTTGCACTTCACCTCTATTGCTATTGTGTGCTTCCACCATGACCTTGGGTAATCCTGATCTCGCTGTTCTTTCCTTACCTGTCCTTATAGTGGAGATTTTGTTCCCTCAAAAAGATAAGCATTGTTAAGAAAAAGCCATTAAACTTTATGAGATACCCAGCTGTGCTGTGGAGGAGTATCATAAAAAGCTTTTGAGTCTGTAAATAAAAGATATATATAAGAGATTACCCTACAAAATCTATGTCTTACAGAAATCCCTTTATTTTAAGTTGTTGTTCTTGTTCCATTTGGACTATTTAAAAAAAATTAATCATGAAGCTACCAGTTCTATTATTGGTATCTTAAGAAATAAATTGGTGGGTAGAGCTGTTTCCACTCTTTAGAATTATTTAGCATTTTTATTTTTCCACCAGGGAAGTTAACAGTATCTTTCAGAAATTATTTATACACCAGTAGTCAGGAAAGTATCAAAAAAAGCTGTTCATTGCTGTTTTCCTTTTATTGCTGATCTTTTCACAGAATGAATAGAAATAACCATAAATTAGAAGAGAGATTTATAGGATGTAGTATCTAGCACAATATGTAGTATCCAATCGTTTTGGCCACACAGAATTCCATTTCTAAACGATTCACTTACAATTAATAATATACTGAAATCATATTCAACAAATCATGGTGTCTTCAGAGACAAAGGTGGTTTGTTGAACACCCAGGAGCTGCACTGATAGAGTAACCCAGGATTGCCCAGCTCTTTGCAGTGTGCCAGGCGCCCCAGAGCCAGATGTGCCAGTACACTTTCTCCACATACACTGGCCCAAATACTGGCAGCTTCTTGACAGACATCACACACCATTTGAAGTACTACAAAGGAAAATCTAGGAGTGAACAGACACTCTGAGCACATCCCTGAGAGCCAGTAGATCAAACCTCGTCCGTGGGAAAAACTGCTGGAAGCCTTATTGTTGCTTTCAGAGGGGACAGCACTAAATTCTGTGCCAAAGCAGGCATACACTGCATTCAGCAAAGCTGCTCTGGCACACACGGGCATCCTGAAGCAGCAGTAGAGAGGGTGTTGAAGCAGTTCTAGTATTCAATCATTTGCTGATCTGCACTGTGAAAATCTGCAGGGTTCGTGTTACCTGGTGTATGAGTACAGTACTATTTCTCATTCATATGACAATTAGCTCTAGGACTTCTTAGCCTTCAACCCCTTAAGAGACTTAAAAATCCTAATTGTGTTAAGCACTGTTAGAATCACTGAAGGATTTTCCCACTATGGCAAACTATAAAAGAGCTGCAATTACCAAAGCCCACCCCGACCCTGAATATGCCTCCTGGATTTCTGGAATTTGGACTTTGAGTTAAGCCACCTGATGGGACCTTGAGATAAGATAAAGGTGGTACTATTGTCCAGTTATCTCAGGTCTAAGGAGAAGTAAACAAGGCTGGGGGATGCCATAGCCCACAGACTCATTTGCTGGGGCCAGGTTTACACACTCTTTCCCTGCCAGTCAAGTGGGAGGAGGAGTTTTTGAGTGTGTGATGGTGAAACGTCTGGTCCACATAAGACAGAGCAAGTGAACACCTACAACCAGAGGCTACAAGTTTGGCTAAATAAGCAGACCCTGAGGAGATGGCATGTTGCTTTTTATCATGCCAATTGTCTTCCCTGACACAAACTGGCCCAGTTGTAAAACTCCCCCACCCCAGGAAGGTCACATTCACATGGCACATTCATGTGAGAGGCAGCTGCCATATCTTAGAAAGAGTCACAAACTATCAAAGAGTCTCAAAGTGCCCCCAGACTCATTTGTGAAGCCTTCCACCAGAGAACTGCGTGTGATCCACAAATGTTACAGCAGATCCAGTGTTGCAAAAGGCAGTGTAAATCTTCCCTGGCCCCTGCAGGGGTGGTGTTTCAAATACCTGAGCACATATTAGCCCCCTGGACTCTATGCTTCAGAGGACCCCCATGACCAAGAAGACCAGAATAAGAAGACCGATGGGATGCCACTGGATCCACAGGGATGGTGACTATCTTTCTACTCTAATCTGTCTCTCTGTCACTCTCTTTCTCTCCCCCCTCTCTCTTTTTCCTAGTTTTCTATTGCTCTACCTCACATTTACTGTTAAATAAAATCCATACTAATGACTTCAGCATAGGATCTCCTTCGCATCTTAATTTGGGCAGAGACGTCTCTCACTAATCATAATAATCAGATCATAAAATATCCCCAATGTATACACAACTTCAGTGAAAAAGAAATAGCTTACTCTCTCCCTTTCTTCTCCTTTCCCACTACCCCTTAGGAGCCTATATGGACATGGAATATATGTTAGGTCAGAATTTCCAATGAGCAAATCTTTTTAAATTACACACTGCAGTATAAATTTAGCTTAAATAAAGCAAGACTCTAAATCCTTAGATCTTCAGTTTTAAGCTATGAAAGGGTCATCTACTATGCTTGTACAGTGTCTAGAATAATGTGCTTTTTAAGTACAATATAATATACAAACAATAGCATATAATGCAGTATAATATTATGAATAATAAAATGAAGCACTAAAGTTAGAGCCAAAATTGACATTTAGATGGGTAATATAAAGAGAGAGGTATGGGTTTATACCCTCCACTTTTACAAGAAATCCCTCTGTGAACAGACATCTACCTACTATTCCTATTAGATTTGTGTCATGGACAGTGACTACAAAGAAAAAAGAAGCAGGAAATCCAATTCATACTCTCAGCAGATTTATCAAATGATGCTATATGAAGCATGGATGGTCTGTGGTGGTGAGAGGCATATTAGTGTGCAATGTCTGCTTTTCCCAAAGCACTGGCAGTTGCTCAAGTGGAAAAAAAATTATGCTTTGCAGCCAGGACAGATCATCTATGTGCAAATAGTGGCTCTGGTACATAGAAATAATCAGGAATTCGGGATATTAAATGCTCTTCATCAGGACATTATTGTTTCAAAAGGTTTATTCAAAAAGACTAACATTTCATGAAGATATGTAGTTTGCAGTTTGGCATCTGAATCTCCACAGCTGAAGTGGCTGTCATAAAGACAAGCTATTTTGGGGATGAACCTTGGGGGTTTTTTACCCCTTCTGGGGAACAGCCTAAAAATACTCTTCCTTTTTTTTTCTTTTTTTTTTTTTGAATCTCTGAAGATTTTAATGGGATGAGAAAATTGTTTCTTGCCCAGCTCTCATGGTGAGTGGCTGGCAAATGATAGCAACACACAGAATGCAAACAGCTGGATTCAATCACTGCACTTAGTAAATCCATGAAATGTGATTGTGGATGCACCAGGTACTCCAAGAACCAGTAAAGAGAGTTCTTGCAGACTCCAGGACAGGCATCTGGCATTAACAGAGTTCTGAGACTATCGGGGAAGATGGCACATCACACACCCAGCTGATGAATTAATTAATCACACTGTAATTAACATAAATGTGTAATGACCTGTGCTTTGCTGTCTTTAGAGATAAATGTTCAGATACAAGAAGACACAGCAAATTCTTGAACTGTCTTACTGAGATGCTGGTACTTGAAACCAAAGTTACTGTCACAACTTTCTAAAAATACAAATATGTGTTTCTACAGTTAAAGCTACGTTTAGGAGGAGCATTGCTTAAGACTTGTCAGTCACAGTACCATTTGGTGGAAAAATCACTCCAGGTGAATGAAGACATCTTGTAGAGAAAAATGTGCAGATCCAAACTCAACAGAAATGCATTCCTACCTTCCAGTCTTCTTGTCTTCTAAAATCCATTACTTTTAGTAAAATGTATGTCCATCCCACCACATTACTGATTTAATGGTTAGAGTAAGTGTTTTCACATCATTGTATAATAGAACGATATTTTAAAAGTGATGTGGGTTTTTTTCACTGATGGTGGTATCAGATGAAAGATCGAGATGTGGATGAAATTTAAAAAATAAACATATTACAAATCTTTGCAATTGTCAGCTTTGCTAAGTCACACACACATAAACTGAAATTTTATAGACATGGGAAAAGTTTTGTTAGTGGAACGGGTTTTGTAAGCTTACTTAAATAACATGTTTTATATCATCAGTCAGGTTCCAACAAAAATATGTAATTTAAAATTTAAAAAAGAGAACTTAAGGAACTCCTTTTTCATGTAGGCTGGTACTTTATTGCTAAGCAAGGGTTTAGTCTAGATTGGCTTCTAGTCTTCCTTCCAACCTGAACTGTCCTATGATCCTATCAACTGACTTTTTAAAGTTTAAAGCCTCTGAAAAGAACAAACTAGTAATTTGGCTACTCAGATTATTTGTAATTAAAAAAAAAAAAAAGAAAAAAGGAAGAGAAAAAGGCAGAGTAATTTCAACAGCACCAACATGTAACACAACCCTACCACAGTCTTCAGTGCTGCACCTCTCAGATAACTGGACAACTGACCCAAGCAGCAGGAGTTTGGTGTGCCTATGGTGAGATCCACAGGGATTATTACAATGGCCTCTTCACTGTCCCTGCTTCTGCCACAGCAAAAGACCACCCACTGATCCCAAGTTGTTAAACAAATGTGATAATTGGAGCAGGGGTGGAAACCCATTTGTAGACTTGGGAGTGTGATCAGGATATGTTACTGGAGGTTTGGATGAGCCAAATTGACTTTTAGAACAGATTTCCTAATGTAGGCAGGATTTTATAAGATTGGACAAGACACATTTGTTTTCACTTAAAGGTGGAAAATTAATGCCTAAGAATAGTAGCTAATAAAAAAAATTTAACAATATTCCACTGAATGAAAAAGGCCTTATAATTATGAAATAATAATTTCCTGGTTGAGTAAACCAAGTCTATATAAAGGCATATAATGAAGACAAGCTAAAATGCAGTAGCTTTTTGTCTGCAAGCATTAGAGTGAAAGCTTTCTGAAGAGGCTTTACTGACAAGAGCACTGGAAAAGCAGGAAAGTAATGCTTTGGTCAGAGGGGGTTCTTACAGCTCCTTACGCTTCTTCTTTTGTCTTCTCAGTTTCTCTCCTACACTCAGGTAAAGTGTAAGGTAGGAAGAAAAACAAAGAACTAAAAATTGTTAACAGAATCCTATCAGCCCTTGATTGTCTTGTGTGTGTGTATAATAAAATGACATGACGTTACAGATCCAGCAGAATTTGTATTCAGCAAAAGCCAAATACAGCACAGACAGGACACAGAGAATCTACTGAATTGTTGTCCTGCACAATCACCAATCCCCTTCATGAGTCCTATGCTTTATATCTCTACCTCATTTGAAACATATTTTACTCTTCTGCTGCCTCACACCTCCTGTTGTTAGATAAAGAGGAATGAGGGGAAAAAAATGAAAAAATAGAGAGTTAGGAGGATATCTCAGGGGCATGCCGGAGACTTGGGGATACAGAATGATCTCTCTCACAAATTTGCTCATAAGGATGAAAGTACAGTTCAAATTAATTACGGAGTTTGCTTTCTCAAAAACATATTTAGTTCTTTTTCCTCATCTCATATGAATCTACCATGTATTATTTAAGGTGAATTGTTTTTATTACCTTTACCTGTGCATGGTAAAAAATACATCTGATGTTTCGCATTTAACTCATTTCTTTAAACAGCATTTTTGTGTAGCTTTAGAGAACACATATACATTGTGGGAAGTAATTAAACAATTCAGAGCATTGTTCAATTCAGAGAAATGTTTAATCTCATTCCAGAGAATGGGAGCAACTAAAGCTAGAAATATATGCATAATACACTGCTCTAGGTATGAATTCTGCCAGTCTCTTCATTACTGCATTTTTTACTGGTAAATAAATTTCTTCATTTACCTGTCACAGAAGGAGATCTGAATATACACTCAATGCTAATGACTTAAAAATACATTGGACTCATCTCTAAAAGCTCCAGTCAGAGTAGAATCACCATTTTGCTGAATCTTAAGATATATGCAGAGAGCAGCATCCCTGCCCCACATCATGCATATATACTAAAGTTAAAAATATAATAAACAAGAAAGGAAAAATTAAGGGAAATATAATTTTTCTAAACAGATTAAGATGTCTTTCTTAGTACAAAGTGTCAATGACCTCTCCCTCTTGCTAACACACTAACCAACTTTTATGTCCTGGGAGCTGGGAGAACAGTGATTCTGTATCTAGTTTTTATAACACGTAATTTCAAATGAGTTATTAAATGGCTGTGCTACAAATTTTAAACATATGCATCTCCACTCCATTCACAAGTTCAGCCAGATCTTCAAAGATATTCATATAGGAAAGATTGAATTACTTTAAAGTTCACATTTCAAGGCAAGTTTTTGGCACATGAATGTAAATGATCCAACAGAATGAAAAATATGTTTTACAATAGCAGCTCAGAAAAGAAGACCATGTCTTTGACTATGAAATTCAAAGTAGATACCTAGCAGTCTTGATTTGTGATCCTACCAATAATATTCCACTCAGCAGTGTATACAGTGTCAGCAAACTATATGTCAGAATAACCTTCAAGAGGCGCTGAAAAGAGAGAACACTGCAGAATAGCAAAGAACCAATATTATTTCTCCAATTTTACAGCAAATTACAGATATTTACAGAGCACAGCACTCCAAAAAAAGTATGCAAGCCTTGAAAACAATGTTGAAATGCAGAACTAGGTGGTACCTACATGTTTCTTTAACCCCTCCTGAGTACTTAAATTTGTTCAACTTCAAAGAAATACTATCAGTTCCTTTAATTTCCTATTTAACCTTCCACAGATGAACTGTACTTTAAAAACAAAGTCTAGAATTGCTTCTGAAGATTTGGATGGTATTTATGTATTAAAAATACTTCATGTAATTTAGGACTTTTAGAACTTCAACAGAGAAATACCTGTTGGTATCTAGAAAGACGATAGTATTGAAGCACTTTCATTCTAATGTTTCACTGAGAGCCAGAAGACATACATTTAATAAGATAACTATAACAGTAGCCACAAGTAGCTACTCAAAAGAAAAAATAACAAAATAATTCAAATAAAAAAGAAAGCCTGCATGGCCTATTGAGCTCTCTTTTACAGATTTAGTTGCTTACATGAGCAATGACTCATTAAAAGTCTAACTGGTAGCGGGTGTCTGTTGGACCTCTTGTCTTAGTCAAATACCTCCACATCTTTTAAAAATGCATATACTTACAACTTAAAATGAAACAGCTGTTGTGGGATCACAGAACCACAGAATAAATTAGGTTGGAAAAAAACCTCCAAAACTGGGTTCAATCTTTGACCAATCACCACCTTGTCAACTACACCATGGCACAGAGTGCCACGTCCAGTCGTTTCTTGAACACCTCCAGGTGACCACCTCCCTGGGCAGCCCATCCCAATACTTAACAACCTTTCAGTGAAGAAATTCTTCCTAATGTCCAATCTGAACCTCCTCTGGCACACCTTGAGACTGTCCCCTTGTCCTGTCACTGGTTGCCTGGGAGAGGAGGCTGACCCTCACCTGTCCATAACCTCACAGGCGGCTGTACAGAGTGATAAGGTCTTCCCTGAGCCTCCTTTTCTCCAGGCTAAACAACCCCAGCTCCCTCAGCCACGTCTTGTATGAATCACTCTCTACACCCTTCACCAGCTTCATTGCCCTTCTCTGGATGTATCAGACACATCCCAAACAAACAATGGTGAAATATGACTTTTTAGTCATTGCTAAGAAAACAAACAAACACACACAAACAAAAAAAGAAATTTAAAATACTGTCTCTTAAAAAAGGCTTTACATCTGTGGCGTTATTCTGAAGTATCCTTTGACATCGTGCAAACCAACACAGCTAGTACAAAATTGGATTTTCTAAGAAGGAAAATTTGTGGTCCAGGCACATGATTTGTAGCCAGGAAATCTGACTTTTATTCTCAGAACTCCCAGATTCCTTGCCCCTCTCAAAAAAGCCCTTCCAAAGCTGTAAATACAGAAATAAATTAGGAAGAATAAAATGATGGTAATGGAAAAAAGACCAACCAAAAAAAACCCAGCTATGTTAATCCAAACTCTTTGGTACTCGGGATACCATTGTGGATGCTTGGTTAAAGCAGTCAGTTCCCTGGCAGTGATGGCTTTCTGTGTTACTGCCACCTAATGCACGGCCTCTGAATGTGCTGGCTGTGTGCCACAAGCCCCTGCACATCTAGCAGGTACCCCAAAATCACAGACACAGGAGTGTGTAAAGATGCAGACAGACAGACACATGGAAAAAAGTGAGCAATAGCAGTAGGTATTTGAAATTGTAAGTAAAATTGTTCCTTTCTCATCGTCACTAAGGATGATTTTACCAGGGAATGAAGACTTACACTGAGGATATAATCAGATTTTACACAGCTATGCAGCAAATCAGGCATAGCAATGACCCCAGACTGTCAGCCACAACCCAAGTTTAAGACTAGCTGCTGTGGGAAAGACTGCTCTCCAATTTTAACCAGGAATCCTGTTTCAGCCTTGGTTTTTCCAATTTAATTTGTAAAATTAATTACTTTTTAGGATGATATAGTTACACCAGTAGGCATTTACCACAGAGAATTCTTCTTTGAAAACCTCCTAGATGCCAACAGGTGTGAAGTGAGAGCTGAACTCCTGGAGAGTCGTGGCTACTTAAAAATGAAATTTGTTTTAAAATTCTAAATATTAAATGGCTTAGCATACTTTTGTATGAACCTGAATCTTGTGGAGAAAATACAAAATGTTTAGTGCCAAATGTGATGTCAAACCTCCTGTGTGAAAATAGATCTTTTAAAGGTTTTACTCATCTGCTAGATGACCTCTTATTCACTTAATCTTAGAAATCTTTCTAATTCTCAGAGCAGTTCTGGAAATTATTCACTTTCATTTCTTGAACCTTTAAAAACTAGATTTTGTTTAAATTCTAATGGAATAACTTGCAGTTATGATAAATAAGCTCTTCCTTTAATCTACTGAATTTACTTTCTCTCTCTCTTTTTTTTTTTATGGTTGAGCTGAGCTGAGATGGTTGTTAGGAAGATACACTCAATTCAGTGTTTCCACCATGAACCAGTAAAAGTTGCCAAAGACAGAAACACAAACAAAGAGAATGCTGTTCCTCTCCAGCTCCCCAGCTGTCAGGACAGTAAGTTTAGGATTACAGGGCTAAGTGCTGTATCTTACTCAAGAGCCAAAGTTGCTTTTGTAACCACTTCAGGTAAAAAATCTGCAAAGAAATATATTCAACAGCACTATGAGCTTAGGTTTCGGTAAAATTATTAAATGTTCTTCATTTTACAAATCAAACAATTGCAGTGAACATGTCAGTCTTGCCTGTACTAAAACGAAATATCCATAAGTAATCCCTGATTTTCAAGCCTGTATTTCCATAACCTGCTCAGATTCATGGCAAGGCCAGCACACAGATACAATCAAACATCACCTCTGTGAAGATAAACAGGAAAGGTCTGTGATATTATAATTTATTAGCCTTTGAAAATTAAGTAGAATAAACACCTTTTGTGGTTGATTAAAAAGATGTCAGCTAGGTAAGATTCCTTTGGCCAAGGGAAAAGAATCAGAAGTCAAAATTTGGGAAAAGTGGTCAATTTTCCTCAAAAAAGGGCCTATATATCTGACGATATAACACTGCACTTAACAAGAAAGGAAAAAAAAATTACTGTAATGTCAAAATTTCTGGTGTGGTCTTCTGTCACATGAACTGTTCTTATTCAGGGTGTGTATTACTCCAAAATTATTAAAGTAAGAATGATGACGACCCCATAGAACTCTCAAGGAAAGGGTTAGGAAAAAAAGAAAGGAAAATATTTTATTCCTGTAAATATCCTCAATAACTAAAAATTAAAGATACATGCCACTGAACCAGCCATAAACAACCAGAGTACCATATTGGTTGCAGCTTATGTTTCCCATGCTTCAAAGCACCAAGCTTACTAAAAGATGAAAAATCTGAGTTCGCCATTGGATCATCATTTCACTTTAAAACAAGTGAGGGAGAATATTTTTTCTGGCACAAATGATCTTGATTTATGTGCATTGTTGTGTTTGTGCTCCCTGTATCTGAAAACTGGAAGCCATGTGATGATTTGCATTGAACAAAGTATTCCTCAATATTTTTTTTTATTAAAAAATAATGAGAGAAAACAACACATCTGTTAGACTGTGTGCATTTCCCAAATATATTCAATAACCATTTCTGCTAATCTCTTCTGGTTATTATAAAAAAAAAAGATAAAAAATACCTGTGAATTCAAATTATATTCTTGTATTATTGTGACCAAGAACTTTGCTCTCAGCTATTGTTCTGGTAATATTTTGGATGCCTGTACTTCTGAAAACCTTTTGCAGCCTGAATACTTCCTTTCCAGAATGAAACCAACTGCAGCTCCCTGAGCTGGTAAAAGATCTATAGCCACTTACTGCTCACAATTTCAAATGTTTAAACACCATTTAAAGAGCAGCTTTTCCTCTGTACTCCCTAGATCATTCTCCAGAAATATTTTCTTCATAGTGGCAGTTTATAAATGGTTTTTAAGAATATTTAGAGAAAATATTCACAACAAAGTATGCATAAAGAATGGCAGCAGTTTCATGCTAGCAACATTTCTGAGATCGTTAAGGTTAACTGCAAAGTTGGACTTCAGCTCTTGCAAATCCACAGAAAGCTTGCAGGGCTGAGCAGCTTAAAGCTGACAATGCATAGAAATGGTTTGGCTGGTCATGCAATTTCATCTTATATTTTACTAGCTGACTAAGTCACTTACTAGGTCACTAAAGCCATGCAAAAGCTATTGTAACTGCTTAAATGTTAAATTTTTCTTTTTATACAATGTTTACTATCTTATAAAAAATAATACAAACACTTATCGCAGTTTGAGGTGCCAGATTCTTTCCCAGCTGCAATCACAGAACAATGCAACACAACGTTTCAGGGTACCAATTGTGCCAAACAGAAGCACCAGAGTTTTCAGCCACTGCTACAAATCATTTGGATGAACATTTTTGGTGCTTCATAATGCAGGTGCAAAGAAAAATGAGTGTGTTCAATTTTACCCTGGATTCTTTCCTGACAAAAAGTGTTGCCTGTATATTTTTGGCAGAATTTTGGATGTGAACTTCATAGCAGGGCACAGATGTCTCCTTGTGACACGAACAAGACTTTTATCATTCATTTTCATGAAATCAGAAATAAGACCAAGCCTTGAGCAAAACCAGACAGGGTTGAGAAACACCATATCTGTCAATTTTTGCTGTCTGGATTGCAATGATCTTAAGTGAAATTCTAGTGAGTTGAGGGACCTGTGTCAACTGAATGTTTCTTGTTTAGTATTGCTTTCCATTTCAAAGCACACAACAAACTGTCACAGTTGTTAAAAACTTCTCAAATTTCATGCACTCATGCTCAGCTGAATTCTTTCTTGTGGGAGATCCTTGACCCTTTATTTGATATTTTTTGTTTTGCTCTGCAGAAAATATAGACCTGAAATGGAAAGATTTTTTTAAACATTTGTTTCTTTCCTGAGGTTTTAAATGTTGTTTACCAATTTCCTGAACCAACAGCTTTGTTTCCTCACTGTAAACTAAACACCAGTGGACATTTTGTCAAATAATTTTCTCTTGAAATTATTTTGCCTTTTTTTTCTCCTTCCACTGTTTAAAAACTGTATATCTATCTTTAGTTAAACTGGAACGCTATTCCAACGGGATGGGATACGCTGTCACTCCTGAAGCCTGCTCCAGGTCATAAAGAAGGAATGGGAAATCTTAACAGAAACTTCAGTGGCAGCTGGAAGGAGCTTGTGATATGCACACTAATGGCTTTCTTTAAGTAGTGCCAAGGTCAATAATTCATATGTTTCAGATTTGCTTATTTGCGCTTATTCATAACATTGCACTATTTCAAAAACCTATGCACAATAAAGTGTAGTAAGAGACCAGAGAAATCTTGGTTCAGTAGTAAAGGTGTGTGTATGGGATCAGTTCCTCCCTCTACCACACACTGTCAGTGTGGCATTAGGCAACTTGCTTTAGTCCGGAGTCACAGTCTATACCTTGAGTAAATACGAGAGCAGTGGGAAATCATTTCAGTGGAGATATGGCAAGGAAAGCACCTGAGGATCCATCCAACTGATACCTTGCAGATACTATTCCAGTATTCACATATTCTTTTGTGTATTAAAAAAAGAAATAGCCTCAAGATAAACATATATGCAGACAATAAAAATACAGAACTATATTGTCAGCAACATATTCTGCTGTAATAGCCTTGAGCATCTTGGAATGATGGGAACTTATCAGTATTACTCAATCAGGAATAATTTTATATGCCATTAATCTTTGGATATTAATGTATACCTAATAGCTGGAAACTAATACTGTTGACTATATATAAGCTACTAGCAAGAAGTACATCTAGAAACTGAAATAAAGAGAAATATCAGACACATCTAGAAACTGAAATAAAGAGAAATATCAGACAAATGTACTGAGGGAAAGAGAAGTGGTACAACAGTTACTGTCATTGGCACCAGCTGTGAAATACCAGTCCTTTAGTATTCTGGGAAAAATCAGAAAATCAGAAGCAGCAAATGTAAATCAGTGTGGTTGAACATTGCAGTATTCCATTCAAGAAAAAAAGGTTACAGACCTTTACCATTGGGCAAGGATAGACCTTTAGGTCTAATTTTTCAGTTACTTTGCTCTTCCAGGAGGAAAGCAACATGGGAAGACTAAGAAAACCTATGAATAGTTATGCATAAGTGCAGCTGATCCTCCATAAAAGCATGTGAA
The DNA here is from genome assembly GCA_013399195.1 of Dicrurus megarhynchus. Lineage (NCBI taxonomy): Eukaryota > Metazoa > Chordata > Aves > Passeriformes > Dicruridae > Dicrurus > Dicrurus megarhynchus. The sequence goes on from VXAD01007405.1 coordinate 834,715, forward strand.
AAATCCAACAGTTCTTTCACAATCTCCCAGAAAGCAAAGGGTCTGAATAGCAAAAGCTGTTCAAAACTCAGCTTTAAGGAGAAAGAAGGGAAAGCGGAATGAATTTCTGTTAACCTGCAGTCAATATGCAGTACAAGCAATTTATGCAGTATAAGCAATATTCTTTGAGATTGAAGTGGAATTTACAGTACCATAAGCCTTCCCCTGTGAGTTCAGCCCTTTAGTCCACTAAAACATCACCGCAGTTTAGCTCTATTGGCATTTTCAGATGAGGAGCCAACCACTGAAGTACTTAGTTGAGTTTTTTCTCAAAGGAAAGAATTTCAAACTGAAAGATGTTTTGGGTTCAATGAAAAATTAAAAGCATTATATTTGTCTGCTCAGAAGTACTTTTGAAAATACACAAACAGGGATTCCCCAGAGAACCAGTCTGTAATTACTTAGATGTCCTGAGGATGTCTGGGGCCTCTGCCCCTCTAAGAAAAGCACAGATAATCCCAAACCTATGCCTGTGCTTCTTGTTACTTGTTGTGGAGTCGAATTTATGAGATTTGAAGCTCGTCTGAGTAATTTTTTTAATAGATTTCTATAGTCCTGTTACACTATCCTAGCTCACAATTTTCACTCTCAAATCCAGTTTTCCTGTGGGAGGTGAATAAAAATACCTGAAGATTTTTACATATTTGGTGTGTGGAAGAAGCTGAAATGTATTATTATACTTTTTAAGCAAGGTGGAAACCAAAGATTGTGATGTTTATAAATCACTTTATCAAAAATTACTCCATGCAGAGGATAGGTTTTCAACTAGAAAGACACATATAGTCATCAATTAAATATAGTTTTTATTTTGGAGGGTGGTTTTTTTACATATTTACAAGCCTAATTAGCCTTCTGCTTTCTCTAACTCTGGCCACAATTCTCAAACCATCTGCAAATTTCTCCTTTCAATGACTTGACAGTGCCTGCCTACTTGTTCAAAAATCAGCAGAACAGGATCCTAGGTCAACAACTAACAATGGTGACTTCTGTTTTCTACAATTCCCGACCCTATCTTGCATTCCTAAAATGCAATGGGGACTTTAGATACTCAAATCTTCTTACTTGCCAAAAGCAGAATAAAAGCAATGTGCTGTCAGCATGTTTTCCTTCTCTGTTTGAATGTAGCAATTTAATCACTTTCAGGAAATTCTCCAAAGTGATGAGCTTAGAAACAAGGGGTTTGATTCTCTTATTTCTCCCTTCAGAGTACTTTAACAGAACAGAGACATTATTTGTATTAATATATTAATTTTCAGGTTAAGAGCAAGCAGGCTTTTCTTGGAAGAGCATTGTGTTTTGTTAGCAATTTAAAAGCTAGTGACTGCAGATGATTTCTCAGAGATTTCATTTTGGCCCTTCCCCTCAGGGAGGCACACATTACCCCTGTCTCACTGTGTCTCCCTGCTGCTGCTGGCCCAGGCAGGGAAGGGGTGCCCATGGCCACCCTGCTGGGAGTTCACAGACAGAACATGCAGCAATTCAGAGCAGCCTGTTGGGCCTTTCTGGGGCAGCAGCAGGAGTCCCACTCTTCTGCCCAGGGCATGCCCAGTACAAATCCCATAGAAATGCGTCCCCTTCGAGGGCTGCCTGGTTGAAGGAGGCCATGAGGTTTTGAAGTTATCACAGGGAAAATGGCAAAAAACATATTCAGGCACACAGTGCTGTAAGGATGGAACCAGGCTGAAAACATCTTCTGATCACCCTGAGAGGGCAGAAGGAAAACAGCAATGTAAGGCCCAGACCTTGCCCTGCCTTTGGCAAGCAGAAAGCCCTGCATCCTCATTTTCATGGGTAACTGGAGAAGCTGAAGGAATGCAACATGGGTCAAATGAGTTAGGAACAAATCCCAACAAAGGCTGTGGCTCCCTGAGACCAGCTCAGAAACTTCAGCTACTGCAATGCTACCAGTACAACTTTCTGCAAAACTCCTCTTCCCATCCTTCTGCTTTTTTTTCAGATAACGAGAAAAAAGTAGGAAGTCCTCCCAGCTGAAAGAACACTGGCACTCTAACGAAGCAAGTAGGTACTGCACATTGTATTTCAGTTCCTGAGCATCTCTAACTTAATTTTGGTGCAAAATGGGATGCATTCAGTAGGAATCTTCCCCTTTGAAAATGTCACCGTGACTGATGACAAAGACAGAGAAGATAAGCATCACAAAATGCTATCAGGGAAATGTAGGGGATATATATTAACTTTGATGTAAGCCTTTTATGGCATACATAAAAATAAATGATCTTAAAATTTAATACCAATCACCAAGCACATATATGTGAAATCACAAGAGCCATCAGTGAGTTATAGATCAGTATCTGAGTAACAGGACCCACGTGCTACAGCTTTGGATAAATCATATTTACATAATCTGGCTGTGCTCCCTTGCACATATCTCTGCAAAGCATCATTTCATTATCAAGACTGTTTCTTCCCTGTGAAATGTAAATCTTGCAGTAGGGGCCTGCTGAGATGCAGGGCTGAGTGCAATGTGACTCCACCATGCTAATTAGCTAACAGGCAGGCTCAATCTCAAAGTAAATGTCAATCCATGTGATTAGAGAAATTGCTGCATTGGCATTTTCTTTACTGCCTAAAGGAAACTACTTCAGACTCATTCTTTACTTTAAATGCCAAAGTACAGCACACTCTCTAGTCCTAAGCTACCATCCAAGTTTGTCTCCCTTCTTAGTTGCTCTATCATTACCCTGATTTGTTAATTTTCTCTTTTTTAAAAGTCAAATATTACAGGATAACATTATAGTATGTGCATACTTATATAGGTATAATAGGTGTCATTATCGAGATGTATAATTTAACACAACTTATCTTGAAAATTATAAAATTAAACTTAAGACAAATGAAGACATTAAAACAAGAGACTAGAAAGAAATCCCATTGCAACAAAAGCAGGCTTGATGAGTAGAATAGAATTAGTTAGAGCTCTCTCTAGATTATGTCAGGAAAAAACATGACCTAACACATAAAGTAAACCACTATTATTATCTATCTCAGGAATTATTTAGGATAATTTTTGTGCAGTTCAAAGAATGCAAGCACATGGTTTTGAAGCCATCAGTTTTCTCTTTCTGTCCCTACTGTCTGAAAGCATTTTCCACAAACACTTTTTTACCAAACCTTTAAAACAAAACAGCTGCAACCTCAGATACTTACTCTTTCTCTTCTCAAGACAGAGACAAGGTAAAGCCAGTACAACATGTAGCTAAATATGTCAGGTCTCAAATTCCCATTCCAGGTTCTTTCCACAGCAGTTCCACCTTTACGTTCGTGTCAGGATCCCCATTTCCATTAAGTTCCTACAGGCAGAGTGGGTCAGGCTCAGGAGCCAGCATTTAGCATTGGTGGAAATCACTTCTGATAAACAGAAAAGTGGCATTTGGTTTTGTCTGTAGCTCTTCAGATTCCCTTCCCCACACTCATAGAGATTCCCGGCGGAAAGCAAGCCAGGCGTGCAGGCACAGAGGGAGGTGCTGTGCACTCCCCTGGCCCTTATCACCAAGGTCTGAAAGCACAACTCAGACCTTAAAGAACAGCTCTGGGGCCTGATCATTACTGTGACAGGAAGGGGATACAGTCATCCAGAACTTCTTCAAACGCTTTTGTCTAATCAGGAATGGATGACCATTTTATAGGATGTGCCTTTAATTCAGTGCCTTGCAGAAAGGCTTTGATTGACTCTTACAGATATTGGTTTCAAGTATAGTACCAAAATGAGTTTGTTCCTACTGCAGGTTTGCTCCGTTCGTGTTTTAAAGCCAAACTATTTTTCATGTATGATTTGTAAGTTTTATACCAAAATGGGGAACTCAAAGCAGGATCTGACCATTTTTACTGATTGGATATTGGGTTTTAAGGCATCAGACCAGTCTAGCTTTTGCATGCTTGGTTAGTTGGTGAGTGAGAGTAGAAAGAAATCTCTGTGCAAGTTTCTGTCCAAAATTTCTGTGCTGTATTTCCTCTTCCATGTTGAAACTTGATCCCACTTAAACCACACATAATACCACCCTCTTATCTGTCTTTACTGTTGCCATGGTTTAGCCCCAGCCAGCAGCCAAGCTCCAGGCAACTGCTCGCTCGCTCCCCCACCAGCAGGATCAGGGAGAGAATTGGAAGGGTAAAAAATAGAAAACTTGTGGTTGAGATAAAGACAGTTTAACAGGGAAAGCAAAAACCACACACACAGGCAAAGAAAAACAAGGAATTAATCAACTGCTTCCCGTGGGCAGGCAGGTGTTCAGCCACCTCCAGAACAGCAGGGCCCCATCACACATAACAGGGACTTGGGAAGACAAACGACATTGCTCCAAATGTCCCCCCCTTCCTCCTTCTTCCCCCACTTTATATACTGAGCATGATGTCAGATGGTCTGGAATATCCCTTTGGTCACTTGGGGTCACCTGTCCTGGCTGTGTCTCCTCCCAGCCTCCCGTGCACCCCCAACTTCCTTGCCAACCTGGCAGTAGGAAGGGTAGAAAAGGCCTTCATTCTGTGAAAGCATCACTCAGCAATAACAAAAACATTTCTATATTATCAGTCCTGTGTTCAGCACAAATCCAAAACACAGTTCCACACCAGCCACTGTGAAGAATGTTAACTCTACTCCAGCCAAAACCAGCACAACTGTTTATGAATTTCAGTGTCTCTCAGCAACAAAACACTTATTCACTCCCATGACTCCTTAAATTATGTGTCACCTAACAGACTTTTCAGGAATGGTCTTCGAATCCCTCTCCTAGAAGGCTCACATTTGGGTTACATTGCATTCACTGGCTAAGGATCTAGATCTTCTCAACTTTTTACCTCTGAGGAAGAGAAAGAGCTCAGTAGACTAGCTCTCATTTCACATTTGCTGATAAAATTTGTTACACCCATGAAAAAAACGTTGATCAAAACAAGCTAGATAAAGTAGCAGCAGCTTTACACAGAGAAGTGATATTTCACTCAAAATCTACTTAACAAATAGCTACCACAAAGAGGAGCTTTCCAACTACGGTGATGTCCACTGCAGTGTCATGATAGTTTCCAGTTGGTTCTCACTCGGTTTCAGACAGAAATTCAGACAGTTGTTTTCCTGAAGTAAACATACTCTTTTCTCTCTTCTAGTCCCGAAATATTAAGATAATATCCAGCTCTTGGGCAAAAGAAATAAGCACTTTCCTTCTCTTCTAATTAATGGGTATCACCATGTCTTCAAGACTCCTCTTGTCAAAACATGTGTAACTTGTAGCAGTTTGCCATTAGTAATGATGTTAACAATGACCTGTCAAATTAACTAAAAACAAGTGAATTAGGATTGCTTGTGAAACAGACAGAAAGCCTGATGGGAATGTCAAAACTAACAGAATAGTTTCAACTCTGGTGGTCTTCTAGGATTATATATGACATACTTTGAAAGGTCAGAAACAGTTAATCAGCTTAACATAGAAGAATTGACCAGAACTGTCACTTCAGAAAGATTTCTAAACATTATACATGCCTTGGTTTAAAAAAAACCCAAAAAACCAAAAAAGTGCTTATTATGAAAAATCTCTTTAGTGCATTTTGACATATTCTGTTTTAATCATATTTTCTCAGCGTAGACCTGTCTAGACATAAAAATATATCTGGATTTTAGAAGGACCATTATTCATTACAGCAATTCACCACCAACTCACCAGAGTAACTCTTATGTTCCTTAATTGAATGAATAGAAGATTTAGGTTAATAAAATAATTCTTGAACGCAGGGTTTTCTTTAGGAAATAAAGGGTTTTCCAGTACACATTGCCATTTAAAGGCAAGTAACATCTCCAAAATAAAACCTCATTAAATGGGAGCTTCGGGAGCATACACGCAAAGATCTGAATGTAAACTTCTGTTTTGAAAGCATAGCTCCTAATCTCCTGCCTAGAAGGAATGCTCTTCTTTGTCTGTCCTTGTTTCAAATACAGATATGTAACAGCAAAAAAACCCCAAACCAACAAACCACCATCCCCCAAAATACATACTTTAATATCTACTTCAGTGAAAAGTGTTACATTTTTTTTACATAAATGTAATACTGCCAAATCTACAGATGTTAATTATGTGTTTTCTTAAAATAAGATTTCATATTAAAATATATTGGCATGTCACTACCAACAATACCATAAACCAGCAGAATTTTAATAGTATATTTATTATTAAATTATTAAATACAAATTTATCCCTATTTTCAATACTTGCAATAGATTTAGAAAGACATATTCTCACACTATCTGAATTTTACATAACCACCCCAAATCATTCTGGTTTTCACTGCCTTGGAAATAGAAAAGCAGGCTGAGGTTTATGTCTAAAGACCTTACTCTGGGTCACAAAAGGAGAATTCAGAAGAAAGAGACAGAGTTAGTTGCTAAGAGACCACAGCTACTGAACACATGCTGTTATCTAATGGCATGCAATGAAGGCTTTGCAGTGAGAGAATGTGTAATGTATCTCTATGTACCAATAACGCCTGTCACTTACTGAGGGCAAAATACCATAATAATAGTGGAGGAGGCCCCTCATTGTAAGCTGAAGCATACAAATGCCTAAAAAAACCAAATCCAAGAACAAAACCAAGCAAAAAAAATTCCCCCCTAAAAGTTGTGAGGACTAAATCCTCTTGAATTTATTGTTATTTCTGCATGTGCTTTTAAGTTACTAAATGATGAGTTTGATTACATAATTCACATCTCTGTTGCTAATTTTTTATATTAATCCATATCTTATAATCAGCAATATAAATTTCAATGACACCGAAGCATAGAGAAGGAAGTTGTCTGTACAAGGCTGATCATTCCAGAACTAAAAGGGTTGTATGTGATGTTCAGATGATAGAATACCACCCTTTTCTGCAACAAGCTTTTAACTGGCAGAGTCCTTTGTAGAAAAAGCCAACTTTGGGCTTCACCCTGAATACAAGGCAACACAATGCTGGAAGCATGAAAAAGGCAAACTATTTCAACACTTACCAGGTTCAGATTACAAAACCCATAAACTGTAAAAGAAAAAAAAATTCCATTTATAAATTTATTTTCCATATTTATATTACTTATTGAACTTAAAATTACCACTAAAATGCTGCATGTATCTCAGGAATATTATATGGAGAATGGGTGGTGCTGCTCCTACAGCTCCTTTGCTCTAAAAAGTTTCAGATATGCTTTTTCCTTAAGCAAAGCATTCCTTCCCTCTCCCTTCTTACTTTCTTCCTTTTACTCCTCAAAATTTTGATCTGTCTGAACAAGCAGAAGAATAGGCAGTCGAGGAGCTGTGAGCAAACCCAGCCATCCTCAACTAAGCCATTCCTGCTCAACCACTGTGCCTGTAACTAGATGCAGCATCCTTTCAAAAGTATGTCTATCTTCTGGCTATAAAAGGCCACTGCAACACTAGTTGAAACCTACCACTAAAGTTGTACAGGTCTAAAATTAAACAAAATTAATTCCATACGTACTGTCATAATCACAGAAGATTTTGGGCCATCTAGTCTGGCCCCCCTGCAATGACCAGAGACATCCTCACCTAGATCAGGTTGCTCAGAGCCCCATCCACCCTGACCTTGAATGTTTCAACAGATGAGGCATCTACCACCTCTCTGGGCAACCTGGTCCACCATGACCACCCTCACTGTAAAAATCATCTTCCTTACATCTATGCTGAATCTACTCTCTGTTAGTTTAAACCTTTAGCCCTTGTCCTACCAAATCTGAATGTGGATAAGGTAACACATGGGGATACCAAGATCCAGGACACAGATATACACCCTGTTACTTGTATTTATTTATGAAATTTATGCAAATTAGCTCTAGCAAAAACAGGTAGGATGCTTACAGAATAAAAACAAAACCAGGTTATTTCCACTCTTTTCCCTTGCAACATCACACTAAAAAGGCAACTTTGAGCTTTCTTGCCCAAAGCCTATGCCGAGTCTTTTCCCAGCACTGCTCTACCCCATGCCAGTGGCCTTTTCCAGAATAGAGCATCCAGAAAGAGTGAAGTTCTTGTTCCTGGAATAGGAATACTGACACTCCCCTGAAGCTGTGAATCTGCTGTATGTTATTCATCCACAGAACTAAAATGAATATTTGCTTCTTAGAAAAATTATTGAACTAATAAAGTGTAATTGTTCCTTTGCAGCTATTGTGGTCAGTAACAGATCCAGCTTGCATGAATATGCACTCTATTCTCATGCCAAAATTGTCAAAGAAACAAAACATTGTGACATTCTTCCCTTAATGTGTGCATTTAATTACTGATAAAAGGAATGGGAGTTATAAATGTGAACTTAAGAAAAATTCTGTGTATTCACCCAAATTGGATGAGATTATTTCCCTCCTCATGAATTCCTGAAGGCATCAATTTAATTGCAGTTTCCTTCTAATATTCAAAATAGAGGAAGCAGAATTTTCAGCCTGATCAATTCTAGTATCTTTTTTGTTCACTCAAAAAGGCTAACTAAATCATCTGGAAACAAACAAATAACCCTATAAAACCTTTGCCTATAACTTGGATCAATGTCCACAATCAAGACAGAAAAAGGTGCAGAAAGGCAGAAACCTTCCCCACTCAAACATCAAACTCATAATGAAAAGGCAATGAGCCATAAATTTCATTTTCAAGAATATTTAATCAGAATATTAAAATGCATTATGATGATGAGATGCAGCTAAAAATCCACATCTGCCTTATATCCATAAAATCTTTAAGTGATTTAATTAGTCAACAGGATTTCCACATTAAACTTACAAATACTTATATATGATCAACAAAATCAGAACACGCATGTGTATGTCTGTGTTTGTGCATTTCAAACAGAACAGTTTTTATCTGTGAATAAATTCATTATGAATGATAGTCCTCCAATAGTTATCTTTGTAAAAGCAATAATCATAGTTCTGACTCCACTGTAGTCATTCCAAAACCTCCATTTGCTTTTAAAAGGTTCACCTCTCTTCCAAGGGTACTAAACATAAATATGTTTGAAACTGTAAGTATTCTTAGATAAATATAAGATCAATGTAAGTACAGGCACTGAAGTAAGACCCAATGACCTGAGTTTCCACTTCTGTCACCAAACAGTCACTGCTTCTGAAAAGGGCAGATCATTGCATGCATCAGATAAGTTCTATAAATTATATTGCACTATTGTGAGGAACTATCTCCATGCTATCTGTCTTCTGGTAATGTTTTTCATAGTGTTAAAGAGATATGCCATAGAAAACATCTGTTATTTTGCATTTCAGTAATCATTTAAATTGAGAAAACTACATGTTTGTTCCAACAGAAGCAAAAGCCTGACATAAGGCTTGGGATTCATTTGGGGTTTTTCAGTTAAGGAAAGTAACATGATTTTCTTATTTTTACTGTAGAGATTGAGACTATAAGGGAAGAGGTGTGCTTGGACAGTGTAGACCAAGAAAAACACACCTTTGAGAACTGAGCCTGTTGTACAGAACCACATTACATACATAACATGCATTCTTTGTAATAAAGAGCTATATTTCACATAACCAGTTAAAACCTTTCCTGAGCAGGTTGCAAATCCCTCTAAGTGTTGCACAAACTGAAGCCACTTTGACCTCTCTGTGATGGATTGCATGTGGAAGGTTTTCCAAGGAATGTGAGTGCCAACACCTGTTCCAATGAAAAAGTGGCTCAAGGTTTCTGGCTCTGGAAATTCAATTTCATAGAAGAGGGTCTGACTTGTACTCTTGAATTTTCATTTTCCACAGTTTGACACTAAAGGATACCTTTAACACAGGAATCCAGACATCTGAAAAAACCTACTAGAATCTGCACAAAATGCTATTGAGCTACAGGCTTCCTAATAAAAGATTAGAATTATATTTTCATTCTATGCCATAGAATGAAAGCATCTTTCTGACTTTCCATTGGTTTATATATCTCTTTGTAACAAATGAAAAAGAGATACTTACACTGTATCACTAATGGAACTTTATGTCCTGGAATTCTTACAGCAGTTGCTAAACAGTTTGAAAACCAAAATAAATAAAATTTCTTTTTAATCTGTTATCATTTACCCCTACCTTTTGCCTAGGATATATAGTACAAAACACCATATGTGATTACTTCTGACCTCTGAAAGCAAAAGAGTTTTCTACCAATGTATCTAATCTCTGTAACCAGTTTAATCTAAAAAATTTTCTCTCACATACTTCAGTGTCATGTAATTTTTGAAAGACTAATTATAAAAATAGGCAATTAATTAATTTCATTTACAATTTAGAAAGTACTTAATAAGTAGTTTTCAAAAAATTGTGGCTTTCAGCAGAAGTGTCCATAGAATTATACATTTGGTAGGGGTTCATACTTTAGGAAAATGCTAGCAATATACATGTTCTGACCACCCTACTTGAGTTAACAGTAGCAACTACATCATTTCAAGTACAAGCATGCTCCTTGCTCCTGGCTTCCAAGAAAAGAGGACATAAAAACCCAGTAAATCCCACTGGCAGAAAGAAAAACACTGGAAGGCTCTGAAGCAATGCTCAGCGGGACATTTGAAAGCCCCACCACACATTTCCTCTTGGGGTGCTTCCAAAGGGAGGAATTCCCTTTGGCTTCACAATTTACAGGTGTGGACACAGAGAGCAGAGCCCAGGGCAGGCAGGTTCTGCACAGAGCACAAGTGGTACAAACAAAAGTCCAGCAGCAGGTGATCCTCATGCACGAGCAGGACAAAAGAGCAGCACATGTGCAGCAGCTCAGACCACAGGGCAGAGAGAGTGCAGGCCACAGTTTTACCTGTGACTCATCATTCAGGTGAAACAAAGCTAAGAAATATGATCACTACTGAAAAGCTAGCAAGAAAATATGTGTTCTCACAGGGTTCTAAAAGCTTCAATATCTGAGAGTAAGTAGCAGACAGGAGAGAGAATTGAGAAATGATTTCCTGCTCTTGCTGATGTCCATTTATTTGAGAGAACAGAACAAACTCAGATGCTGCTTACTCTTACATTTTGGTTTCCTGATCTTAAATTTCAATATTAAATCTGAAAGTAATTCTGACTCAGGGAGGCATTCCAAGGATTACTTGAGAATATACTCTGAGAAAAATTAATAACTGGAACAGAGTGTGAAAGTTTTAAGTGCTAAGAGGAGAAGTACAAACAATAAGATACTGAAAGCAGCAGCATTTAACCAATCTCAAAGAGAAAGTACTTATCTTTAATGAACAAATAGCAGGAGAAAAGGCAGGGGCACACACTAGTCATAACAATTACATTGAGAGTCTCTTTGTTGCTAGCTGTCACAAAGACCAAAGAGGAATGGAGCAGATTTATTGCTAGGCTCATGCGGAGGCTAATCACTAATTCTCACCGATAGTTTGAAATGTTTTGGATGGTTGATTTTGTCCTATTACCAGACAGAAGCCATCAGCCACTACAGAGAAAACAAACACTTTGTGGCAGACACAATATTCCTGATCAATTACAAGGCAGCACAAAGACCTGGCTCAGCTGCTCATCATTTCAGTCATTCACCAGCAGATGGGACTTAGAGCATATCAGTATTTCAGTTAGTCATCATCCTTATGTACTTCATTAGAAAAACCCAACAAAATAACTAAAAACATTCAGGAAAGCTCATGAAAATTTCTTTTGACAAATACATACCGATTCTGAGTGTCAGGTCTGAGTGTCTAAGGGAATGACAAACTGATTCAATAGCTCTTCACTGCATGAATCTGATTTTATACAGAACAGAAATTGATCGAGAGACCAAACATGGGCCTTACCAAGAGTCAGCTCAAATTCATGCGGTGAAGAGCTATTGAATCAGTTCATCATTCCCATAGACACCTGTGAAATTAACTAATTAACTGACATTCAACACTCAAAAAACCAACAAAACAAAACAAAAACATACCAACAACCCCCCCCCAAAAAACAGACAAAAAATGCAAAACAAACAAAACAAAAAACCTCAAACCAATCAACCAAAAAAACTTCAACAAAAAAGCCCATCTTAGTCATATGAGCAGCAGCACAGGCCCCCCAGCCCCTTGCAGCCTCCACACCTGAGCCCCAGCTGAGGACGAGCAAGCACCTTGGCTCATTGCCTTTTCATTTCACAGCACCCTCGGCCTTCTCAAGAGCTTGCCAGAGGCAAGAACAATGGCTCAAAATGTTCACAACTACATGTTGCACATGAGACACCAAGCAGGAATCAGTTTATTAGTGATGTCAATCTACTCTGATAGGAACTGGGAACGTAGTCTACAATGAAAGGCTTTGTTTCTTGACTTTTTATGAGGCACCTAATTGTCAGGGTTATTTTTACTCTCAGTATCTTACAGTTTGATGTTGAATACAATCAAGTTCCCAGACTCCATATAAGCCCATGTGCATACAATCCCATACTCCCACTATGCCTAAGTGACTGTTCAGTTTCAGATTACTGCCAATTAAAACACAGACGAAGAAGAGGTCCAGGAAGGAGAGAACACTGCACCAAGGTAGGACACATATTATTCTATTTAAAATGACTGTAGATATACTTGAGACAAGGAAAGCTGTGAGGTTTACATTTTAGGAGAAGGAATCAATCATCTTGGTGCTCAAGGAAAAGAAGGATTTAAAAGAACTCAAGTGGCAAAGCTGAAGACATCATCTTTCACTGCAGCCAGCATCAGATTATAGGCAGAGCAAAAATAAAACCAGCTGGAGAAAGGGACAGGAGTGAGGAGTAAGAAAGTATTTTACCTCCTGGAAGCCAAAAAAAAAAAAGTAACTATGTACTACTAGTAACCATAAATCAACAGAAAGAAAAAAAAAAATTAAAAGTCAGTGTTTGTCTATACAGATACTGTTCTTATTTACCAAAATCTGGAATTTTGATGCAAATTATTTGGAAAATAATTCCAGCATGGAAAACCCCTCTTGTGCACACTCTTGATTTAGTAACACAAGGTCTTTATTTTTGCTTAATTTGACCTCAAACCCTAGAGCCAATCTGTATTTTGTAGTAAGAATAGATGTTCTGCTTCTCTGACTGGACTCCATACTTCTATGCATGGGTTTGTTTCCCATGCAGGGAAATCAAAGATGCTTTTCCACTAATTTCCTGCTGTATTTTTGTAACATTACCTAAAAGTCATACAGTTAGGTCTTAACCCCTATTGATACTTTTTCTCTCTTCACCAGAGATGTAGTAAAAAATAATAAAAAGCAGGCAGATAATAGCTACAATATTGAATTTTGAACATAATTGAGTTGGATTTCAAGTTCTGTTCCTAGAAACTTTTGGAAAATTATAAAGGTTTCAAGAATGCAAAACATACACTGTCAGAACATAACAGAAGAGGAGTGAGCTGCTTAAAATCCATACACAGCCAATTAACTTATATGGTGCACAAATGATTACAGATGTTTCAAAAATGTAACCTTTTCCGTGTTCATGTTTAGAATTCACACTGACAAAATTCCCACCTCCAGTGCCAGCTGCTTCGAAAAGGCTCCTCAGATGGTGTGCGCAGATACAACACGCGTATGCTTACATTATTTAATTAAGCAAAGTTGTGTGGCTGAAGTTGTGAGAATAACTAAATCATCGATGTCTCAGGAGTATTGTGTGACATGCTGACAATGCTTCCCAGCACAGGCTTCACCCAGGAGCGCTGTGTTTTCATTCCCCAGGAAAGCACAGCAACAGTAATCCTGCCTCATCATACTAATATCCAACAGCTGCAATCCTAAGTCCTTATCTTTCATATATCTTTATCTTGTTGTTTTGTGGTGGGTTTTTTTACCCCTCTCAATAGCCACTATGGAATTGCATACCATAGATGGATTTAGGCACAAAGGTCATCTGGGCCAACCTCCTGATTAAAGCGGGAATAATCAAACCTTCTAGGACTGTCGTGTCAGAGGCCATACCTTCCAAAGAGTGGTTGTCTCACAGAAGGCTCCCCACTTCTCTGCAAAACAGAGTCTCAGTGAGGGACACATTTTCTCCATGCCTTGAAAACAACTGCAGGGTGGGATTAAGAGATGCTAATGGGAAGTCCCACATCTAATGTGGGGGCGTGGGAGGGCAGATGGAGGGGAAATAAAGCAGAATCCCATTCTGTTTCATCCTGATCCAGTGAGAAGAGAGGAAGAAGACAGCAGCCACATGAAGGAGCGAGAGGGAACACAGAAACCAAAAGCCTGTGTGAGGAAACCAATTCCAGCTCCCCAAATCTGGTGTCATCCAGAGTGCAAATATCCTTCCACACAGCACTGCTTGGCCTCCGCTCTTCTCTGCCACATCTCAGATCTGCTTTACATGTGATGCTGGTGGGTGTGCAGCATGGACACTCACTTAGGTACCGAAATGGTAGAGATCCATCAAGAGCACAGCTCCATGGGGTTGGGACAGAGTACAATCCTCTGGGAAACAACCTGGTGAAGGTAAGACTACTGTTGGCTAATGCCAACAACAGAGACACACTGACCACAAGGGCCTCTCCTGCCATCTGCAGTTTTGTCCTCTTGAGTGGCTTTCACCTCTTTCACACTGCACAAAGAATGGCAATATTTGACCTAATAATCCATAACTATTAATCACAGTCCTTACAAAGATGAAAAATAATTTTCCTCATTTATCATGCTAGCCTTGATGTTGACCCATTTTTATTTTCATTTACAAAACTAAGCATTGTCTGGTGTAATAGAAATAAGACTCAAAACATTACTTGCAATGAATAGTTTGAGCTGGAAAAAACCTCCCACTTCAGCAATAAATTATCTCCAAGAGTAATTTTCTTGCCTCACACTACAACACTGCCCCTTAAATACATTTTCTCTTAAATAAGAGGAATCATTGAAGGAGAATATTTCTGCAAGATTGATTTCTCCTGCTTTAAAAAACAGAAATCTCAGCTTCCCAGTGACATTTGACATTTTATGAATGTTTCAGTACTTTTACTGATCACAAGCGATCTATTATTTTATACAAAAGCTGTATTGAGCTGGCACCACCTTTTGAATGCCTTGCATAACCATCAATAAAAGATCCTGCAAGTTTTCCTGTTTCTTTCTTCTAAAAAACATCCTTTTATACAGTGTGCATTTGATCATGGTAGTTTCTCAAATGCTGAATTCCTAAAATGAAGTCAAGTTTGTCTCCCCCTCATTCTCCAGGCAATCTGAACTATAAATGATTTTCATTATCAGTTGTCAAGTCTTTGTACAGAAGAAAAGTCATAAAAAAAACCCCAAGAGAAAACACTTAAAGAGACCCTGTGAATGAGAAAGGTTATGATTTATTTTTGATAACAGGATGATTTTGACTCTAATATGCAGTTGCCATCAGCCCCTGTGGTTGTCTCAAGGGTGCTATTTGGATTCTCAATTAAGCTAGTTTAGCAAAGAAGGGCAGAGAAATACCCTTGCAATAATAAAAAAGAAATGACGGCCGGAGCCAACATTAAGTCTAGTCAGCCTTTTAAAATAGTAGTATTTTCAGACCTGTCAAAGTAAGTGTTTCATGATAAATAGAACTTATATTGAGATCCTCTAAAAAAAAAAAAAAGAAAAAAGCCACAGATCACTCTTAAATGTCCTTTCATTGTTTTCTTCAGATCATTCTATTAGCATTTGCCTGGCTGCAATTTGTAATGTACTATCTCTAACGTACTTAAACTGAGCGTAGGCTGTGCAAATCCTGGGGTAATCTCAGTGGCCCAAACAAGCAGAGCCAGCCCACTGTCCTTTCCTCAGGCAAAAAGTTACTTCCAGTTAAGCTTGTGTGGCACTCCAGCAAAGGATCCCAAATTGCAGTAATACTAGTGTGATGGAAAACAAGGATTTTAGAGTTCCACAGATTGCCTGGCTGGTTACGTCCTTTTTTGACCCACAGTCTTACAGGAAAAGTCCTCTTCTTCTAGCAGAGAAGGGTGTGAAAATCACCATTTTTTAAAAACATTTGTGTCGATTTTATTTGTGTTTGGAGAAAGTAGCAGATGTGGGCATGGGACTTCCCCTTGGGAATCTACCAGCAAAACAAGTCCTGAAGACACACACTGATTAAGAGCATGAATTCAGTGTGTGCCCTGCATTCTTGGATAATAACAATGTCATGACATTTTACTTTCCAAAGAAAGAAAGATCTCTCTCTTCCTTAAGTGACTGAGCCATAAAGAGCATAATTTAAATTACTTCAGGAAAACCTTTCAGTATTTTCTCTTTATATGCAATAAGATGACAAAACCTAGCCCATGCTTCTTTTTATCTGTAGAAATTTACAACTATGTCACTCCTAATTTCAGTTAGCAATGCCAGTGCTACACATGTATCCATTCAAAGGAAATTATTTGCTGTAACTATTAATCTTTGGGTGCTTTTGTTGTGTTGTCAGGAGACGTAATAAAACTGGCTAGCAGGCAGAGCATCTTAGTGCTAGACCCTGCTAGACCCTCCTTATCCTGTCTTTGTCTCTTGTCCTGGACCTCTGTTGACTGTACCTCTATTTCTAAATAGTTCTCCTAGGACCTACTGTGGAAGACCTTGCAGAACCTTCTCCCTTTCTATCCTTCTGGCAGGTATGCCCTGCACGTTTTTGTGCCTGTCACTCCTTTTTACCATTGTATCACCTAGCATGTTCTTCATGGTCCTTCATTTCACTTGATTTCTGCAGTTTTGAATCAGAATCCACTCTTCTATCAATTAACGTACAAAATCAGACTCCTTCTGAACTTGTGGGTAATCTTCAAGGACTCTGAACATGAAGGTTTGTTTTCAGGACTTGCCTGATTCATGTTTTTCCTTCTTTCTTCCTTATGTAAATCTGTATATTTGTCTTTGCTTCTGTTACTCATTTCTCCAGTTCTTTCAAGCAAATAACCTTTCTCTAGTACTGTTTTCTACAGATTTTAGCAACCACTAGTATCTGCCTCTTTGTTTGGATTGTATAGAGCATTTCAGATCAAGTTGGGATGAGAAAAGCTACAGAAAGTAAAGCATATTGGAAAGATTTGTGTTGGTTTTATACTATGCTGAGCTTCTTCTCTACCACAGCTCAAGAAAAGGAAGGCAAATCCAGACAAAAGCTCATTAAATTGTGCCAGGCTACTTCTCAGACGATGTCTTATATTGTATGGACATAACCTCCATTTCTTGCACTGCTTTTTATGTTTCCTAATTCTGTTTTCTGCTATGAACAGGAACTCCTATTCCATGTGAAGGTTTATAGGAAGGACACTCAGAGTGATAATGAAGCCAGCAAATCTATGTCAAATTAACTTGAGAAAACCATGATGTTTTTGTATCAGGACAGGTTTTTTCAATTAAACCTGATTCAGAAAATAACTACTACCTTAGCTGATAAAGTCTAGCATCAGAATCCCTCAGATTTCAGAGAAACATCATAGGTAAAAAAGAAAAGAGAATGCCTTTTGTTGTTTTTGTTGTTGTCGGTATTAGGGAACCACTCTTCTCAAAAAGTTCTGGTTTTTATTTTTTGCATAGTTTTTTCAATAAATTTAATTTAAGACAGACTAAACAAGGAATGCCAGATCAGGCTCCAAACATTAAACTGTGAGAAAATATATTTGCCAAGATCAGTTTAATTAGATCATCTGGCATTGCACCCAGATCCATATAGGAAATACAATTTTATCATCAAGAGCTCCAGAAGAGTAGACCAATTCTCTGGCTGACCTACCTTTCCACCTAAGCAAACCAATAATATGAGCGATTTTGGTTTCAAATACCTGTAAAAATAACAAGCATCACACTAAGGTGTGACTAAAAATAGACAAGTTAATCTGAAGCTTCATCAATGTAGGCTTTTAGTGCTGAAAGCAGCCAGCATTTCCAAGCTATTGAGGAGCTCACTGCCACCCCTCCACCTCTTACATTCTTGGTACCACGCAGGATTCCCACACATGAGTGACATCTGACAATCCCAACAGGTAGCAAAAGGGCACAGCCACAATTGAGTTTAGTCAAAATTATAAAAAAAGTTCCTTTTACCAATGAAAAAAACCCAACAAAAATCATAATCCTCAAGTGGTCTAAAAGTTATAACAATTATTGGTTTATAGATGATTTTACTGGCTAGAAGTTTCTCATTTCAAGTAGAGTTACAAAATTCAAATCATGTCTGCATACATGTTACTAACCTATGGACTGAAGTTATTTAATAAGATCTTGAAAAATTGCTTGTAATGAAAACGTAAGTTGAGTCGTAACTCAAGTTTTGGAAATTCAGTTGAAATGAAACAGTAATGACTCTTTATTTTTACAGGGTTTTTTACTTTCAACCCGTAGTTTACCACATCTGCTTAAACTCCCTTCTAATGCTGTACAAAAGCTGAGGTGTTAACACTTTATTGTTGTGTAAACTGCATTATTAAAATATACATTTGTGTTTTTTCTTCACCTAGGAAGTCTGTTTTATAGATTTCAACTTCTTTTATTTGCATGTTGATTTATATGTATAGGTTATAAAAATAAATTATATAGTTAATAAAAATAACCTGAATATTATTTTAAGGATCACAAGTATACTCTGTCTCCCAAAATGTGGGGTTGGGAAGTTATGTTTCAGTTCATTACTTTCCACACATAATAGGCAGCAGTTCTGGTTACAAAAAAATTTTCACTACATTAGAACAGGTAAAAAAAAGGATGGGGAAAGTGCCTTTATTAGCTTTCCCATGTTATAGATTCAAACCTGAGAAAATTACAGCCTTAGGTGTACAGAGGGCCACCATTTTAGGGACGAAATTACGACCCCGTGAAGTGTGTCCAGCTAGCAGGAAAACTCATTACTCACTTCTGAAAACCAAAGTATTTTGCTCAAAGTCACCCTGAGAATCAATAATTCAGCCAGGAAGCGATCCATGCTTCCCTCACCCCAGTCCAGCCTGCAGAGTAATAATATCTTCCCAGTTAAATACAATATTGAACCCTGGTCCCATTTGCTGCTCTTTTTCCTGACTAAGGTTGTTTTTACAGTCCCTTACAACAAGCCCCTGTAGCTGCAGCCAAGAGCAAGGGTACTTCCAAAGACCTGTATAGTAAAATATTCACCAGGTATGCTACTCCTGTTCATTGCCTTGCTAGGGTTGAAAAATCCAGAATGGGTAAATTCCCCTGTTTACTTAGCATTTTGTTGGGACACAGTGCCTACAATTATATGAGTCAATTAAATGAGCCTGAGACCGTTCTCTGGCACCGAGGCCAACAGGCATGGGATATCTCACATTCACATTGTTAAATTCTCATGCCTTCTGAAACAGGGTAGCTACAGGCATAATCCCTTGCAGGGATTATCCCTGGCTCATCCTAGTGCCCAAACCACACCTGGGAATAAGGAAGGCAGTGCGAGTTTACCAGGTCAAAATCATGTCCAGGTCCTTCCCCATTAGCAGAGGCCTGGCCTGGCCTCCTGCAGGCCCCTTCTTCAGGGGTGAATTTCTGTTCAAACTAAAGAAAGATAATTTCCCTCAATCTCAATTTTCTAACACTGATGGATCAAATAGCAGCTGCAGTGATATAATAACATGATTCCTACTCAGTCACTAAGAAATCAGTTTTTTATCCACACCTCTTTCATAGGTTTGAGAGAAATAACCAGATCTATAATTTTTTGGTGCTTCCAAATTTAAGGAGAGAAAAGAGTTGTTCTGTAACATGGCCATTAATAATGAAAAAATTTTGCCAAAACATTTGGTTTCTCAAACCACAGAGACCCAAATTAAATCACCCACAGAAAGGTAAAATGCTTTTATTTCAGAGTGGGAAGAAAGGTATACATCAGTTTTAATCTCACTGACACCCTCCATGCACTTCCTATTTCTCTGCATTCCCAGTACTGCTATTCAAACGCGGGGTGACGGGGGGAGAAAAAAGAAAAAATACAAGAGAGAGCAAGACAGTTTTCCTCCGTCTGATAAGGACAAAGAACTCATGTCCACATGGAGAGACTGCTTTTTATAACAAACACACCTCCTAAAAGTTAATTAGTTTCCATTTAACACAAGGGGGAGTGACGAAAGGCACCGCCAAAACACACAGTGCCATCTAATGGAGGAACCACCTTGTGTAACCTGAGCATCCAAGCAGGGAAAAACGAAAAGTCCACACCGGATCTGTGTCAAGCCACAAGCACACCAGGAAATTTTCAACCAATAGATGATTCCTGACAAAAGCTTCTTCTCTAAGTTTAGCATTTTTAAATGATCAGGGTGCATACATGGGTAATTGCAGCAAAACGAGGTGGCTGAGGCTTCATTCTCCTTCTTCCAGGGTGCACTACAGCTGCGCGCCAAATGAAAGCACACCAACACAAGCTGGTGACACATTCCGAAAGGGACACGGGACATGTGCCAGCCACCTACAGAAAAGTGGGGGGAAAATAATTAAGCCTCAGTGTTGCTCTCCTCTCCCCCAAAATCAGCCCTCCCACCAGGAAGTAAAGGCACAGAGCACTCTGCCATGGGTTGCCTCTGCTAGGGGCTCTTGCAAGCTCCACCATGCACTGTGACTCTGCATCAGGAAAAAAGTATTTCTTCTATAAATACAAGTTCTGGGGATGAAATGGTAATGAAAAGTCCTTACATGGCTTTTCAAACCCAAACCCTGTCATAGTTGGGAGGAGATTTGCAGAGGACATTAAAATTAAGCAGTTATTTTTAACTGCAGCTGGTTAAAAAATAAAGAGAAAGGAAAGAGAAGTTAAAAAAAAAGAAAAAAGAATGAATGCCTTCCTTTTTTTTTTAGATTACACAAATTACAATGGTACTTATATTCCAAAATCCTCAAGACTTAGAAAAATATCTTAGGAAGGCAGTACAAATCTAAGTTAATTATACAAAGAAAAAGAACGCTGAACTGTTGTACAACAGACACGCAAAAAACATGAGAAATAAACTTTTCTCGGTGGAAGATTCATTAAAAATACCCCTATAATTAGAATGGTACTAGGAGACTAATTTTGAGACAATTTAATCTTTAATTTCCTTCTTATTTTAGTGTTTGAAAATTTAAAGTACAACTGCATATGGTAAAATAATTTGGCATTTTAAAAGTGAATAATATCCTTGTGGTAGTTAGCAGAATATTTTGCAAATTCATATGGCAAGGTATTTATAATGATAACAGCACATATGACTAATTTGTAATTCACACCTGAGCTTTCACCTCCTTCTAGAAATTATAAGGAAGCCCTTTATTTCAAAGAGAACATTAGAGTGTGGTGATAGTATATTTACAGGCCACATTTTATACAAGGCTGATTAAATCCATATTTACATTTAAAAGTAAACTCAAAGCTGAGTATACGATTATAATGTATACAATTATACATTTTGTATACATACATGTACGAAAACATGGTCTTGCTTTTATGGTTTCACATCTCTTGTTTATAAAACACTGAAAGTACAAACCTAAATGTTTCACTCCTGTTTTCTCTTCCTTTTACATATATGAGGAAACTAGAATTTAGCAGAAAGAATTTGAAGTAGTTTTCATGTAAAAAAAAAATTAAGTCTTTCATAAAAATATAACAGATAAGGACCACATAATCATTTGGTCGGCTAAGAAAGAATTCTATAGATTTTATTAATATTTGAGGCCTAAAAGTGGCAAGGCAGTTTGAGATAAACTCAAACCAAATGTACAAATACATTCAGTGCAACTGTGAATTTAACAGCAAGCTAGACTATGCTTGACTGAAATAGAACTCTTTTTTACATTAATAAGGGCATATGTTCAGTCATGGTAAAGAACTATATGTTCCCATGTGTCTTTATGCATGCTTGATTGTGTTACAGATAAGGTGATATTTAAGTAATTTAACCGGTCCATGAGGCTTCAGCTCCTGTTTACCCTAAAACTCATCCTCACATCATCCTTCCCACTTGGTCAGCACAGGGGTTCTCTGGTAACTTGGTTGCCTCTACAAAGGATTTATGTTCTCCCCACTGAGACATGGGATGAATCTCCTGGGAACATTTGCTTCACTGCTGGTATCAACAGTTGATTTTTATTTATTTTTTTAAGTCCTTCCTAGTATTGGAAAGTTCTCCCTTAGTAATCAGGACTAGAGAGTGTCTTCTTGGGATTTTCCAGGGAGATTGCCCAGGGAGGGATGAGAAAAAAACCACGATAACCTCAAGTTTCTTGGCATTAGTAGGCTGATCCTGGCTTAACTTCACTTGAGAATTTTCTATCTCCTCCCCTCCTGAGGCGCAGAGGGGTGGGGAATGGGTGCTGCAATCAGTTCATCAGACGTCTCTGATACTCCTTCCTCCTCAGGGGGAGGACCCCTCATGCTCTTTCCCAGCATGGGTCCTTCCCACTGACTGAAATTGTTTACAAACTGCCCCAGCGTGGGTCCCTTCCACGGGGCGCAGTCCTTCAGGAACATGCTCCAATATGGGTTCCCACAGGGTCACAGCCTCCTTCGGGCTTCTGCCTCTTCTGGTATGGGGTCCTTCACAGGCTGTAGGCAGATTCTGCTCCAGCAGGGATCTTCATGGGCTGCAGGGGCACAGCTTCCTCACCACGGTCTGCACCACAGGCTCCAGGGGAATCTCTGTTCTAGCACTTGAAGCACCTTTTCTCCCCGCTTCTTCACTGACTTTGGTGTCTGCAGGTCTGTTTCTGTCCCAGATTCTCACTCCTCTCTGGCTGCAAATTCTTCTATGCAGTAGCTCCTTTCCCCTTCTTAATAAGTTATCACAGAGGTGCTGCCACCATCACTGATGGGCTCAGCCTTAGCCAGCAGCAGGTCCATCTTTGAGGAAGCTGGACATGGGGGAATCTTCTATGAGCTTCTCACAGAAGCCATCCACTACCAAAGCTTTTCCTCACAAACCAAACACAGCCTCCTTTTCTCACCTCCACCCTCCCATAGCTAAGGATGCCATCTTCTAGTCACTCTGGGCAGATTGGCTGGCCTTATCAAACACAGATTTCACAAGACAAGAGATGCATGGAATAGGATGTACCATGTAACATTTCCACCAGACCTCTCTCTCCCTGCTACTGCCTTGCCATCATGCAGAGTTGTACAGGACAGGGAAGAAATGCTGGAAGTCAGTCCTGCCTCAGCACTTCTGTGCACCACAGTGCCCTGGCATGCCTGTGCCACATGCTGCCCAAATGTACCCCCAGCCCTCTACTGTGCACCACCCCAGGAGTGCAGAACACTCCCCAGTATCAGCCATGTAACACAGGCACGCTCTGCGTGCCATTGCAGCTCAAAGCTCACTGCTTGTGGGGCTGCTTCACCTCTGCTAGCAGCGGTTAGTTTTAACATGGTAATACATTTACCAAGGGATCGTTGGCTTGGATGGACGATCCAGTGGCCAGTGAAGACATGTTCCTGCTTACTGATTTAATAACTGAGCTGGCCAGAAGATCAAGTGGTTTTCCCTAAGTGATTCAGTAAGCCAGGGCCGCGCTTCTGATTAACACCCGAAGTATTTCATACTACCACCTTTAGCCCTGAATAGCAAAGCTGCCTTTCCAGAAAACAAAGAAGCTGAGAAACCTATTGTAAATTGCATTAAATTTCAGTGAGAGAACAAACTGTGGAGAGTGTGAAAGTGCAAAATATTAACAACTAAGTCTTGAAAGAATAAAGGACAAGAGGTGTTAAAAAACAAACAAAAAGATAAAATTCATACTGGTTCCTATTATAGGAAGGGACATAAAAGACTTTTTCAAGATTAGAGATGAAAAAGCTGCATCGATCCACATTTATCCTCAATTACTACTGGGAGACAAGGGTTCAGTTTCTTGTTTCATCTGCAGAATTCTTTTATGAAAAGTCAATTAAATTTTCTTTTGGTTGAAACATTGCACCTTTTTGTAAAATCTCTGTCCCTTGCTTCTCTATTTCTTAGATTCTCCTCTGTAAAGTCAAGATAATGACTGTTTCCTTTTCTCTTACCCTTTATCTGAAATGGCTTTCAAGTTCCCAGGAACCACATCACACAAAGTGACTTACAGGAGAAAGCCTTATTCTCAGCAATTCCTCTAGACACTGCTAGGGAGTTCAGAATATGAAAGGTTGCATAGCTCTACCTTAATAAATCAGAGGTTAACAAGACCATAAACCTCTATCCGTAAGTTCAAACGTTCTTTCAGTATTACTGCAGTGATAAATAAAACATCCCCAGCATTAAAGTTCCCATCATTTAGGCCTTTCCTCGTTATGTTTGCAGTGTGTTTATCAAACTAAAAACCGTTCATAAATGAGTCGTAGGCTCCAACTATCAAGTCAATACTCTTCCCAGTAAACACAACATCAAAAAGCCACTGTTTTAAATACACAAGTCTATAAAGTTCTCTTTTCATTCACTATCTCTCCTGCACCTGCTCTAAATACTTCTTAGCTTAATTGATGGTCTCTAAACAATCACTGTTGATATCCACTTTGGAGCTGCTTCAGAAGGAAGATAATAGTTACTGTTTGTTTTCCTTCTGTATCCTGGCTATCACTCAGAGCCACTTTGAATGGAAACTTGATTTCCATTGCAGACACTGGCAGGAGAGTCCAGCACCCACCACAGACATTTGTTGTCTGACTCTGGTTAACAATTCACATATTAACCATGTTACTTTACCTACCTTTTATGTTCAAGCATTTTTATTGCATTCCAGTAAACCCAACCACCTTCAGGCAACAGCAACATACAGGCTAGTAAACCTTGGCCCGAGGTCAGCCACTCCCACATCAGCTCTCTGGGACTATCACCCAAGGAAGTGAACTACTTGTCCCTGGGGTTTCACTTCCCTGAACTCACCTACAGGATGGACCATGGGGTTGGTCTGTGCCTCATAGTCCTAGGGGCAAATAACCCAGGAGCACTGTATTTAGTGGGACCTGAACTCTGCTTCCCCACTCCTGGCATCATATAGTCTCTGGAGAGTTAGAGCATCTCATCCTCCATGGCCCAGGCTCCCAGAGTGGGTCACAAGGAACAAGAGACATAACCCCAAGCTTTGAACATATTCTCTGTACTTCAAACCTGAATCTGCAGAGCGCTCAAATGATAAGAAAAAATAATGCTGTGTAGTTGAATGAGACACAGTTCCATGAAGAGGAAAAGAAACTGGAGAGGCCCTGTCGGTGTTTTGATAGGGAGAATTTCCATATCAGTTTAATCATTCATTCTTCAGTGGGAATCAAGTTCAGAAAAGAAAGAAAACAAACAAAGAAAAAAGGTGAAATTTTTAGCTCCTTTATGACAAAAATGTAGCAATCTCTGAAGAACATGAATGCTGCAAAATATAAAATATTACTTTTATTAATCAGTGTGCCTCATTTGTGCATATGGACTCTTTTGTTACCCCTCAGTGGTCATGTTCAGCTGACAACCCACTGAGTAAAAACCACATAGAAAGCTGGGGAGCAGTTGCACCTTGAAAGGTTTCCATCAGCCCAGGAGAGGTGCTAAGAAGACAGGCTCCAACAGGCACAGCGCTTGCCCACTTCAGACTTTGATCTTATGGGTACCCAAAAAGAGGACTGCTACATTTTAGCCCCTGAGCTGAGGGCCACATCATGGCCTGTACCTTCAGTGCAGCACTGGTCTCTCAGAACTGGGTGGCAGGAAAAGCAGTCTTGGCACAGCCCAGCTGCAGCTCTCTTGGCCTTCAGTTATGCTTCCAGGGCACCTCCTTATGGCCAGACATCACCTCCCAAGGCAAGCTGTATGGTCATTCACAGCACATTTCTGTACATACTTCATTTGGTAATTTTACTTCTGTATTTGCAAACAAGCACCTCTCTTCAGCAAACAATAAATTAAGACCTGCCGTATTTAAATTCGAGAAGAAAGTGTGATTCCCAGGAAAACTGTGATTTCCATATCAGGTTGTGGTTACGGTAACTTTTTCGTCACTGCAGAGTTACAGATTCTCAGTTACATGTTTCTCAACAACACATTTTCTAGCATTATCAAAGAAAATGCAGTGATACCTAGATAGTATGCCTCATTTAATGCCAACATCCTCTCCTAAGAAACACTTCCCACAGACCAAGAATGATGGGTGTGCAGAATTCTTTGCAAGAGTTCCCTTAATTATCTCTCAACTCTGCCCTTCCCAAACCGGGAGGTAAATGACAGGTAGCACCAATATAATGTCATTTCTCTCACAAAATGACAGTTTTCAGAAAGCATGCAAACGAAGGTACAGATATTGCCAAAAGTATGCCTACCTAACAAGTGCCTTTTAATGAATGCAAAAGGAGACCAAAAAGCTTCTTTCTCAGAACTGTGCTGTTAATATTTCTCTTGTGAACTGAGTGAAAACATGAGAAAATAGTGATTTCAGCTGTGAGGTTTTTGTGATTTAGATAAACATTCTTGCTATTAGGGAATTGATGTCTGACAAATTCCACTCCTTGATTTATCACATTTCACACAAAAATTCATCTAATTGCATATTGTTATTTTTACATTTACAGTACTATCATTGTAGCCCACCATGATTACAGCACCTGTGAAACTCAGTGCCTGGGGGAAAACTACTGTAATACCGTCTCCTTTCTATTAATGGAGTAATTCAATTCATTTACCTTCCTGAGTACTGTCATTTTATACAGCCAAAGCTACATATTTCCTGCTGAAACACTGCAAGAAACATTCCTACGTTGTGCTTGCTTAATATGCTGGATAATTCACAGGGGTACAGAAAAATATTTTAAAAAAATAAAGTGATACTGATTTTACTTTCAGGCAGAAAATCCTTTTTACTACTTAGTATGTTTTTCTTTTAAATATTTAAATAAAACCCCTCTTTTCTACAAGGGAGGGGGGAGGTGTTTAATACAAAATTAGCAATCAAATTAATCAAGTTTATTAATAAGGATTTCCATATTGATTCAGTTACATTTTATTTTTTGATAATCATCATCGCTGTCTATGGAAACTTACAGCACTTCCTGTTATGACTATTATACAGAACTCATAAAAGACCAAAGAAGCATGGAAATTTCATTTGTTTCCCTCATTAAGTAAAGATTTAAATTCTGTATTTTATTGTGTATGCACAGCTTCTCTTTCTACTCAGTGGAACTGAGGGCCAAGTCACACCCCTATATATTCTAAGATCTTATTCAAACATAATTCAAAGCATATCTTTCCTCTACAATTCTATAAACAATGAAAAGGATTGTCAACTTTGGTTTTCAGGCTTTAAAACAGTTCATTGACTTGACAGAGCTCAGAAAGTGTGCTCAAAAGACAACTAATGTTACAACACCAAAGAACATGCTTTCAGACTCTCCTTGCTGTCTTTCTTACAATCACACTGCAAAAAGTTTGCTAAAACCAAAGATGACTACTCAACAAAAAATATTCCTCTTGAATCTGCTTGTGTAGTTTTTCTCCATTAAAGCTGCTACAATTTAACAGAGCAAAATTATGTAATTTAATGAATATAAACATAACCAAAATCTATCTACTATGTTGTTTAAAAAAAAAAAATCCCAAACAGATAACAATTCAAAGGGTGGAAGGAAAAATATGAAAATGTAAGGAAGATGGCCGGCTTGTGAGGCAGCTTTGGACTTAAGGAATCCAAAGTTAGTTCCATAAATAGAAGTCACCCCTTATAAGTATAAATACAAGTTTCCCCTTAAAATAAGCCTCTGAAAGTGTTTTTGCCCTTTGTTGGATATCGTTATCAAAGTGCTTATGAATGGAAAAGAGCTGCTAATACTGAAAGACTGTTAAGTTGGGCTTTACTTCAGCAGTTGTTTTCCTTCTCTGATGAACACACAAACCTGCATATTCACATCTGCACACTTTTATTTTTTTCAAGAATGCAAATCAGAAGATTTGGATGAATCAAGACAAGGATGCTGCCAGAGTCTTCTGGGGATGAGTAGCTCAATCCTGCAAAGTATGGCTGTTGTGGATTAACACCAGTGGGCAGGTTAGCACCACACACTCACTCACTCACTCACTGGAATGGGGAAAGAAGAAAGGAAAAACAAACCCCAAGAAAACACTAAAAATTAAACAAATAAATAATTGAATAAGGGGAAGAAAAGGGAGAGGGAAAGAGAACAAAACAAGCAATGCAAAAGCAATCACTCACCACTTCTTAGACTGATGCCTAGACAGTTCCTGAGCTAAAGATGGCTAATTCCCTATACCTCCTTGTTTTCCCCTTTATTGCTAGGCATGACTATATGACATGGAATATCTCTTTGGTTGGTTCAGGTCATGTGCCTGGTTGTGAACCCTCACCCTCAATCTATTCACTGGGGTGTCAGAGTGAGAAACAGAGGAGACCTTGATGCTGTACAAACACTGTTCAGCAAAAGTTAGAGTATTAAGAATTTTATCAGTTCTATTTCAGTCAAAATTCTGAAGCACAGAGCTGCTATGAAAAGAAAAATCTGTTCTGTTCTAGCCAGGGCCAGTGCAAAGGTATGATTATTTCCATCAAACCTGGGTTATATTCAGAAGAAAAAGAACAAGAAGGCATGTGTCCTAAGGCATAACAAATGCTGGCAAGCAGCTGGGTTGTTATGTTTCTTAGTTTTTTGGCAGTAGACTGTACCTTTCTCTATTAATTTAGAGGGGCCAAAACACCTAACCACTTCTGCAAATGTTCAGTTTGATTGCTCCGTTCCCAAACTTTTAAAGGCAACCTGAATTTGTGTATTTTTCTAAAGCCATAGTACATATCACTAGGAACTCAAAGAGGGCTTAGTCCAAGACAGCCTTTCTTAGCTGTGAGAAGCTTCATAAAGCATATACCTGCACATCTGGGATGTAATTTTGTCATGTTGCAACTGCCACAGCCCATTCACTGCTCTAATAGGCAGGACATTTGTAGAAGTAACAGTACCAAAGACTCCAACATTTCCCTGCCAACCTCAGGACAAAAATCAGCATGTGCTCGCACAATTCACTTGAGGCAAGTTTGGAATTTAAAATTGGCTTGAGTTTAAATATGACACACTTTCTAGACACAGTTACTCATATTGGATATCACTGACACATGGAGGATGTTCATTCAGTCTCTGCTCTCTAGTGCTGCTGTCTAGCAAGGAGAGTTAAGTCAAACTGCTACTTCATGGAGAAGCAGATATATTTGTAAGAGCCCTGCCAAATTTCCCATCTAAAGTCTAAAAGGACATTTTGATGGAAGATAATCTGGAACCATTTTCCCTTGCTAACTGGTCTGGGGGAAAGCAGTTGTCACTCATCATTTTCTTCTTCTGTAGAAGACCCTTGCCTATGAACCTTCCCTCTTCTCACTCACATCTGAGAGAGACCTTCCTGTTCACCTTGGAGAGAATAAAAAGAACATATCCAGCCCTCTCTTGCCTATCCTACTACCAGCACTGGTACTTTTCTCGTTGCGTGAAGAGTCATTTAGCTGAATCCAACAGTGGAGACAGATAAAATGTTTCACATGCTACTGCCACAGCTATGGTGAAGAACAGATGCCTAATGAAAGAGTTAAAGGTGATCCCATCAGGTGAAGGACAGAGAATAAGAAAGATCCAGAAGCTCTGGGTTTAAAAATACAGGACAAAAATGTGAAGGAGCAGGGAAATAATGCAACTAATAAATGCTTGCAAGGAGATGGAGTTTTCCCCAGATGGGTACACAGGAGTTGCTACCCACAGCAGAAGATTTCTGGGGGAAGCTTGGATTGAAGTAATTTGCACATATCAAGTAACAAATTTCTAAATAGCAAATTTGGCAATGACATCACAGATTTAGGAAGTTGGTCTACCACTAAAGAGGAAAAAAACCCTTATGATACATTTGCCTTTTATAAATCGTAAAAATATTTATTCGCTGAGATAACTGATATGTAGATCCAAAAGGATTAAGTGCCCTACCCATTTTACTTAGAAGGCTAGTAAGTTACAAAGAAATTCTCAGACTGCCACAGGAAATAAAGCTTACCTTTAAACTTGTTACTTTGTTGGCACTCACAATTCCTGTTTCAAAAATACATTCCTAGGCACCAGTGGGGGAGTCGTGACAGACTCCCAGAAAAGGCAGCAAGCCAACTTGTAGTTATTTTAAAGAATGCATCAGTTGTCTACAATTTTGCACCCTGGTACTGATCCTGTTTGTCTGAAAAGAATCCAGGTCATATAAAAATGGTCTGCTGGACAGAGTCCAGAGTTCTACAGACTAAAAGCACATAATTTTACAACATTCCACCCCAAATCTTGCATGAAAATGCTGTGAAATTGTGATAGGTAAAGGGAAGCGAATCGCTTTTAACATTGTCAAAACACTTTTCGGTCAATCTCAAGACTGTGGGAAGAGCAATCTCAGAACGGTGGGAAGAGCAAAAGGGAAAAGTAACATCTGTAAAATATCTTGTGTTCTAGTCTTTCTGCATCCTTGCAGTGATACTTTACTCAATGCTACACTTACAGGGAGGTATTACTCTGATATTTTCCGTTTACAATGTATAGGCCCTTGCCATCTGTTCAAAATTCAGATGAACAAAATCATCTAGTTGCCAGTATGGTCTGTTAAACTATTCTGCAATACCCTTCACTGGTTTTCTGATATATTGAGAATCAAATATGAGGCTTCACTTCTAAGAATACCTTCTTACATGATTATTTTTATCACCAAGCATAGACCTACTAACCTACATAGGGCTATGCTATGCAGTAAATTTAAGCAAGTGTGTAAATGTTCACAAGTTTAGGGCCTTAGATCCCTGTTCTGGTCCACATGACCTAACATAGCAAGTAATATTTGCAATTAACTTGAGTCCTTCTATCTCCATTTCACCCATTTCCCATGCTTCAGTGCTTTTGCAAAATAAATGCAAATCATCATTCCTTCATTAACCCTTTTTAATTGTTAAACACTGGAACATTGTGTGCAAGATATGTAATTTCTTTCCACCACTTAGTTGTGAGAGAAAGCCCTTTACTGCTGTAAAACTGGCCAGTGATACGAATTCATCACAGATAGCTTATGTAGCTGGTGCAGGCGTACTCGTTGTAGGCACAGCACTCCATTGCAGTGGGAGTGACACGCTACTATTCTCAGAGTGACCATACGTGCACACAGCTGAAAAACAACAGGTAAAGCTGTTATATTCAAAGAACCTCATTCCTAACAAGCTACAAGCCTTGCTTAGCCAGAGGTCAAGTTTACCAAATAAACAGGCTTTCAGCAAAGAGTGATCAGGTTTCTTAAAAAAGTGAATCACAGCCTGAGCAAAAACAACATCTGCAAAAGTGAGGACAAATGCTCAGGACCCCAGACAAGGAGACAGGCTGACAAAACTGTGGATAAATCAGGATAGCCATCCTATTCAAAAGAAGGGCCTCAAAAGAGACATCGATGCCCTGTTATTAATCCAGTCGCTTTTGAGTGGTAGATCATAAGAGTAAAGCTGGTAGTTCACATGGTTTAGGGCCCCACATTAAAAGCCATTTGAACTTGTTCCAGGAACATAACAGCACTGTATAAGAAGCTGCCAGTTGTACCAGTCTGACATAAAACAAGGTCCCTTCAACTTCCCTTATGGAGTAGTTGCTGCAGAACTATTTGCCTTTTAGGACCACATTTGCTTGCTTCATTACGCCATAAATCCAACAGACTAGGGTTTTTTTAAATGTTACTGCAAAGAAAGGAAGCACAGGAAAATTACTTTTTAGACAAAATACTTTATATTGACAAAGTTAAAACTAGACAAAATAGTTTTCCTTTCAGAAATGCCTCATTAATACACGTAGGTAAATTTATGGTGGTCTGAAGCAGATATTGACAACAGAAAGGAAGACTCACTCACTTCAGACTCTCATAAAATACTTACAAAACTCACTTGAGATGTGTGCTCTGAGCCCTTCTGAAAGAAATAAGTAAGATTATTATGCAAAATATAACATTAGAAGCTATCGGGAGCAACTCAGAGCAGCCAGGGTCTGGGTCAGTTATTCAAGACATAACAGATTCAGGGTTAAAATCCTATATTGTCAATGACTCAGTATGATGGTGAGATCCTGTATCAGAGCAAATTCATATGCATTTTTGAAGCCAGCTTCTCTGTTTCTCCTCCACATCCTCCATTTTAATGGCTGTTCTTAAGACTGAAGAGCCTTTTAATAAATGTGGTCCAAATTAGTCAATCCTTCAAAGTAAATGTTTTGACCAACTCATGCCTTCAATCAAAAACAGTAGATGAAAAAATAATAAAACACGAACCAGAAATATCTAAATAACTCATAGGAGCTTCAGCAAATATGGAATATGGTTATTTGCCATATTTCTGAGTAAGTGGCTGAGATGTTCTTTATAGGCAAGCTACAAAGCCCACAGTAGGTTCTAATATCACCCCATGTAATAGATGCACCAGGCCTATCACCTTTTTTGTCTTTTTCATTACACAGTCATGTAATTGGTGGGACAGTTGCTATTTCAGAGCTTATTTCTTGTGCTTTGAACAGTGATTCCATCCTTAGTTAAACTGTCACACATTTCCCCTGAACCTCAAATGCATACGTTTTTCCAAATTAAACATAACCAATAAAACCTCCAATCTGAAAATTCTCTAATAATAGAGATGGAGGAAGTAGTTCATTTATTCTAAATGCTGTAAATTTGGCACACCCTTGTGCTTCTGCATCAGCACAACTGTCAAAATGCAAGTCAGAATTGAGACATGGGAACTCCACGATGTCATCACGTCCACGCCACTGCTCCTCTCAGATCTGCTTTCTGAAGAGCCTTCAAACACTTTGCAGACCTCATTTGCCAATGGTTGAGTACACAGTACTTCACCACTTCCCTTGGAAGACTACTCCATAAATGTTAGTCATAAACCCAAGAGGAATTTATAATTGGATACTGATCTCCCAAAAATTGTCACACACCATATATTAATTCCTGTGTGCTGATCAGTGCAGTTTGAGTGCTTCTGTAATACTCATTCAACATCCTCTTTGATCCATGCTGGGATGAAACACTACATAATTCCTCTTTTCTGCCTTTGAAATCTTTTCAGACACTTGTATTCCTTACAACACCTTTATTTATAGCAGATAAACAGTGCACTGCAAAAGCAACACCATATTGAAAAAGGAAGTCTTGTTCCTATTGTTTCAGTTTATTAGCTTGCATCTTAATTCTAGAACAACATATATGATGAAGAATCTCTCTTGAAACAGAAAGATGTTTTGTCTTTTTTGAGGAAGGGCAGAAGAACAAATGTCCTTATTTTCTATAAGACACACGGACAGTGGGGTTCAGCACAGAAGTATTTTTCACCTGAAGAGTCAAAAGGAAAGTGTACTTACCATTGCAATAGTAAATTACATTGGAATTATACCTATCTTACATTAGACAGAAAAAGGAAACATGATATAGAAGAAAAAGAAAAGGACAGTCTTAATATTAAATCCCCTATTATTTCAGTCTCCTGCACCTGGGATCTCTTCCTTTAAGAATAAAGTTGGAAGTCACTTTGGAGGGAAGCCAGCTGTCTGAAATCCTTTGTCCAAAACCAAGTGTGGGCTTCTTACAAGTCATGACAGAAAAAGGCAAGACCCTTTCACTTTTTATAGCATCTTAAAAGCCCCTTTCTCCCTGCAGTTTCACAGAAACTTAAAAGAAAAAATGAATCAGTGAAATTGAGAACAGAAAAGTCGTGCTTCAGTCATAAATGTTCAACATAACCTACAGCGGTTACCACTGTATGTGAGAAAATGTTCTACCTGTCTGAGAGCATGAGAAAACAGTGGCAGGTAGCAAAAAGTGAATATAGGAAAGAATAGAAAAACTGCCCTCGGCTCTTTCATGTATTTGTTACTTTTGATGAATTTTGATAATTCATCAAAATTAATAAAAAGAGATTTCATTACGCACCTGCAAGCTTTAAAAACAAGGTCAGTCTCACTTTACATGGACTATTCTATTAAATTATATGTTCAGAGCCTTGTGGTCCCATGAACACAGGGCTCTCTGCTCCCTGTAGTTCATAAGTTCTTTCCCCTAGGAATTGCAGGCATATTACTGCTTTGAAAATGCTGATCATTCTGAGAAAGGAATCCTTAGCTGCAGCTGATGTATCACCAGAAAGACTCCTCCAAGGGAATTAGACCATATGATTTCACGGGCACACAAGACTGGGCCTTGGGAACAGTCTCTCCTAGATGGGAATGTGTAATACTCTCACCTTCCCAGCACTCTGCTCAACAGATACATCCCCATTCACCCTCTACTGAAAAACAGGCAGTGGCTTAAACATGAGGCCTAGGAGCCAGCTGTAAACCACACTGACTTCTTCAGAGTCTGTACCAAACAATTACAGTGAAAGACTGATTAATTTGGACAAACTTTGGTTTTTAAAAATCCAAGACAAACAAATCAGGTTCTATCCTTATACAACATCTCAGTACCTAGTTGTTATCTCTACCTATTCATAATTCAAGAGGCCCAAGTTAATGAAAGGGCCACAAGTCTATGGAGGCACCTACCTTTACATGGAACTTTTAAGGCTATTGAATGCCTATTTTGATTTAGTCCTAGTTTTCCAGCTGTTGAATTTGCAGCCTCCACGTGGGCAGAAAAATTCCTTGATTTTTTGGGTCAATATCTTCATAATGTAAAACATAAGAGTGACACTAGTTAGGCCCACAAGCCAGGGTAGCTCCTTCCTTTTGTGACAGGTCTCACCAGAAGACCACAAAGTCCTGATTTTTGTGACATCTTTCTTCCAGTGACACAGGCACTCTAGGAGGGAATAGATTTATATTCACACAGATATGTCACCTTGTGGCCATAGCATTGCCTCTTTAGGAGAGGGAAAGGTCTCCAGCACACATCTTGCATTTCCTAAGCAAGTTAGTAATAAAAAGGTAGATAAAACCTAAAGCACTCTTCTTTGTGCTTATAAATCAATGTGCTTTGTCCAGCTCTCAGGAGAATAGTAACTGGCAACCACCCTCGAAAGAACATTCCAAGCAAATGAAACTATGCACTGGCACTAAAAGTTAATGAAGTTTCCCAGTATCAGAAGAGGGCAGCCCATCACCCCCTGTAATGGGGATGTTGTAGGTCTTGGTCTGGGGTAATGATTACAACAGGCACAGCAGTCAAAATTTAACATCATATTTCACACACCTTGAAGTGGAGCAAAACCTAGGTTGCAACACACATCTTTCTCAATCCAGTGTTAAATTATTTCAGTGAAGGAAAAATGCTGAGACACTGTCCTTTAGAAAGTGCAGAGTGTTTTTTGTTGAATATTGGTTCCATATTTGCACATTATTGTTCAGGAGACTTTGTTTTTTCAGAATATAAAACCATGAAAAAACCACTAATCCAGTCCTGATCTAGGAGAAATACTGAACCTTGCACAGAAGAATGTCATCTTTCAAACAAATTTTAGCTTTAGATGTAGTCTGTCCAAACATTTTAAAGAGGATTTTCCTCTAGGCAATATGTCAAAAGCTTGGTTGGAGTAGACATATGGCTATACAGTTGCCTAAAATTACTGAATGTTTTAGTAGCCTGGTTCAATTTAATTTTTGGAAATTATTTTTAGATGGAAAACTTCTAAACCTCAGAAAGAGAGTCGTAGAGTGATGTTGCCTATGAATATGAAATCATATGCTTCTGTCCCCAACATACAGTAATTAACGGTTGTAGTAACTATTGCCATCAAAAACCAAGTATTTTTTCTAACAGTTACACATTGGCTGCCTGAGACAACGTTCCTTTCCTCTGTGCTCAGAATAAGGATTGAATTAAGACAGAAACCACTGTGTAAGACAGTAAATTTCCAACAAGAATGAGCAGGATGCATTATGGCATCCCTTTTGCAAGATGGAGTCCCCAGTCAACCACATCATCTTTGCCCAGAGAGCTGTGAAATTCACAGCGGCTGTCTCGCCACTCTGGCTAAATACTGCCCTGAAAAAGAGTTCTGAAGAACAGTCCCAGCTATGAAAGGAGGAGTGAAGCATATTCATTCAGGCTCTGCCACTGAGAGATGTCTTTGAACAGTGTGGTAGAAAGCAGGTTGTTCTGTGAACAGATATCTCTGCTGTAACACCTTTTCACCCTCCTCCAAATCAGAACAAAATGTTCAAAGGCAAGTGAACAGATGGACTGATTCAAGTGGATGCCTGTGATAGTAAAAAAGGTTTACTGCTAATAAAAATGTTCGCCTATATTTTAAAATTACAATATGAGCTAATTTTCTAATTTTAGGCGGGTCAATAGTTCAACATTTGCCATTTCATGAATTAGACACTAACAATTAATTTAACCATCATTAAGGAATTCATTTAGTAAACAGCCCTCACAAATCATGATCTCACAAAAAAGCTAACCTCAGAAATGCTGAGTCAGGAGAATGAGGTTATGGGAAGTATCAAGTAGATGAAATTAATCTCACTTCCATTTCTCTGTTTTTCTATTTTTACATTCTCCTTTTCCTGGATAATTGCCTTTAATCTGGGACTTTATTGATTGAATGCTATGCCTTGTATTCTCACAGTGAGCTTAATGGATATAGCACCGCAGAGTGCAGCATCGACGGCCTGTAATCAATGACTCAGCACTGCCACACAAACGGGGGAAACAGGCTCATTTGTTGCCCATAGCACATCAATAACACATTTTACACAACAAACCAAATTTGTTCTCCAAGGAGAACCTTGTCCTGTAACCATCCAATCTACTTCCTGCTTAGATTCAGTGCTCAGGAGAGCAGCCTCCTCTCCTCCACTGACAAAATGCGCACATTTATTTACAGTAGTTATGTTCTTGCTTACTTTACATCTACAGAGATTGCTGTTCCAGTTTTCATGGCTGATCTACATATGATCTACATAATAAGAGAAACAGGGATGTATTTTGTGGAGTAAATGGCAGTGGTTTCACATGTAACTATCCACTCTTTTACCATGATTTTATTAGGCTTTGTATTCATTCATGAAATCTCTGTATTTGTTGTTACTAAACGCTAATGTTAAAATGGGAGTCTTGGCAATAACTCTTGAGATTAATAACTGGATAGAAGCTAAAGTAATGTAGTCATTCAGAGTTCCCAAATTCCAAAGCAATGAGTCTATGTTATTGGAACCCATTGGAGTAAAGAGTGGATCCCAATCTGAGGCTGAACCTTCTCTTTAGAGGTAAAGGCCACCTGTGACACACCAGCTGATCTACTAGTACCTGGTTAGAGTATGGCAACTGGAGGCGTAAAGTGGACAGGAAAGGAAAATGCAGACCCAGCTTAA
The DNA here is from genome assembly GCA_013399195.1 of Dicrurus megarhynchus. Lineage (NCBI taxonomy): Eukaryota > Metazoa > Chordata > Aves > Passeriformes > Dicruridae > Dicrurus > Dicrurus megarhynchus. Next base: position 871,998 of record VXAD01007405.1, read on the forward strand.
GCACTGCTATGGTGTTGGGACATAGATATGAGACATGTTGGGGTCTGAAATTGGAAAACATTTCCAGATTTCATGGTAGGAACACAGCCAAAGTCATAGCAACTACAATGTAAGCAAGCAACTACAGAGATGTAAGTCTGAAAAGGTGTTTGTGGAGTCATTCCCTTCTCACTATGAGGATCAACTACACTTAGATCCTCCACAACAAATATTTTGTTCAGTCTGAAAAATCTCTAAAGACTGACCTGGCAGCTTCTTTGGGCAACCCATCGCAGTGCCTAAATACCAGCTGTAGAGTTCTTCCTAGAATCTAATGAAACCCATCATTACTGCAAATTGCCTTTTGTTCCATACTCAAGAGATGAAGAAAAATTAATTGCTGTCATACTTATAACCATGTCTGTGTCATTTATTCTCTTTTCTAGACAGCAATTCACCAAGCTGAGCTCATGCAAGTAGCACTTTGATAGGAAAACCAATGAGTTTCCAGATTTGGGGGTGGCTGCTGCAACTGGGCGTGTTCACCTTTTGTTCTCATATGAAGGCAGCAGTGCGCAGCAAGAAAAGCTCAGCTCCTCCTGGGACCTCTGGGTGAAGGCAGATGGACAGAATATTAGTTCGTAAGATGCTTGTACGGGAGACATTGGCAATCCAGATTTTCAATAAAGCACACTCAGTTCCTGTAATCCATGTTGTATTTTCTTAGCACAAATTTTGGTTTGCTTTCCATTAGTCTTTCTCCAGTTTGTTTGTGTAATTCTTAAAGTATCACATATGAAACTGGGTGAACAATTCAGGATAGCATTTATCTCAATAGAACAGGGCAAAATGGTTATCTCTCATCCTCTTGTTTATAATACCTTCAGTAATGACTCCCAGAATGGCTTTCACATTTCAGCATTTTGCCTCATCAGCGACTTGCATTCATTTTCTAATTTGCGGTAGCCCACAGATACTCCTGCTGACTGAATTATTCCCCATTTTCAATAAATAAATTATATTTTCTTCTCTGACTATAGCAACTCATGCTTCTTTTGATTCCATTATATCTTCTTCATTTCAGACCAGCTTGCCAGCTAGTGACTTTCAAATTTAGTTCTACCTCCCTCAGCCTGGGTGTTGTACTGGAAACTTGGCAGATGATACTGACTCCATCAATTAAACTTTTTGGTTTTGCAAGCCCTTTCTAGAGAGCTTTTTGTTTTAATTTTTATCATATTATAGCAATTCCGCATACCAACTTTAAAACGTCTGTGGGTGAATAAAGGCCTTTCATCTGATGGTTCTGCTCAACTGTAATCTTCCATTTTCTCCTTGTGTTTTGTTACTTTAGTTCTCATGTGACAGAAAGTGTCCAAATTGGAGTCCTCATGGTACAGAAACATATGAATTAAACCTTCACGGCACATTAGCTTAATCTCTAAAATTAAAACACAAACTAACAACTGTAAGTCATTTCACTCACTTTCCTTAATCCAAACCAAAGAAGTCTTGTTGTGCATTCCAGCAATGGGGAATGGTACACACTAGAACCAACATGGCAGGTCTCTGACACATCAATGTACCTATGGGGTATTGCTGAAAAATTGCTGAGATCAACATCGAAACTTATTTCCAAATCCAAGTACCCTTTTCATTAAAGAGAGCACTCTAGAGCATATGTAGTGATATCAAAATGCATGTTCCTTCTTGTAAGTTTTCCATTCATGCCATAAATATGGTGAGATTCTAGAATGAAGGATATAGTTTTCATCATTTTGTTTTCTAACATCAGGTGCATTTCTCTGTTCCCATCATTTTTGTCTGATATATGGATGCATGCAATCTTTCCTTCTGTACTGATATTTACGTGACTCCCTCCAAACCATTAAAAACCCACTGAAATATGAAATACTTGCAAGTCTAGACATGAACTTGTCAGTTTTCTCTTCTGTGTATACAACATACATCATTCCTTAGGACATATACTTCATTGACACAACTTAAGGCTTATTTATTAAACGAATCATCCATGCTCATTGAGTCCAGTGATTCACATCATGTAAAAACTGAACATCTTAAGCAACACATGTGCAATAAAAGCAAACAGATGTTTGCAGTCTAAGCCTCCATTAACGGTGGTGGCATGGCAACATATCAAAGGCAAAATGCAACATAGCCAGAATTTCCCACTGGAGCGTTAAGCACAGCTACATAACTTTGAACCCACAACCAATAGTATGTCCCAAACCACGCTGGGTACATTGCCGTACTTAAGGTAAGAATTCATAATTAACTGCTAATGCCTAAACTCCTCAGCTAAAGTTGAATGGAATTTCCCATGAAGGAGACAACTGAGATATGAACAGTATAGTAAAACCACTACTCATTTTACAGAATTAACACAGCAGGAACATTAACATTGTTTCATATACAGTGAAATTAAATTTGTCCAAAAAAATCCACCTCAGGAGGCCAGATCTGAGGTTTTATATGGAATTTTCCAGGCTAGGCAGCTACAAAACAGAAGTGTTAGAAACTCAGCAGCAGGAGCACATGCATCCCTGGAGGAGCACAGCAGACAAGTCATGACACTTTCAAACTGATACCCCGAGCACTCTGCAATCCAGTGCATCACCAAGCAGAGCACCCTCAACCCATTGCAGTGACCGGAACTGCACACGAGGGGTCAATAAAAATGGTCTTTCATTCACCCCTGAATGTGAACATCACGAATGCTAAATGAAGCTGAACTTAATATAATGATGTCTAATGAAAGCAACTGCCTTTGTTTTGTATGCCATCTCCCTAAATCCATCTTTCAGAGGACCAATACAAAAACACCATTGAGTAAAACTACTAAAGAAAAGAGAGTCCAACTTAACTTCTAACCCCTAATGAACCCGTAAATGGAAGATCTCAATTTGTTCAAGGAGAATCCTGAGTATTAACTGATTTACCTAAGAGCAAGTACCAGTTATTCCAGTCTCTGTGCACACAATCACATGAAAATAGTAACTTTAGATTTGAGATGCATATGAAATTAAATATGTGCTACAATCATAGATATAGGTAGATCAGGAAACATGCCACCTTTGTACATACTTTCAGACTCAAGTATATTTCTAGATATCTTGCTGAACATAAAATGTACTTAACGTGAAAAAAATACTAAAATATGGAACCACACAAAATTTGCAATGAAATGCTTGTCTTCTCTTGATTACTTGCTACAACATCAAAACCTAGATTTAATGCAAATATTTTTAATGAAAGAAAAAAAAATACGAAAACAGCAGGGAAATACATCCTAAGCAGCTGGTAAACTCAGACCCTAACCCATGTTACATATTTTTAATACCTTCCCCTTGTGAGTCCCAAAGCAGTGTGTATTCGAAAGCTCTAACCCTGATAAATGGTTTTGAAACATAACTTGGAATTAATACAGAAAAAAATAGATTCAAAGGATGAGCTTTAATAAGTAAGACTACTCGCAAGATAACACAGGACTAGAGAATTTGTGGGGGCTTAATTTTCAGCTCAGTAGCTTTCTGAACTTTTTGGAATGAATAAACACACAGGAAGATAGGATAAAAACTTCACATCTTCATCACAGACATTTCATGCTTTACATTTCCCAACACTTTTTAATTAAAATACTTGCATTTTTCCTGTCCTAAACAATTACACTACACAATAGTGAACAAATATACAGATGTCACAGACTTCTAATCCAGAGGACAATTTAATGTTCTCTCATCTAAGAAAGAGCCTTCTTAAGTCCTTCCTCAGCTTCACACTGTCCAGCTTTTTGCCTCCTTCATTTTCATGACTCTTAAGCACTTACACTCACAGGAGCTGTAATGAATGCAATGCCAGAGGTTTCTCATTGGGAACACGTCAGCTCATTTTTAGGTTGTGGTTGCAGACTGCAATCATCATAACTGTATCCTGAAAGTGGCACAGCAGAGCCAAGCAAGGCACTGCAGTATGAGGACAGCTGCTGGGCTAGAAAGCCCAGATCAAGTTTGGAATTATATTTTTAACTTTAAACTCCAAAAACATTTACCAAGGCCGAAAGAAGAGAGGCAAGTTTTAAAAAAGGATAAAAAAAATTACGCAACACGCGCTTTTTGTGGATCACGGGATCTCTGGAGAGCAGCATTAGGCAGATGAATTGAGCAGACAGATAAAGATGCCCTTCCTATAATTCCTTATCATTCATCTTCAAAGCAGATATTTTACTTCATGCAATACAGTGAGTTGTACAGAAAAAGTGATTTTGCCTTGCTCTCTGGACACCCATTTCCACCTTGAGTTATTCTTAGAGCTCTTGCTTAGAGCTCTTCAACTGCAGATGGCAATTTTCAATTAGGTATGTGCTTCAGGGGAAATAAGGAATTTACTAAGGTCACTTAAGGGCAATGAAATCACACATGCCATATAAAATGCTTACACTACAAAATGATAGCATAATGGAATGGTAAAGCCTTTAACAAAATCGTAAAGGGAGCATGCAACTAGTACAGCATGTTCTTTTATTATTTCAAGCTCTCCAGTTACACCTTTGAAAGGTTAGTCTTTTTTTTTTAATTGAATAAGTGTAAAGATACCAGGAAGAAACATGATGTACCCAGCTGCCTCCTGCCAATGTGTAAGAGCACTCAGCTTCAAATCATATGCAATTCTGAAAATGAAAGCAAAAATGAGGTGATGCCTGCAAGCCAAGCAAGCCTACAAAAAAAGGTGCTCTGATTTTTTTAGGATGAGCAGATTACTAAATACGGAAAAACATTGCAGACATTTAGTATGTTCTTTCATTTCTAAAGAAAAATTTTATACTACATGCTAAATACATAAAGCACTTACTGATTTAAAAGTGACAAATGGACAACAGTTCTCATGAATTAACCCATCAGTAACACAACAGGAAGGCAGAAGATAATTTTGGTTCATTATCAATACTATCAAGTTCAAGTATTTCTGCTTTCCTTCAGTCTTGTCTCAGTTACACAACTAAAGCTGGCATCACAGGTGTATGCACAGACTTGATGTGCTCATTGCCTTCGCCTGAGTTCAACACATTCATCCTCAAAATATACAGTCCAACACAACACCATTACTGCACTCTGAACACAGTTTTGCCATTAAAACTGATATAAAGGAATCCTTGAATGAATGGAAAAAAGTCTTTAAGCTTGGTCAGAATGCCTTTATCTCTTTCTTCTTTAATCAGTGAATAAAGCTCATCCCCTATTAACATGGGTCAGAGACCCATGCCTAGGGTAGCAGGCAGATTTGCAGGAGCTCAGGCCAGAGAATGGTCATCCAGTCATAGCTACTGGATTTTCTTGTGATTTCAGATAAAGCACAGGCTCTATCCCATATTTTAAATTGCTTTGTTTACTTTGCAATTCTTTTCTCATTGTAAACAAGGATAAAGCTTCCCTGGGATATATCTCAAACCATCAATTCTGGTCTGAAAAGAATTTGCTTTTCGTGCATCCAGGTTAATAGAAACTTGTGCAACACCACAGGCACAGCACCAAGCTGAGGTAAAACCCGGGGGAAGACACTGGTTTTAGCCAGGTCCCACTGTGATGCTGCAAGCTCTGAAGCCACATCATTACACATCTCCTGTGCCTGGCAGAGGCAGCCATTGTGGCTGAAAGGGATGAGCACCAACTCGTCCCCTTGTGTCCCTCGAAAGGGTCACGGCCACAAGGCTCACTAAGGGGCGGGCAGGCTGCAGCCTGGGCCAGCCTGCAGCGGCATGGCCACACAGATGGCTGCTCAGATCCTGGGACACAGTAAGCTCATGTCAACCCAGAATATACTGTAGAGACTTTGAACCACGTTTCTACCTTGCTTTGCACCGGGAAATCAAAAGACCATTAATGATTGCAACATAGCTAGACAAATTGATAGGGGCAATGCAATTTACTGCAGAGACTTGAAAAAGGTGATTTAAGGGCATGTTTCCCTGGAGTCTTCTCTTGCCCTTTAAATTCACACTTTGATTACTAACAGCCCTGCTAAAAGTCCTTTCTCTGTGGTCCTTTTCAATTCAAAATAATAAAGGTATTCCACAAAACCACCAGGATGAGAAGTGCAACAAGAGAAATTTATGGCTCTGGTCCACCAGCACTGCTTTCTTTGCCGTGGTGACTTCCACCACAACCAAAGGTGATTCATGACAACAAACCCATTAGCTTCAGCTCTGAAATAGGTATTTAGGAACTTGCTATGTAGTTTGTGATGTTGAAGCTCCTATAAAAGTCTCTACTGAAATTACTATGGCTATCCTGTGCCATTCCCATTAAAACCTCATTCAACATTCAAAGTCAGGAGTTAAGAAAAATCTTACACAGAAATGAATGAGAATCTGTAGGAACACAAGTGACTTTTAATTCTTCCTTTATTCTGAATGAATTTTAACCAGGTAATACTCTATTACTAATCTCAGGGAGACGTTAATTCATAAAAGTTACAGCTATTTAGAAGGAAGAGGGTTTTTAAATATTAATCATTTTCATTGTAAGCTTCTAACCTCCTAGGCATTTCACTTTCCCACTTTGACTGCTAGGAAAGATATAGCTACATCTCCAATTACTAGTGCATTCACATGTCTGTGCACACATAAATATGAATAACCATGAAAATAAGAGGAAACTAATCATACGTCTATCAGTCTCCAATGTTAGAAAAACCAAAATCATTCTGAAAATGCACTCCACCTGTTTCTGACTTGTTCTCTGCACCTTTTTTTCCTTTGAAGGTACTCCAAGAGATCAACTGAAAATATTTTTCCATTCCTGTGTTTTGCACCATAATGGCAGAAAACTTTAAATAAAGTTCCACAATGAACATGCTGCTACGTCACAGAAACTGTCCTGAAGGACTGCATACCAGTATTCTTACAGCTAGAAATCTATTTGAAATTTGTTTTCAACTTTATTTTTCATTATGTCCTGGCTAAAATCTTCAGGGAAAAATTTCTCGATCTTTGTGAGGATTTTACTGGAAGCCTGTTTTAAAAATGTTATCGTACTCTGCAAATACTTCCTAAGAAATACAAATCCTTGTTTTGCACTGGGTAATCCCTATTGTAGTCGAACCTGTTTAGCTTACATTTCCTATAACAGTACCTGAAGTTTATTTTTTAACTCACTGCAAAATCTTTATTACTACAGGAACTCCCTGTATTCTAACAAACACATTCCAGCTATGCTGACTTACTGCATTCACACACATCCATATAAAACACACCAAAACCCTAGACATGCTAAAGGAGTGCACCTTTTACAAAATGTGCATTTTTAAGGTTAAGAAAACCAAAACCAAACAATAATCATGTCAAGAACTTCTTTTCCCAGACACACTAGGATGATAGCACCATGGATCTGCAGCGCTTCAGCCAACTGACCAAAGCATCTCAGCTTTATTTCCAGTCTCAGCTCACATCTGTGTTCCGTCGGAGCTAAGAAAGTTTGAGAATCTCTGCAGTAAAACGAAGGTGCATCCGACTTAGGAGCACATGGAACGTCAGATAAGTTACGGAGTTGCTCCCGCAGCACCGCCCGCTTTGCTCCGCAGCCCCCCCGGACCTCACAAGCCGCTTCAGGAGGGAACAACAGTTGGAAGGGCAAGACTCGCTCCGAGCCTCTCCGCACCCCGGTCCCGCCACCCTCCAGCTGCGAGGACCCGCCTGACATACCTGCTTCTCCATTTTTCCCCCTGACAGTTTTTTTCTCTTTTCCCGAAGCCGAAGAAGAGGGGGGACAGTCCTTCTCGGGCGGGCGCGACGCTGCGCTGCCGCCGCCGGGGGTGCGCTCGGTCCGGTCCTGCCCCCGCCCGCCGCCGAGCGCGCTCGCCCTCGCCCCTCTCGCAGGCACAGACAGCCCTGCCGAGCTCCTGTAGGTCGAACAGGTTTCCTTATATAGGTAAACACAAATTGCATTCCTGGTGACAGAGGCTAACTGGAAGTAAGCTTAACTTAGTTAACTCCACAAATACCAAATGGGTCCGAGTGCCTGAAGTTTGCTTCAGCAAGGCGTGGTGAAGGGTCTTCAGAAGGGAGAACAGTTTCCTCGCAGTAGTTTAGCACCTATGTAGTTATTCCATTACTTAAAGCCATAGCAATACTGAGTACTATGTTAGCATTACATTAAACACTTGAAGATTTTACAGAACACTCAGCCTACATTTTCATCCTAGAAAAGTGGAGGTGACAAAGGTATGTGTATGTACTACAAGGTGACAAAAGTTTGTGCATACACCTTCTGATAAAATAACTCCCACAATATTGGAGTTTCCATATAAAGACTACCATATATAAAGTGTTATGTGAAAAGGTTAGAAGATGAGGAATGCATTATTGATATCAACGGAAAGATGCAGTGTAAGAAAAGCTTGTTTTACTCTTTCCCAGTTTGTTTTCTATACAATGTAATAGTTAAGCACTTGGTGACACATCTGTCTTTGTCAGAAATGTGTGATTGCAATACATTAGCAGACACACCCCTACCTAAACAGGGAAATAGAACTAGAGGAAGTACCAAGAACTATGTTGCACTCTGCAGAGCAGTGACACAGGTATTTCACATTTATTTCTCATCGTCTTGCCTGCTCCCTACTCGCTAACCCTTTTCTGCAAATACAACTTGCTTGTCCTGAAGAACTTCAGCAGGCAATTAATTAATTAATTACAGGGAAAATTATGTGTCACTCTATTATATTCAGACATGATTCATTGTTAATTATGGCACTTCCACAAGCTAAAACACTGTTGATATGCAAGAGGAGTTAGACAGCAAGAAGCATGAGGATAGGAAAAAAAGGAATAAAACAAATGATGGAAGAACACAAAATAAAAATATGAGTGAAAATAAGAAAAGTTTCAAGATTTGATAAAATTATGAGAGGCTGACTTTAAAAAAAAACAAACAATGAGCTCTAAAATATATAATTTTCTTTCATTCTGTCCCCCGGATATATTGTCGATAACTCAAAATGCACAAGAGACACAAATTTGGCTTCCTGCTGACCTGTGGAGTGCTAGAAACAACAGTGTACCACCCAAAAGCTGGAAATTATCATTATCCACTGAACTACAGCATTTCTTATTGCTGCCCAACATATGACTTGAAGATCATTAAATAATATACTGCACAGAAAAGCTATTCCTAATGTCTATTCCTAATGGTTTCAATACTTCTTTAGTTATAATTTTTCTCTTTCCCTGAGGCATAAACATTCAGCCTCATGATACTGAAGGCGTTTGGCTTAGAAGTTGAGAAAATTGAAAAACAAAACCAATAAAAGTGGTAAGACACTCAATAAATACATCTAAAATAGACTCTCTGTACAGGGTATAGGGAATCAGGAATATGTGGCCAGGGGCTTGGTGTAATGATCTTCATTCAACTCGTTTGGGGCAGATAACTCACTTGTGGCTTCACTGCATAAGAAGAGGATCTTGGCCTTGCCAAGTTCATGCTCCTGTGACAAAGCATTTGCAGTGGACTACACAGACAAGTATTCCCTTACCACCAGTGAGCTTGTGACCAGTTCCTGAATGAGTATCAGATTTTTCATGTGAGTCAAGCCAATTAAAATTCATCAGATTCCCAAGACTGCCACAACAAAGGAATTTTAAGAGGGCTATTAAGCTAATAGTAGATTAGATAGTAGATATTACTTCAAGTATGGTGGACACTCTGTCCTTAGGCTAGCACTTTTTCTGTTAGTTAACCCAGACCCCACAGTAAACATCACATTCATTTATTTAAAATACTCCCTCAATTAAGGATTTTCCCACTGCTTCTTCAGTGCCCATACATGTGCTTTCTTACCCTAGTTTCAAGCTGAAAACTCAACTACATTTCATACTCTACACCTGACATACCCCTTTACCTCCTGAAATACCCGTTTACCTCCATCTCTTTACCCAAACATCATACTGTGAATCATTTGGGGGCTTTAGGATCTTATAGCCAGGCATGAAATCTCATGCTTTAGTTGCTGGCCCCCAAGCTGTGATTTCATTAGATTGCTGGCAAAAGCATGAAAATTTTCCCCGAGTCCTGTGTATGCTACCTGTGTAAGAGAGAATCTCATTGCTTAAAAAACACCTGTAGTAAAATAATCATTTTTCCTCAAACGTAAATCAGAATGAAACTTATTTATATATTCACTGCATGTCTCTGCTAAAGCATCAACATCAGTTAATCATCATAATAGATGTCATAGGCAGATCTTTTTTATTTCTGAATTCTTTATTTTTTTAAGAAACCTCTATATAATTCTCAAGCAGTCCAGCTAATTCTTGAAGCTGAGAGTAACCTAGATTTATTACCCCCATTTACTGTGCTGTCACATATACATATCTACATGTAATTCTAAGACAGCACTAATTACTCTGAAACCATCCTCTCCTTTTCTCCAAGAAGAGGTCCAGTAGATTTGAAGTTGTATTCTGCATCAGAGGCTATAGGAAAAGATCTGAGCAGACATCTAGAATATGTTGGGTTTAATGCTAGGAATTAAAAGATTCATTAGGAATGAATGCAATTGATGAGAAGGAGTTATTTTCTTCACTACCATGGTCCAAACTGCCCCCAGCAAAAGCCCAGCATTAAATAGACGCTCTCATTCAGTGTGTCATTAGCTTGTTTCCTGTGCACAATCCATACAAACAGTTTATTGGCATTAGTTTAGTCCCTGCTGTTTAGATAGTACCTATTTGTAAGCCAAATGACCTTTGCCCAGCAGAGCCAACCACAGTCCCAGGCAGAACCTCGGTTATTGATCAATATATTGCTGCCTTTCCCTTTCCTTCCTGTTGCATGCCTTACTAGCCATACTTCCTTCATCTCAAAAGGTGGTTTATAAGAAATACTCTCTCTTATGAAAAGACTGATGGATTTTTCTTCTCTGACTTCTGCCCATTTTTAAAATACACCGTCCTTTCACTCTTTAGGTTTTTGTACCAGAAATGGAAACCTTGTGTAAATTTGCATGGTGAATTTTGATTGAATGGAGTAGGTAAGAGCAGTATTTCCTATACATACATTTCCATAATATCTATTTCTTGTATATAAAAGAAATAATGTTAGTTTCCAATCATCTTGCCATGAATCTCTAAATATCTGCCTTGAATTTTTTCCCTATGAAATGCTCAGGCTGAAACACAACAGATTTAGTCTCCTTTCACTGAATTCTACTCAAAAACAAGGTTTGCTTCTGAAGTTCTTTGTAGGCTGAAATTGTCCACACTTGAGTGGCTAAATAAATTGGCTCAATTTAGCCAGGTAAGTATAAAGCAACAGAGATCTCTCAAGTTTCACTGCACAGCACGATGGCTGCACATTTTCCAGAATCAAGCTGTTAATGCATTCTCGAAGTTCTAATTTCTTCCATGCAATGGCAACACTTCCTTTCACTGTGATACAGGCAAGATTTCATACCTCATCTTGGTATCTGCATCTTTACATCTTCAGTTTCCCTCAGAGATGTGCATCACTGACATCCCACAATGTACGTTCTGTTTTGTGGGGTGCAACAAGATCATTCATTCAATAGTTTATTGTTTGTTCTCAGCTACATTACCCGGTCCTCAAATCAAGTGACGTGCTCAGCTAGAATGGCAGCAGTGAGTACCTGACAAATGAGGCAGATTTGGTTCTAACAGCCTTTGTTTCACGTACAAGTCTCTTCAAAAATATGCAGTGTTACAGTGCATCTCTCTTACTACATCAAAAGGTCTGTTAGATTAAAAACCTAAAGCCCTGAATTTATTTCTATGTACAAGTCCGCACGTGCTATCTCCTTACCGCCATTAGAATAATTTATACGTGTAGAATGCTAATACTGCCTTGTAAGGTACTGTGTCAGTATACACAGATACACACTAACTCTCAGACTTTCAGTTTAGAACCTGAAAAAGCTACAAACAAAATGCCCTGGTGTTGTGTGCAGCTTTCCCCAGGCAAGCTAACTGCTGGAGAAAACCAGCTAAGTGGGTTTGACTGGGATCAAGGTAACTTCCTTCAGAGCAGCCAGTATGGTTCTGTTTTGGCTTTGTGGCTAAAATTCTGTTGATAAGGTACTTTTGTTTGGCTATTACTGAAGAGTGCTCGCACCACGTCAACATGCAAAGTTGCCTGTTTTTCCCGCGCTGCCCCACTCCAGTGAGAAGGTCAGGAGTGGGCAAGAAAAGGGGAGTGGACACTACCAGTAACTACAGCTGACCCAAACCGGCCAAAGAGCTGTTTCATACCATGTATCAAAAATTTATCAAAACCCAAGATAGACTAAGAACAAGGTGGGTGGCTTCCTGAAGTAACCATTGATTGGAGACTGGCTGGGCATTGGTTTGCCTTGGAGTGTGGTGACTCTGTTACTTTGCTGTTCTTCCCACCACACTCACCTATTAAACTGTCTTTGTCTTGACCCATGCATTTTCTCACTTCTGTTCTTCCTATTTTCTTCTCTTGCTCACTGGGGTGGGGGTGAGAAAGTGAACTGTCCAATCCAGAGACTACCAGCAGAGAAGTTTTGGAAATTTCTCTTTACTACTCATCAGTTATCTGCTTTTACCTCACAGAAGATACCTCAGAGCAGCCTGTGTAAATGCTTCCATCTCATTTCATGGAAAAGTAAAAAACTGTCATGCTGCACTGCCCTCTGCAGTGGCCCACTGAAGTAATTTGACTTCACCTTGAAATGCACTAGAGGCATCTAAATGACAATCACACATCTGAGAAACAGCTGAAGTTGCTGTCTCTCAATCACAAGTTCCTTGACTATAACTATGTGCATGCAGGAACTTCAGGGAAAACCACAAGTTTTCCATGACAGCAGGTACACTAGCCACAGACTTGGGCTTGAGAGCTATGTAGTCACAGACTAATTTATATACTCAGCTAATAGAAGGCAGAGGGGTTTCACATGCTATGCTTTTCTTCCAGCAAAGGCAAAGTAAAAATTAATGTAAGAAGCTACATTCATTCAACATTCAGGCTGAAAATGAAAATATTCAAAAAAGAAGAAACTAAAAGGTTAAGTTATTCAGAAGCAGTAACTCACAACTGCACATACTGTGGGCAGCTGAGCATGTACCTTATCTGGGGAACACTAGCTGTACGGATCAGTTAACTTTATGATACAACCCTTACTTTTTATTATTTCCTGATCTGGTGCTCAATTTTACAACCTTAATGCAAGTACTTCGTTAATAAAGCATTACTTATAAAATTTGACCACGTTACTTAACCTTTACACAGAAACAAAGATGTCAAAACAAGTTAGGGCCAATGACTGAGGGTATTATTTTTACCCTTGGGAAATGAATTGAGCTTTCTTCCTCACCAGTCTTTCAAAATGCATCATTAAATCAATGTAACACAACAAGTTGCTATCTTTACCCTTGTACCACGTGTTCTTCAGGTTTCAGTAACATGCTTACTCTAAACAAGAGCTTTATGTTTCCATTAAATACATTTAAAACTCAAGGTTGTGGTATTAGATGAAGCTATTAGCACACAATCAGCAAATAGCTATTTGCTTCTGAAGAGTTTAAACACTTTATCTGGGAAAGTTAATGAAGTAATTATAATGTGTTATTAATGAAGATTAGAGATGGATTTAAATGGCATTTGGAAAATAAACCAGACAATTAAACAGGCTTTCAGAACTGTGTAAACTCCTTAGGGTCTTGGGGAAAAAACTCTCAGAATACCTATACTAAGAAGGACATTTGGAAAACACTTAATTCTTAATGCCATAGAACTCCAGACAGCAGAAATTATCTTCATGTTAGCATCAACATCAACACTGGGGATTCTAAGCACGGTGATGCTTAATGCAGACCAGCTGTGCTTGAAGCTTTGTTTTAAAGTCCTCTCAAGATGTCTTTAACTGCAGCACCTTCCACATTAAGCATACTTTGCTAATGATGGGGTAGTAGAAATGTCATTAATGTTTGAAGTGACATAACTATCAGATTAGTTAAATCAGTAACACGATTGTACATGGAGGAGAAGGATGATGCTGCAAATGAAAGAGTCACTGCCATGTGAATTTTATATTTCATCCCATGTAATACTGCAGAAAATTGAAGAAAACACGTGTACTGGAAAACGCTAAATGAGCCCAGAGAGGTGTTGCAGCGCAGGAGTGGGCAGGAAAGGCACTGCAGGACTGCATGTTCCCTTGTTTGCCATGAGGGCAGCACAGAACTCACGGTTTGTTGACACAGTTTCCCTAGCACTTTTGGAGGACTCACAGCTTGGCAACTGCGTGAATTCACTTTACCTGATTACAGAGGTGAAGTACTGAAAATTGGAGCCCAGCCACCATAAGCTCTTCTGAGGTTTCTGGAAGAAAACTACTGCTGTTTCTCAGACCCTGAGTAAGTGGATCACCTGAGAGAGGTGCACCTCTCTTAATCCTGCAGAGGGGTGACCACACACATGGCTTAGAACACCAGTTACGTTCCTTACATTAGGAGATATGACTGCTGGCCAAAGAGCATGTGAAAATGAGTTACATGACTAAGAAAATATTGATTAAAATGGATATTAAGCAGATTATTGTGACTCAGGGCTATTTCTTGGTAGAACACATGGACTACTTTGATCCTTAAATAGTCCATATCTTTAAGCCTAACTGTGTGCATAACATCAAAACTTAGGGAAAGACAGTAAAGGCCAGACAAAAATTTGCATTCTGAGAGATTGGAGTATTTAAAGGAAAGTGTGGAATTTTTTATTTACAGGTCTTTGTTATGTGGAAAACCTGAAACACTGATCAACAGCAAGTTTTGTCATGGACTTCCCAGATGAGGGAAGGGAAGGAAACCATTTGACCGCACATAAGGAGAAATGTGTGTATATTGCAAAACCAAATGTTTTTAATAAAAAGTGATCTGTCCCAGTCACTACTTACAGTACACAGTACTCTAGTGAACTATTTTTATTCCAAAACTTGTTGAAAATAACTAGTTAAAGTGCATTTCTAGACTTTGTGTCGATAGAAATGAAAATTAGACATAATACTGGTATACAAAGAACACATATTCAAAGAACTGTACTTAAAAGTAGGGAGGCAATAAATCATGTATCCACATGACAGCTGAGGCCTCACTTAGGATATCCTTTGACCTTCTCACTGTGAAGATGAGAGAGCAGCAAAGATGAAGCACATTAAGAAAGCTGCAAGATATAAGGAACAAGATGGAAAGGACATGTAGTTTAAACAAAATATGGAACTTTTAAGAAGTTTTTGAGAGAAACAAGATGAAAGAGAGAGATTTGGTCATGGTTGTTCATGGAAAATTTTCACTTAAAACACAACAAATTTAGATTAGATGTAAGGACAAATCTCCAAATAAGAGTTATTCCTCAGTGGAGAAGTCTGCCAAGAGAAACTTCTGGGATATCAGAAGAGGAAATACTTAAAGAGAGATTAGATAGTATACTCAAAATAGTGCAGCAGATATGTAAAAGACTGGAGTGGATAACTTCTTTCAGCCTATACTTTGGAGCCTTTTTTTAGGACTTTACATATAAAAATTCTTTTACAGTATTTGGCTTGTGAGAGTCGGAAAGATCCAGTTCTGCAAAGTCTTAAAGACTGTAAAATACCCTAGCTATGCAAGTAGCCTCTCTGAATTCAGTTTATTTTAACTTAATTCATATAATTATATACATATAATATAGAGTGACCAGAAATGCTCAGAAGTTTACCCTCCCTAACTGCCTGAAAATTATTTTGACAGCAAGCAAAAGATTATAGCTGAAGACCAGCAGATAGGAAATAACAGAGGTAAATTTTCATCTACCCGGTAGGAAATATGTCTCCTCCACTGTTCCATTGTCTCCTGCTACCCAAGTCCTGCTACTGAGTGACGCCTGAACCTCCTTAAACTGGAGCCTTCTTCCCAAGGATTTTATTACTTTTACCCATAAACTCTCTTCTGATGTAGATTTAAATGTTGTTAAATAGCAAGTTCAGGAGATCCACAGGAAAGAAAAGGGGGAGGCTTTATCATGCCAGACCACTCCACCATTATCCTGATCTTTTGGCCCTGCCACACAGCATCTACACTGCCAGTCACAAACCCAAGGCAAAGGGAGACCATCGCCCTGACAAGCTACTTGCTCTCTCAAGCAGCATTTAACACCTGGTATAGTAGGCTGGGATGTGGAGTAATTAAGCTTAAACTCACTTGTCAAGTTAGCTCTCAGGTTCATGTGTTGCACATAGCACAACAATCAGTTCTGTGTTCATGGAGGCCACCTCACCCTATAGCAGCACATTCTGTGATCAGATTCCTGCGATGGAAACATCTTCCCAGATCCATAATACAGCTGCCTCCACTTCTGAACTATAGGCCCTTGCTGTATTTGAAATCAGCACTTCCAGGGCTCAGTTTAGCTCAGCTATTTTAGGCATCTGCTTTAGGAATTATGCCCTCTAAGTGCCTATTTTTCTCTGGGGACTGTAAAGTGAATATTGATTGTTGGCTCAAACACTTTGTCAGCTGATTCCCACCTCTAGATATTTATTTTTCTGTAAAATTTGACATCACTTTACCGAATACTGCAAGTAGTCAGCAGGAAAGTAGTAGATCTGTCACTGGAAGAATAAAACCGAATCATCAAATAACCTCTAACCAGTCATCTTCACCACCAGGATCCCTGGAGACAGTACGTGCAATAAAGAAAGTTTAGCTATTTATTTATAGCTTTTGATTTAATACAATCATATTTGTAAATATTTGGTGGATAGAAGCTGGCTGGTTATCTTACTTTTTAGATTTTTTATATTGTTTTGTTTAACTTCACAGGAGTGCTATGACTCTTCTAACTCTTTTTAGTAGAAAAAAACACTAAACTAGAATTTTTTTCTTGTATTTTCTTTTTCAAAGCCCTCCTGAAACACTACAATCTTTTCTAAGAAGTAGGAAACTAACAGGTCTGTGAATGTTGTTTCAGATCCACAGTTTGACTGATTCTAAAAGGAGTTAGAGCTGCATGAATAATTAAAAAGAATTTCTCAGTTAAAAAATCTACAGAC
Organism: Dicrurus megarhynchus; assembly: GCA_013399195.1. Taxonomy (NCBI): domain Eukaryota; kingdom Metazoa; phylum Chordata; class Aves; order Passeriformes; family Dicruridae; genus Dicrurus; species Dicrurus megarhynchus. The sequence continues at coordinate 889,059 of VXAD01007405.1, forward strand.
TATTGCACAAACATGTTGGCCCAACCCATGTTAATCACAGAGGTGGGAATAAATGCTCAATTAATGGCAGATACAGAAAAAGACGTTTAATTAATCCTAACTATTAAGAAACTTAGTCTATGAGCTGATCTATAGATAGGAAAATGTAGTCACTGTCCTTGGGGTTCCATTATTCTGGCAACAACATCTACTTTTTTTCTTTCCTATTTCCTCTATTGCTTAAACACCTCTTTTTACTCCCTCTTCCAGTAATATTGAAGGTGTAATTGAAGGAAAAAGTGGACAAAATTTTTCAGCCCATTATGGAAAATGCTGCAGTACATTTTTTTAATGAATTTGGAAATACTACCAGTGGTGTCTAAAAATTGAAGGCAGTACTATTTTGTTTTCAATACAGGAGCTTTGAGTTTAAAACAGTGTTAGAATGACAGTCTTCATGGAATCAAAAACCAATTTTGTTTACTTTGAGAGCTCATAGGTCAGGGAAAATAGATTTTAAAGAAGTATCTGTTTTTTATAGCCTAGAGATACTAGAATAACTTAAAATCCTTAGAAATCTATGTGAGCAAGGTCAAGAAGTGAAGGCAACTTTCATTCCCTGAAAATTTCACCTTTCTATGTTGCAATATAAACTTTGTCATGTTTTGTCTCCAAACTCAATTGAAAAAAACCTAATAGGAGTTGTTGTGACTTGAAACATACACTCCAAAGAGAAGCATCAGAATTCACATAAAAACTTTTAATTACTGATTTCATTTACAAAAAAAAAATTTTTTTCCCACTGTTGAAGTAACTCAATGTACTTCAGTTAACTCATTACAAAATGAAAGTGAGTAACACTTGCTCTACTTTAAGAAGCCATGTTCCAATGGCCTGTCTCCTCCTATTCAGAAGGCAGGCACTTGAAAATGACTTGCACTTTAAAAAAGGAAAAAAATAGTTACTTGTGGTTCATTTATATGGTGTTGAAAGTCTTAAATAGGAAGGATACTAAGATAAGATAATATGACATTTTCATCTGTCATAGGCTTAGAAGAAGCTAAGTTTAGGTAGGTAGACCAGTATCCACAGATTTATTCACTACTAATTCAGGTTATTCAATAATGAAGAAATTGTACTCTGATATTAGAAACAAGGTATTTTAGAGCATACAGGGAGTCAAAAATTTAGCTGTTTATGTTTGTTGAGCACTACTACTTATAATAATTTCATAAGGTCTGCAATATAAACTCAAGTGAAGTTCCAGCTCAGTTAAACCTGCTCCATGCATGGCATTTTCTTCAGTCATCCCAATCACCTTCCACTTCTTTACTTGAGCAACTGTATGTAATGGCCATGTCCAACAAAATCCACAGCAGACTTCTAAACAGTCAAAATCAGCAGGACAGTCACTCATCAACATTTGTAAATGTGATTTTGTATCAGGTTTATTCAAAAAATTATACTTCAATTCATGTTCAGACCACAAGAAAACTTTGCACCTTACTGTGATCTCTCCCATGCCTGTAACATCTCCCACACTTCCAGGAAGGGATTCCCAATGCCCTTCTCCTCTTCAATCCTTTCCCAGTACAAAGAGTATAGCAGGATGTAGCTTTCTCCTGGGCAGCCTCAGTACAACATCCCAAATGCTTTCAGCAGCTGATGTTGCCCTCTCATCAGCTGGAGCTGCTCTTTGAGTGGGTGGGGATGTGTATAGAGGCTTAAGATTCTTATTGATCCTAGGTGGAAAGGCAGCTCCTTACCCTTACCTTTTTAAATATCTGCAACATATTTCTGGTTTGCCAGCGACAGGAACAACCAGTCACCCATCCTGCTGGGTGGGAGTGCTGGTGGATGGGGTGACCCCAGCTGTTTGTTTGTTAACAGGCTACTGAACTCTTTGGAAAGGAGGTGACATTGCTGACACTGGCTTCACCTCTGCAGGGTTCAGCTGGCACTTATGTGATACGTTATGGCTTCCTGTAGAGCCAAAAAAAACCCCACCTAAAATTAAAAAAAATAACAGAGAAAGCACTTTTTTTTTGCTGTCTACAGCATATGAATAACAGCAGCAATGGGGAAATTCTGCGCTAGAGCAACAGACTGCACAACGGCTTTTTTTTGAAAGCTATATGGATTAACCTGAAAATGCCTTCCAAAATTCATCTTACTTATATATTAAATGGTTCCTTGGCTCAACCCATCTTGTCATATTTGCTCCCAAGGTATGGAAGTAAGAGACTATTAAGCTCAAGGACTGTTCAGGCTCAAGGTTTATCCCTGGACTATGCCTTCAGGAAAGCTGGGAGAAGGCAGAACTTTCTCTGCTTTCAGAGAATGGTGGTGCCAACATGCAGGAAAAAGAGGAGTCTTGTACTGTTTTGTAGTTACTCGTGTAAAGAAGACAGCTTTTGAGATGTACTTGCCCTGTTAAAACCCAGGGGAGACAGTTCAGGTGGTAAACTGTGACCTCTCTTTAATCAGCCACAGTGTACGTTTCCCTGAGGTCCACGTGTTCCTGCAGTAGCTTGTGCATATATTTAAAAACTGAGTTTCTGATTTTTTTTTCCTTTCTTGTAAGCATGAGATACATGATACTTGTGACAAGCCAGCTCATTAGCATGACAGCAAGGTGCCCCAGCATGTATGACACTACAGTTTTAAGACATGGCTGACAGTGAGGCGCTAGCAAATAGATAACAAAGCTAATACGTTCTGCTTCCCTTTGTTTTGGACAGTGAAGACTTTAGAACTAGTTAGGAATTTTTTCTTTTTATTTTTTTCTTCTTCTTTCTGGTTTCTGTGGTATGAAGCATGTATCCCTTGGAATTCTTCTTCAGAAACATGTCAGCTTGAGGTTTCGTCTATTTCCAGCAAACAAGAAGATAATTGAAACCCTTCCTGAGTTACAGCTATGTTTCCTGCTGGAGAGACTGACAGATCCAGCAAAACAGAGAGAACACTGAAATGCAAAAGAACATTTGCTGTGTTATTCCCTTCATATTTTAACATACACAGCAATTCCCTGGACTGGCTTACAGGTCAAGATATACCTGAAAAACAGACAGGAGCAGAAACTTCTCTATTTTTCTGCAGCCTGTGAAAGTGCCAAACCCATCAGTCTAGAACACAGCACACCAGCCTGGCTGCTGAGGAGCAAGGGGGCATGCAGATCCAATGGCCATTCACCAGCTGCTTTCTGTGCTGAAAGTCATTACAGCCACCTGCCAGCAGGTTTGTAGCAGCAGGTTTGTTTGTGCCAGGAACACCTGCCTGGGATGAGTGGTGTGGTTATCTCCGCTGTGGGGATTGCCTGGCTTTCCAGCTGCTTCTCTGAGAATCTGGGGTCTTCTCTTCTTAGTCCCTTTATGGTGGGACCTTCATTGCCCCATGTATCTGAACTGAAGCTTACCCCACAGACCAGGTGAAGATAATGTAAAGCCCACCTGTGAGACATGGCAACTAGAGAAATCTGATATGATCGTAGGGTACAATAGGTTTTTGTCTGATGTGATGGGACACTTAGACTGTGCTGGTAGTAACTAGCTGGGCTGGATTTTTTTCCTCATTGCAAATGGAAATGATTCTATTTCTAAGAAACAAAAAAAAATTCCACTAAAAATATATATATATTGGAAAATGTTTTCCAGACTCCAGACAGACTCTTCTATCAAAGGAAAAAGACAGCTGCTAGGTGGGGAATACAGAACTGTCAAATCTGTATCCATGTTATGCCCATTGCACACGCCTCTGAAAAGGAATCTGTTGGCGAGCAGCAGCACAAATTTGCTGCCCCTTGGGGTGTCCAGCAGAGAGCAGGGCAGCCAGAACAGCAGTGCTGTGCTGAACAGGAGTGGGACTCCGTGGGAGCTGGCATGGTATGGCTGAGCTCAGCGAGGAGCTTCCACAGCCTGTCCTTGGATGTAGGATGCATCTCTTACATGACTGGACAAGTATATTTTTATAAGGCTTGGGTATGTAAACTTTAAACCTATGCAATTTATGAAAATTCTACCTTTGAGTTCTCTACCAAAATCATGCACAGGCTATCCCAAATACGGGTGAGATTTCTCTATGATTGTAACATACAAAATACTGATCACTGTATTTACATGATAATAAAACTGCACTTTTTTCCCCCATTTTCATATTGAAAAAGGAAGATCATCTGAGCATCAGATTGTTTGAATTTTACACTGGAATTATATTCAAATATGCATGCAGAAGTAAAGCATCATTATTCAATTCTTTAAGCTGTATTGAGCTCTTTGCAAAATGATTCAAGATTTTGTAATGCTTCTTTTAAGTTTATCCTGAAGAAACTCTTGTGATATAAAGACAAGGAAAAAGAATATTGCCCAATTATTTGGATATTTTTACAGTAATAAAGACCGTACTCTGCTATGAGCTAGGAAGACAAGAGATGTAGCTTTCACAGTCTCAGACTAAACACCGAGTCCGTCTTTTTGGCTTCTGTTTAAAATGCTAATTGATTGGAAGAGAAAGATGGAAAGAAAAGATTTCATAATTTAACAGACCAGTGTAAAAATAGCTACTGCCTTTTGATTATGAATATAACACTTGCATTTTCTAAATGTATGTTCTTTTTTGCATAAATTGTGTTACTAAATGCATAGCCTAATGTTTTGGGATGTGAGTGGATAATACACTAGAAACAAAATTGAAAACATAACATAAAGAGTAAAAGAGGGAGACAGGCCTGTACATAATTTATATCCTCAAAAATGTATTCCAAATGATTTTCTTTTTCTTTTTTCATAAAATAGAAGGGGGAAGAGAATGGCAAATTTTCTTTACATTTTCTTCCAAAAATAAGAAAATAGTTGGAGCTTTTTCTGATTGTAATGAAGCAACTTATTGGATGGTGGAAGCAGAGAAGGGAAGCATCAGCTGTTTTTAAGAAACTTTTTGCTCTCAGTTCAGACAGGGTTTGAACACTTATGAAGCCACTTTTAGCCAGGAAAAACGCTGTGGGAATCACCCAGTCACTAACATGACAGTTATGCCTGTCCACAGCAGAATCAAGACAGAGTGTTTTGCGTGATGTGCAAGAGCAGAAACACCATTTCTGTATTTTAGAATTACAGGCAAATAATCAGACCTCATTAGAGTGAGCTGAGAGATGAAATAGTCCTTGGCACCAGTTAATGCAATCCAGGACTAGGATTTAATTCTCATGATCGGTCTTTGTCGTCCAGTTTTCAGTCCTGTAGGATCACACGTTTGGTACATATGAAGCAGAACTGCTCACTTGGGGATGTCTACCTTTAACCAAGGTGGTTAAGCTGTGCAAGGTGTGCATCAAGCAACATCAAGCTGAGCTTCTCAGTTACCAGGCTTTTTTGGTGGATTCTGCAATCCACGAGTCTGATAGTGTCATGATGCCTTCATACTTGCACACTGGCTAGCTAGATATTCTTGCTGAAACAGCTCAAAGTGACAAGCTGTCATCATTGTGACTTCAATATATACTGTTTCCAGCCTGTCCTTTGAAGTATCCCCTTTTTATTGACCTGGTAATTCATAGGTGACACTTTCAAACATGCATCAGGTAGATAATACATCACCCTCCATGTACACTTCCGAAAGCAGCAACGTTCCAGTGGAGTGCAACTGCAGGATCCTGGTCTCCCACTAGCGCAATAGCCTGGGGCGTAATATTAGAGCTTAATTTTTTTTGCATATGGAAGACTTTAAAATGTACCATACATATTTCCATGCTGTGGTTAGATTTTATGGAAAGACTGCAGAACTAGATGATAAAAAATATAATGCAGTTCCTGAGAAATTCACTATAAACTGAATGTTGGAAAAAAGCCTTTGCATAAACAAGAGCACCAATAATGCTCACAGAGTGACTGTAGAGGCATGGAAATCATACAGAAGCAAGAGAAAAAGCCACCTATGTTAAGTCCCAGGAGGAGAAACACTGCATTTAATCAGGAAAAACAAGAGTCATTTCAGCATGCTGTGCTTTAGGCAGCACAGTAATAGACCACTGGCATTTAGATGCCACTGAAAAAGGTTGTTTCCATCATCAGAGTGCTGGTTCACCTCCACTGCACTTCTTTGCCCTCTGCCCTGCCACCTTCAAGTCCAGTAATGAAATCTCATAAAATAGAGCAGACACCATCTCAGACTACAGCACACAAAACAGTCTCACGCTACCTGTGAACAGTCACTGGCATCTGTGGAATACACGTCCAGAAACGTGCTGCTCCCCCAGCCTCCCGTCACATAGAGCTACTTAGAGGTCTTCAAACGTGTTAATGGCAGTACTTCCTAACTGTCCACTTGTTAGTACTTTAATTTCTCCACTAAATTACTTCACAGGCTACACATATGTTACTGGAATTTACACCTTGGTGGAAAGCACGCCTGGGGAGGCCAAGAGAAGCCATTTATTTACGCTTGCTTTCCACTGCAATCAGCCTGCTCTTTCCTCATTTTGTCTCAGACTTGTCCTCTTTACCTACCTTCATTTTCTGCTTCTCTCATCTGTTTGCAGCAGAAAAGAGAAAGGCCACAACGAGATTATTAGATTTAAATTGCCCCACCCCATCCAATGTTCCAAGTGGCTGAAGAAAAAACCTGAGTCCTCTGGGACTCAGCTGTATTTACTTTTCACTACTTGCAGCAGCAGTAACACAGTCTCTCTCAGATTTATTTCCCACCTCCCTGGCTGCCCTGGAAAGCTGTGTCCCTGTCAGTCACAGCCAGAATGATGTCTGGCTTCTCTGGGAGGATGTCAGCATGGTTACAGGTGGTGGGGCAGTCAGAAGATAACTGAGCCTCCAAAGGTCGAGAGTGAAGCCCCAGGTAGCAGCTTGGAGAGGGACTGGATCATATGAAATCCTGCTCCTCTTCCACAGCTACTGCCCTTCCCCTTATTGCTTCTCACAGATGGGGGACCTAGGACCTCTACACTGCCCCCACACATGAAAAACAAGCTCTACATCTGATATTTGCCTCCCTCATGTCTCCATGGAACAATTATTCATGGTTTTCTGTAATGTTTTTAGGTGGATCAATATTTTATTCCAAATATTTTATTCCATTATTGTGAAAAGCAAAACAGGTATATTGCTATTAAATGTTTTGCTTTATTTTCCTGGACACCTCACTCTCTTTACATGCTTCTAATTAATCTTAGAGATGCTAACAGGAACATCCCTGGCCTTGCAACAACATCCATTTCTCAGCAGACCAGCTGCCTCTTTTCACTTGGAGTATGTGGCTCTCACTGCCATTTTCAGTGTCATTGCTGCCAGACTTTGGGCTTGTAATCATCACTCTGATTTTCCCTGTCTCCATAATTTCTTTGTTACTTATAAGTATTATTGCAAGCTGTTCCCCTCATACAGAGCACCATGAATTGGTCTTGGTACTGCTGGATTGAACTTTTCAGCAAATGTGAATTATAAACCTTCCTGCACATAAGAAGTCAGCTGTAGTTCTAGTCAGGTTTTCCAGATGGACATCTCTTAAAATGTATTTTTAAGCTAATGTGGTATTTGTTTCATATGGTTTTGGGATGAGAATTTTCATCTGATACCTTCATGCTCTGTACTATATAGTAATCCACTTGGGCTACATTTGCTTCAGGGAGTCAAACCATCCATTTTTCACTCTTGTCCTTCTGACTGAGTGATTTGCCAGATACGACAAGGAGAACCCAGAAGTGTGTAACTAGCCTGAAAGCAAATTGGATGATCCATTTCTGGTGTAATCTCTCTATTATTCTGCAGTATTTCAAACATGGCACAAAACAGACAAAAAACCACTCCACTTCTATTTGCAAAGCTTTTATGTCATCCCTAACACTGTCCACAACAGCTTTGATCCCTTGGAAGCTGCCTTCCACTCAGGAAACAAAACTATCATCCTCAAGAGGAACAGGTGTGCAAAATACAATCGATGGGTTTGGAAATCTTACAGGTAAGGAAGGAGAGCAGCAGCAAAACACGACAATGACAAGGAAAACAAAGCCAAATTTGAGTAGTGAGCTAGTGAGGTTTTTCAAGGCCCTGATCCAATACAAGTCTGCAGCTCTGCCGTGAAGAGGCAGTGCCTCCCTTGTGCTTACCTGCCACCAGAACTAGAGCCCAAATGGCCTCACAATGGGACAAGTCAGGGAAGCATTTGAGCTGGAAGACAATGTTCCTGGATGAATTTGCTTCAGGAAGAACTGTTCCTTGACCTTCCCTCACCCTGGAGCATCACGTGCGGTGCCAACAAAAGAGATGAAGTGGAAACAAGGATTGTGCACCCTCCTCTTGATAGCTGTGTGGAATTATCCAAATGTAAATGATGGCACAAACTAGTAATTGGCCTGAATTTTTTGAAATTACTTGTCTTCTTTGTAAAGTTTGATACCAGACAGAGAGAAAACAGGCAGATAAACATACGCATAATTCTGGATATCCACACATAACATTGTATTAAGGTTATAGACCTTGAAAACCCAGATATCTTAATTTTATAATACTCCATCCTTAACTCATCCTAATCCTGAAACATAGGTACCAACCTTCAGCTCAAAATTCCTTTTTCACCCACTCAACTTGTGCAACTATTGTAAATCTTTATAGACTCCGTTTTCCATAATGAATTTTACATAATACGAAACTTTTTTGTTCTCTTGCTTTTCTTTAGGCTTAGTGTCAGTAAATAAATTACAACTAACAGTGAAGACATAACTCAAGACCTCAAAATATTACTTTCATACTCTTCTCATACAAATGATTCTGAAGTCAATAGCAAACCTCAGTCTTACTTGTGGGACCCGCTTCTACTGGTCTGTGACCACACCTGCAGGAGGACTGGATAGCTACAGAGACCCCTCAGTGGGTAGCAGCAGCCAGGCAGGGGAGCTGGCTCAGGTGCCAGAAGCAGTGTCAGTGTCATTCTCCTCAGAATGACACGCATGCCAAGCAAGAGGGCTGTGAGCAACATGAGGAGAGCTGCATCCCAGCCTGTGCAGCTTTTCATGCAAGACTCTATGGGCAGGAACCCTGACATCTAAGCTCAGCTTTCACTTGCATCCTACCAGTTTAAGACATGCAGATTGATTAACTTGGCCCCTCAATTCTCAATATTTTGACATGCTTTGTATCACCCATAAATTTTATTCACACTGCTTTTGTATTTACTTTTTCAGTAATTTAAAAAACACTATTTCATAGTCTTGACCTGTAACCCGTTTCTGCAAAATCCTATTCGAAATACTTCTATTCAATGATAAATCTTCCATGACACCACTTTGATATATACCAGCTGCCAAGTGTCTAAATCCATTTAATTTACACTTAATCAATATCAGATAGTGTCGACTTCTAAACACAATAACATGCAGTTCAGGGCTTTATGAAAGGCAGTTTTTATGGTATGCAAACAATTGTCTTAATGAAGCAAACTTATCTCATCAGAGGAATGAAACCAGATACACAAGCCATAAAGGCTGGTTGACTCATATTCCCATCTTTTGAATTGTAAATAATTAAATCCCATACCAGCATTCTGATGTTCACCCTGCTGTCTAGGACTGACGTCAGCCTGGTTGGTCTAACAGCTTCAGTTATTCTGCCTGCCCTTTTCAGTTAGTTGTATTACCTTAGCACACACCCTCCTGCCTCGAGCCTCTTTGCCATCAGATAGATAACTCAGGGGTTTTATTTAAATCATATGATATTAATAGATTCATCCAGTTATAAAGAAAAGCATAGGCTTTTCCATATTCTTAACAAAATCTTTTCTGAACAGCTGTTTTATTAATTGAAGTAGCATCATGGAAGGCAGAAGTGGCTATGGCTCTAGCACATACAAAAATTCTAATGTAGCATGATTATTCAAAATCCTAGACACAGAAATATTTTATTCAAGATACAATATTATAAGTATTAATACCTGCTTTTGGAAACAGCCTCACTCTACTTCAAAATGGATGGAATATAAATACTGTAAAGTATATGATGTACAAAGAGTGACAACAAAACAAAATCTTTTTTCTAAGTTGTTTTTGCCGTAACCACAAAAGTACAATTATGCAAAAAGTCTAAATTCCAGCTTGACATGCTAGAGGGCACAAGCAAAAGAAAAGAAGCTCTTAGAGTGACAGACAGAAAGTTAATTCCTCCCATCTGTAGGTGCAACTCCACGACAGTATCAGAAAACAATTCACGTGTTAGCACCTCATTTAGCACCAGCTGCCATTTAAAAACACCGATTCCATTTAGTCTACCTGACCTCCAGTTATGTCAGATGCATTCTGCTTTCTTTGGAAAGATTGTCTGTACATTTTTCTTTAAGGACACTGGAAGCCTAAGAAGAAAAATTTCGAAACATCTGATAAATATTTCTGTCATTTGATTTTCACTGAAGAGAGATGCAATGGTTAAATTTAGCCACATCATATTTTGGTGTCAGCCATAGCATTTTGAATTAACTTCAACCTATTCAAAATCTGGTATTTTCAATTAACTGGAGCTTATTCACATCTGGCAAGCTAGCAAACAGAGTGGGAGAGCGTTACAGCAGCTTAGCAGAAGCCTGCCATGAATACACATTTGGACAGCCTGGGAGAGCATCAGTGTCATTCTGGGAATGTTCCTGGCATGGTAAAAGAAAAACATCAAAGACATTACTGATTTAAAACTGCCTCCAAGAGTGCAATCTGTAGTGACAGGAAATGGAAAAACTGGCCTCAAAGGGACTGTGAAGAAAGAGCTAGTCCAGCCTGATAGTGAGTTCCGCACACAAAGATTATGTTTTGTCAAAAAGACTCACAAAAGCAAAATAATGTGCTTTTTAGATGAAACTCAGAAATGAGTCTTCAGGGCAGCTCAGAAACTGCGGGAACCAAACCAAGTTTGGAAGGGACAGCTCAGAAAGGAAGCCTTGTCGTCTGCATGGTACATCTAATATTTTTAAAAGGCTACTGTAACCTAGATACCAGCATTTAAAAAACAACAAAAGACAAATAAGGTCTGAAGATGGAACCCTGAAGAGCTATGAGAAGAAAAAAAAGTTGAGTAGAATAACTATTGGTGAGCTCTGCCCGAGGCTACTCCAAACATGCCAAAATAATACTGGTGGTAACCCAGCAGTGCCTTTTTGAAGTTGACATTGCCTCGATGTGATTGATGGAATCAAAAGCTTCTAATAAACACAGGGGAAGAATAAGGACACAAGTTTGATCCCAGGGTAGGCTGAGGACTATTATAGTCCATGGAATTACTATGCATGGTTCCATGCCTAAGGCACAAATGCAAATTCTCAAGGAGTATATATTATTAAGGTTTAATTGGAAGAATTAATTGACAGAGGGTTTTGCAGCAGGAAAATCTATTTATAGGATGTGTTTTTGTAAACCATGGAAACAGACACCTAAATTCCTTTAGCAGTTTTTAAGCTGAAGAACCTAGCTGCTAAAATGTGTTTTGGGGAAACTGAGTATTCAGGGACAATATACAGAGTAAATTTTATGTTACAGTCTGAATCCAGTCACTACACAGAGCCCTGTAAGAGCACTTCTGTACAATATACCATGCTATTTACTCTTTAGCATTTGAATATTGCTCTACAGAAATTAATTTCCTATACGGAAGACAGGACATTGGTTACGCTCCAACTTAACTTGGCTGCACACTTCTGGGGCATTCCCCTTTGTCCTAGGCCAACCAGAGATCCACTTGAAAAAGCTGAAGGAGACACTACACTAAATTACCTGTGCTTCAATGAACTCTTCCAACCTCCAGGGATTGTGAGAATGGTGCAAAAGAGCTGTAGTAAGGCGGAATTTTTGATCTACCACTCCTTGCTGATTCACATGATCTATTCCTACAGAAACTAAATAATATGTGTACACAGTCAATTCTTGTATTTCTGTTGTGTTTTGGGGGTATCAATATGGAAAGCAGCAACCAAGAGTTTTGGAAAGAAAACTGATTTCCATGTACATTTCCCTGTGACATAGGTACTTATTTTTACAGCTCACCAAACAAACTGTAGGTTTGGGGCATTTTTGACTATGTCTTGGATTTGTCTGCCAAATTTTTAATCACTCTTAGGTTTTCCATGTGTCCAAAAGATCACTCCAAACAGCTGCAGTATTTGGCCCGGGGGGCCTGTAGGGGGGTGACCACATCAAGAAACTCTGAGGAAGAAAAAGAGCATATGCTACAAGATGGCAGGGGTTGAGGAGTAAGTGTTCATTTGGGATACAGACAGTCTGGAAAAGCCAAGGGGATCATTCTTACCTCCTGCTGAGAGTCAGTCTGTGCCAATGATCAGGGCAAACGCAGTCACAGGCTGAATGGCAGAGGGGAAAGATGGGCTGTGTTAAGGACACTGGACCACATCTTGCATGTAATTCCACTTGGAAAATCCAAGGCAGCCAAGGAAGGAACATGAATTAGAAGCACTACACGCATGTGTGACTACTAAATGGCCTAGGTAGACAGCTTGCATGTTTAAAAAAATAAACCCGGACAAAGCCAAATCTTCACAAATGTGCTGAGCAACAGTGGCAAATTTCTTCCTTATTTAGATCTCTTGAGCACATGGGTATGTAACATTGTGTCTAGTTATAAAAACATAGGAGGACACAAGAGGTAATACTAAAAGAAAGACAAAATTCCCTAGTTTCCACCAGCAAATGTGCATCTATAATAACAAAGTCGTTTTTTGATATCCTGAAGCAAGAAAAAGAAACCAGAAGTTGCTGTTAGCAAATTGTAAAACAGATACGCTTTTCAACAACATTGTCCTTGCAGTTGCCAGGGCAGAGATGTACTTTGCATTAAAAAACAACCCTTTTTCTCACAGTACAAATAATACAAAACTCTGGGCCACGGTGCAAACAAAGCCAAGCATATTTTGGTTGACTCATGTTAAGTCAGGTTTTTTCTGGTCAAACTTATTGGCAGTAAAGTCCAAGCTTGCTAATTGTTTCAGACAATCTTCTCAAGATTAGCTGCTGTGTTTTACCTGTTATTCACCTAAATCAAGTGTAGATCTCAATTCCCTGACCTTTTTAAAAGGTTTGTACACTACTCTAATTTGGTTATGCGATGCCATTTTTTCCTCCCTGGTGGGGAATTTTTTTACAGTGTTGGGGCATTAAACATTGAATTACACAGAAAGTATTGCCTGAACATGATATTGTACTAGATCTTCAGACAATGAAAACATTATGAAACCTTTATAGGCATCATTCCCACCAGAAAATATTTTCCATATTAAATGCTGCTGTATTTTTACTCCAAAGTCCAGTCATTGTTGTGAAAATAGTAAATATATATGTATTTTCCAAACAGTTGATAAAAAAGACTGGACATGTGTGTTACACATATGAGACTCCAAAGAAAAGACACAAATCTTTAGATTTTGATTGCTACTCCCAACACTGTACTTAGAAAAACATGCCACCACCACAAAATCAAGGGGAAATCAATTCAGTCGGGGAGAACTTCTGAGATCACAAGGGCCAAACATACTAAAACAGGCAGAGACATAAACAGGCATAATTAGTACCTAAATATTGGTATATTGCCGTTTTCAGACCAGCGTAATCAATTTAAAAGAGTCTTAATCAGTCTAACTGAAGTGTTGATAATGTGCAACAAAATATAAAGGGAACTGCTGCTCAGGCTATCCAAAAGCATCTCCTCCACCTCACTGGTCCCATACCCTGAACTCGCATTCCTGTATGCATCAACAGACTGGAATTAGGATTAAGAGATTCAGCCCAAATTGAAAAATGACAGGTCCTTTGACTTTAGGTTATGCTCCAACATGTACCCTCATACTTACAGAGCTGCATGTCAAGAGTGTCTCCATTCACCTTTAAGCCTTTAAACCTATCCTCAGTCACACTGATTCAGCACAATCCTTTTTGCCTCTTCTTAGGCAAGTTCCAGTGATGCAGCCAAGAAACAGAGAAACCTACTGTTCTCTAGTTCAGGACATTATTTCTGTTGTTGTCTCCAAAATAAATGTTTGAAGAGACTTGAAATATTCAAGTGCTAAATAGCACAAAGAATGGTAACAGCAGGACATCTAAAACACTGTTGCTTCCACATTTACTGAGAACCCTCAGGTCCTGATAACTTTTCCTGGTCCTCAAAGAGTATTCTTAGAACATTCTTCAGAACCTGTTCCAGTAAAACACTGAAACAAGTTGCCCACAGAGGTGGTAGATGCCCGATCCTTGAAAACATTCAACATTAGGTTGGATGGGACTCTGAGCAACATGGTCTAGTTGAAGATGTCCCTGCTCATTGCTGGGGGGTTGGACTAGATGACCTTTAAAAGGTCCCTTCCAACTTTTCTATGATTCTCTGAACATTCAAAGATGAATGTAGGAGTTAAATTTTTAATAGAAGTAGCTGGTTTTGGTAAACACCTGAGTCAAGATACAGTTTTCTTTAGTTTACATGGCTTTTTTTCCCCCATTACTTTAACATGAGAACTGTGCTTTTCGTTAAAACCTAACTTTAAAGATTTTCAGCATGTGGGGTAATGTGCATACATTTGATATAACTAATTACTCTATGTTTTTAAGCAGACACTATAGGTATACTTTTTGCTAAGTAAATCTGAAATACCAGAAATACAAACAGCAACAGCAGAGGTGGATCATTTGATAAAAATATTAAATCTTTCTTAAATAATGCTAGCAAATTTCAGTCATTGAGAGGAAAAAAAATCTTTCATATATAATAGTGCTTTTCTACTGTAACATAATCTTGAGAAAATAGGGAAAACTCATTAGTAATTTAAAAATAATATTACAGAATGGCTCATTTCAGTTGTCTGAAGAGGCACTCCATCTTCCCTGCTGCATTCAATTTTCGCTATTGCACAAATGTAACACACTAAAAATGTTATGAAGACTAAACTTTGCTTTCAGTATTGATTCTTTCATGAAGTAGATGAATTTAATAGACTGTGGAGAGAAATCTTATCATACTGTTTTCTAGGCATAAGATGGAAATTATTTTTGTCCCATTTATGCACTAGTATATTATGAGATCCTTTTTTAAAATTATATATATATATACACACATACATAGTATCCACGGTTTCATAATATTTTCCCTTCTTTACCTCATATGGAAGAGAAGCTGAGACACAACTTATGAAACAGGGCAGAGGATCTGATTCAGGCATGGGACATAAAACAAAACTTGCCAACAGTTACCGATGTTTCAGCTTTTTACCCTAACTCCAGCAAAGGGAATGCAGCAGAAGTTGAGGACAGATGAGGACAATGTGGCTGAACTAATCTGCTACATTAAGCAGACATAGTGACTCCAAGCTGAGGGAGGCTGAGTGACAGACATCGCATGACAAGACAACGCCAATTTTCTCATACGACTCAAGCACACAAATTTCCAACTGGCAAGAACTTGAGGATACTTGTACTGCTTCAAATATGAGGAACATAAAGGGAGTAGCTGTTGCCATTGTTGTAAACTGGAGGTACCAGGACATACAGGCAAAATATAGTTAACCCCTTTTCCAACTCCACCATCTTATCCTGGATTTCTTTAAGCTTTTGTCTGGTCTTCTTCATGAAGATGAATGCAGGCAACATGAAATCAGACAAAACCTCTGGTTACATCCTTGGTGGTTGCAGAATGGTAGAGGTGTGCACATTTAAAAAGTTGGAGGCGAGGCACTCTTGTCATTACCATCACCTGGATGCCAATATTGCCAACAGTGTATGGCTGGATTGCAGCACACACCATCACACCTGCATGCTAAGAGTGAGCAATTATTTTAAGAGTATAACCTGCACAAACAAGGATCTATTTATTAGTCATATTATAAAAAATTTAAGTGCCTTCCTAAGCAGTTGGAGACAGAAATCTGAAGTATATAAACACTTGAGAATCTGATGAGCAATCAAGTACTAATACA
Organism: Dicrurus megarhynchus; assembly: GCA_013399195.1. Taxonomy (NCBI): domain Eukaryota; kingdom Metazoa; phylum Chordata; class Aves; order Passeriformes; family Dicruridae; genus Dicrurus; species Dicrurus megarhynchus. Next base: position 904,986 of record VXAD01007405.1, read on the forward strand.
GGAGGGTTTTGCGTCCACGCAAAATTCTTAAATACTGTGGGTCATGTTGTAAGAGTACCATATAGTACAGAATTTTAGAATTATGCTTCTTTAAGTTATTATTTCTGTGGTGAGAGGACTGCTAATATTTGTCAGCCATCCTGGGTCTTATTACTTTTGTAGTTAGAAGTCAATAAGAGTTTACTCAAAAAATTGGTAGCTAATTTTAATTCCCTTTCTTCAAGTTTGGGGTCAGAAAACAGATGTAATTTTATTTGCTTCCACAGATTGCTTTCACTTTTGCTATGCTTCAATAAAATGTCTAGGTACATCTCTGGGTGTTTGCTCAATTATAGTGAATTAAGTGGTTGAACACAGGATTTTAGTAAACTTACAAAAAGAACAGCAGAAAACTTCATAGTCTTGCAGTTCAGATTCCACTAACTCTTAATAAAAATGCACCCTTAACAATTTTTGTCCAAGTTGATACCTGTGAACACCACAATGCATCTTTAAAGAGCTTAAAACCAACACCCAAACCAAGCTTTCAAACAGGCTACATCAACAACAATAGCATTTGCCACCACTGGTGTTTCTGTCATTTCTTCCCTCTTTTTCTGTGTCTTCTTGTGCATTTGACAAGCCAAACCAGGAGGATGATCTCCTTGGCTGACATGGTTCCCTGAGCTGTCCAAGGGCAGGGAATCCCCAATAAATCCATTCCCTGACTGATGAGAAGGTTACAGCAATATAATGGAGAAAGTATGGTAGGATTCATCTTGACTACATTTCTTGCCTTGCACTTTTCAGTTTATGCAAGACATTACATTACTTCAAAATCTGTTGAACTGCAAATAAGCCTGCTTTCTGGTAAATTATATAAAATGTGATCCATATCAGGAATATTATATTATGTTAATAAGGTAACAATATGGTTTTGTGACTTGGGAGTTATAATAGCACACTATTTCTAAAGCCTTGATAGCTGCAGATTTTCTGTACCTTAAAAAAACATATTCAGTATATTGTTTTGTAAATCCTCTTGAACTCAACTGCAGTTTTAGGGCTGCAAAATAAAATTCCCAAGTACTCAACATGAAGTATCCAGTATAGTTGAATTAGCATCTCTCTGCATACTGGAAGTTCAGCAGAGTAACTGTGTGTGCAGCTTCCCCAGCTGTGTGACTGCTCGGGTCAGGGCTGTTCCAAGGTGCAGGACGTGATGCATCTCAGAAGGAAAGTAGACGCCACAAAATGGGAAGATTCAGTCTTGTCTCAGCCGTAGAAGTGCCTCTTCTTGAGCTCAGTAAACCAACGGCTTGAAAGTATCCTTTCATATCTTAGAGTTATAAAGCATAAGACACTCAGATGTGAACCTCAGCAATAACATAAAGCTACCAAATGCTAAAATGACTCAGCTGAAATTCATGGGAAAAAGCTCAATTAAAGGACTGCATATCTGTGAAGAGATCATATTTGACCTATTTCTAGATCTCCTCGCAGATGTCAATAAAAGCAAAGCTTGGTTACACTACATTTCTTCCCAATTGCCTATTGACATTAATTTGATGCTGAAAAAAAAAGATTGTAGAGGATTTAACCGACCAAGAAACTCACTCAACTTTGCCATGCTTGTGATAATTATAGAAAAGTAGGTCACAACATCACTATAGGTGAGAAGTGCTCTGACTGAATGAGACCTATAGGGATAATGGAAATTTGCAGAAATCAGTTGAAACACTTAAGCTAAAGATAAATAGCTACACAATTTCTTATATAAGTCCTACTGGATATAAATCACTTCTGTGGCTTTTCACCATGAATATTTTGATATAGGTATCCACATTATCACCATATCATATCAATCTCTAAATTAAATGTACGCTGAGGACTCCATAGTTGACATTCTCAGTAGAGCCACATTGTTATTAACAATTGCTTTAAACACACTATAAAAGTTCAGTAGAAATCATGCCCTACTATGACAGAAATGTAAGATATGTCCTTGAACATGTTAACGGTAATTAATTCCAGTTTGTGGTTCACTGGCTTCTGCTACCTTTGTAGAGTAAGTACTCCATGAACTGCTTTGGTAGAGACTGAATTTGCTCAGAACTCAAGCTCAGCAGGAGAGCAGAATGGGATTCTTAAGTAATTTTTTCAGTATATATCTAAATATAGTATTTGACCACCTGGGAATATAAATCACGCAAGGTTTCTGAAGTGATATAACTTTTTACTCACACATGTATTTTGCTTTAAAACACATTAAAAAGATTAATTTTTTAACATTTTCTGCAGTTATGAACATTCTTCATCTCAATGAACTTTTAAAAGGCTCCAGCTTTGGATCTACTCATGTAAAGTTCCACTTCATCTTTTACAGTTACAGTACCAAAGCTGCACAATTTCCCTACATCAGCCACAGAATGAAACAAAACAACTCAAGTGCTGCAAGTGTCCCTTTGCAAACAGCTTGACAACTCTACACACTGGTTGAAAGTTACTGAAGCACAGTTTATTTTTAGGGCTACTTCAGTCTTCCTTGTTGGAATTCCATTTATTACAGTCAAAAGAAGACAATTCTGATCACTGCAACTAATTAGCAACTTAAAGTAAACAATAAAAGAAAGGCTGAAAGACAGCATTTATTGACTTTACTTGCACGACTAGAGGAGGAAAGAATTATCTAATGCTTCATCCATTTTTCCATTAAGGCCTAATTTAAGACATTGACTCATAAATACATTTTAGGAGAACAATTTACAAGTAGAAATGAGTCTCCAAATGTTTCAAAAATAAGTCAATTGCAGCAACAAATTACTGAATACCCAAAGGACGTCTAATTCCCTTATTTGCCACCACCTACCATTGCAATTCATACACGGGGGGAAGACACAGATATATTACCTACAATACTGCAACTATAATTTGTTTTTTTCTGTGTTTACACAGTTATATTCATTCATATAAGACTAATAGACAACCTCACAGATGGATGATGTAGAAAAGTGGGTTATTTCAGCAGAATGTAGATGCAATATTTACCTAAATGACACCGCCAAACCCCAGCCCTAATTCTGAAGGTACCTTGAGGACAGCTCTCACCCACTCAGTTCCCTTCAATGCCTCAGCCTTTCCTAATTTAATATTAAAGGATGCCCAAAACAATGCTCTGTGTTGCTTGGTTTTAAGCTTGAACAAAAATGGGAAAAAAATGCGAAGAGGTTTTGCACACTGAAATACTCTGAAGATGCTGCTTTATATGATCTGTCAGACAAATGCAGGCAAAATGTGGATTAAAGACTCTCACCTCAGTTTAGCCTCTGGCCTGAGTATTCAATCAAAACCCAGCAGGTAACTGAATAAGCATATCAAGGAAAATTAATTTTCAGTTTTCTATAAGGGGCCAAGCATGAGTACAGGCTGTTTAAGTGTTTGACAAGCAGAGTGTCCTCTTTCATTTTTTCACTTGGGAAAAAATAAAAGATCTTTAAGATGTCATACACCCAGATATTTGGCAATTTGAAATTAAGATAAGTGATTCTGACTCTGGATAAGTCTGAATTCCACTGTGTTATCAATTTACATGAAGAGAAATTGAAAAATGTCATCTCCAGACCAGAGGGCAGGACAACATTCTTCAATCAAAAGAGAAAACATGTCAACTTCTGAAATGTTAATATCTAAACAATCCTGCACATTGATTTTTGCAACTACAAGGAAAACTGTATATCTTCCCTAAGTCAAATGGCAAACTTTTAACCCTTGTTCAGGCATTTGTGATTTTCTGTTAGGTAGTAGATGGGTTAAGCAACCTCTTCACATGGATTCCTAATTTATTTAAATATTTCCCAATTAAGACATCTAAATTTGAACAAAGTTTGTGATCTTTACCTTCCTTCTTAGGTTATGAGATCAAAAAAAATCATGTTGAAAACAGAAAAATAATCAGGGACTTACTCCTACCTCTCTTAAGTCATAACTTTAAATTACTTGCATTTAAAACTTAAGAGAGAGGTTCTTTTAAATGCTCAAAAAGTTAAAAAGCATGCATACCTTCTACCTGCCTATCCAAAAAGGAATGATGTTAATAATCTTATATTTAATGTTTTACCTCTTTACTGGACTGCTTCCATCATACTTTAAAAACAATATTGAAAATGTATCAAGTAACCCTCCAGAGACTCAGAAAAACGACTTGTACAGTAGAGGTTCTTTTCTCATAAAGCTGGAGAGGACCTCAGCTTTGCCACGTGGAGACACTTCAGAATAGTCTCCCCGTAAGAGGAGAAAGCCTAAAATGGCTTTATATATTTCAGTTATAGGTGGATACTCATACATCCATATCTGTGTCTATAGCTGTGTCTAGACATAGAGATACGTATTTAGTCTGCATATATAATGTATGGTAATATACGTACACCTTATGGATTTGTATACATGTCACACACATTCTCACAAACACTTGGTGTTTTAATATCTTCCCTCCTAACTCAGCATGGTGCATAACTTTCTTAACCATTTAGCTTCTTCTTTTTAATTACACGAAGAAAAGCTTGAGGTAACTTAACATCAAAATAATCTCATGGAAGAATAATCTTTTAGTTGCAAATAAAATGTGCAAAAGATCATCTTTTTCCATATTCTTGGTTCTCCAAAGCTGTGCACATTCTCTTAACCCCAAGTTTCTTCCTAATTTTGCTGAGGATCTCAAAAGTAGATCTCTGTTTCAAAGTGAGATTACGTTACAGCAGCATTTTCACTGCTCAGCAAGTACTACTGACCAGCCTACTTACCAAACTTCCTTGTCCTAATTTTTCCTCCCTTGACCAGCTTCATTTAGCGTGATCAATGAAGTCAGTATTATCTTTCTTCATCACTACTGCCACTCTCACTGTACAAGTTGTTTTTCTTGTTACTTTCCTCTCTGCCAGCACCTCTTGCCTCCACATTTCCAGCTATTACTACTCTTGCCCTTAGCTTAAAAATTGTGCCCCCAGAAGTGCATATACAGCTTTCAGAGTTGCTTCCTTTCCCTGGAATTCACTCTCAGATCTACCTGTCAGCAGAGTTCCTCAGTGACCAGTACTCACCCTTCCTTCAAGCCACTCTCTCCACCAGCACTCCTGTTCTGCCATCCCTGTCCCGTGAGGTGATGCAGTATTGCATGCCACTGATTGCAGCTTCCACGCCTGGTTCCCCAGAGCTCAGTAAGTTCGGCACCTTGTGATAGACAAGACACCTCTAGACAGGAATCTGCCATGCAGGTACTTAACCCTGAGCTCTTTCCACCTAGAACTCACGGCCCTGAATCCTCAACTCTGTAATTGCAAATAATTTCCCCTCCCCCCTTAACAATTAAGAGACTGCTAATGTTTGTGGAAGAGTGCTGCCTCTCCAGTGATGAAACTGATCGGGAACAAAGAGCATACTTCGTCTCCAGACAGGAGAAACAATAGATGCACTATTGTCCCCCCTCTGTACTACTTGCCAGCTCCAGGTTCCCACCTTAAGGTTTTGCTGCATTTTGCTAAAACTGTTAGGTTAACTTTTCTTACTGTTAGGTTTGCTATTCTTACTACTTTGTAGCTAATTTAAATGGTTTTATGAAATATTTCTGGCAAATACACCCACATCTCCCATGATACCACTGCGCACGCAGGCTTGCAAAGCATAGAAGTGTATGGGGAGAGGCAGGTCTGATGCAAAATTCATTGAAGGCTACTCTCATTTGTTATAATGGACTTATGTTCAGGATTATTTGGCTCGTTAGAACAAGTGAGAATCTGCCCCAGTATCCCTAATCTTTGTTAGCAGATGTCTGTCTTTGGACCATATGTTGGGTGTAATCACTTTCAGTTGCCATTTCTACTGCATGGTGAGCAATTTGGCAACTACTTCCTCTCATCTGAGAGGCATCTGGCACAGACAAAAGCAAGCCTTGTGGATTTTTCTAGCAGATAGAAAGATATTGAAAACAAATTATGAATATCAAAGACTGTATCCGGAATGGGCAGATAGTGCTTCCACAGCTATTTGCATATTTGTCTTCAATTATTGGGTTTTCTGTATGCATAAAATTCATTTATTATAGAAAATTCATAATATACAAAAACATTGAGATGTGTGACTGCACAGAAAGTGAACAACAATTTCATCATATCATGATTTTCATTAAAACAATGGTACTCATGTTGTTCTGGGGTTCAAGACTTTCCCCCACCTGCCATACAGCGGCATTGTACTTCATGCCACAAATTGGCACTTCACTATCACCAGAGTGCGTTGGTCTTTCTGTACCTCTTCTGTATCTTTTGTCTATAAGCACAAAATAAGTAAAACTTGTGGAAAATTAGAAATTAATGCTATGGAATCAACTCAGCTCTGTGAAGTGTTAAATGTTTGTGATGAAATACATGAGGACAGTGAAACTGCTCATAAATATTCCTCACAGTCTCTTTTGACACTTTTCAAATATTTCTCAGAATTTAGAGTTAAATTTCTTTCAGTTTTGACTAACTTATTTGATAGACAGACATAAACCCAACACAGTGTTATTTGCACTGCTTCCTTCTACTTGGTCCTCATGTTCCATGTCAGGTGTTACCGTTGCTATTGTACTATAAAAGCGCTGATACTTCAACCAGAAAAGATTAGTATTTTGTCCTTTAAGGTTTCTTTTTGTTTTAAACTGCTTTGTTGCTAGAGGAATGTTTCTTTCAGACACACCACGGATAGGCATTTTGATGCCCTATAAGGCAAAACTCCAATTTATAGCACTTTAAATAAATCTTCCCTTTCTCTCATGCAATAAAAACCTGCTGTGTTACTGGCATAGTTGTGAGTACCTTAGGGACTTCCACCAACTCAGCTATGCCAGCTACACAACTTACTTCTGCACCTCTTTGACCAATATGATTATTATTATTATGAAAGAAATGTGGTCTGTGGGAACAACTTCTGCTCACGGGTTTAATTTCCTGATTGAGGCTCAAATTCCGATTTCCAAGCACAGTGACACAAATCCAGTATAATATCAAACACCAGGATGATTCCAAATCCCATGTCTATAGAGGAAAGTCGCTCAGTAGATTGTACAAAAATGAAAATGAGAGCAGAATCTGAACTGCTGATGAAAGAGCACCACAAAGGTTCACTTGTTCAAAACCTCACAAATTGCAGGCAGACTTTACTCAGCATGTGTAAAGGTGGCAGACATATGCCAATATTTAGAACAAACACACTCGCTGATGCTTTAATCAAATTTTAGTTCAAATTTAATTGAAATAAGCTTAAGAATTCTCAACATCATTAATTGTTCAGCTCTGTGTGTACAGTGGGATGGGAGGAAAGAAACACAGGCTGATGAGGGCATACTAGGCAAAGCATCCCAGAAGCTTGTTTCCTTAGCAATTTACAAAGCAAATGAAGGTAATGTGAAACTTCAAATCTTACAATATCTGCTTTATTAGACTTTAGTTTCTTGTTACTCTTTTCTCATTAGAAAACTCTTTTAAACACTAAAGCCTCTATATAGCTCCTTCACCTCTTTCAAATCCCCTTCTCTAAACTCTAAGGTGTGTATTAGGCTTCAAGCTTGGTACATGAATTAATTCCTTGTGATACTGTCCCACAGAGGGTATTTTACTGATCTAATAAAACCACAATGAAATTACTGTACACAACCTAATATTGAAGCCAAATTATTGATTTTTAGGGCTTCATTTCCAGCGCTAAAGTGGAAGCCTGCTTGAAATCCATGCAACTATATGTGTCTTTGGCAAAGAACCAGCCAGCCATAGCAACACACTGTTCAAGCATTACATTTTCACCACTGCTCCAAGAGCCAGGAAATTATGTGTGCTTGTGGGTACATATAGTATAGATGCCACTCAATCATACTCCACCTCTCTAATTATTTTTATTGAACTGTTGTTTTTAAACATTGAGATGCCAGGACAGTAGGAAGGATGATGGTGCCTCAGTGGGGACATGACAAAAAGGTAATTTAGTACTATAATTTGATGTCAGTCCCAAAGTGTCATTTCTCCAGTTTGAGGGGCTTAGGAGGAAGCTTAAGTATCTGATACAAAAAATAACACAACCTAACTGGTCTTGTCTGTGCTACAGTATTAATTTATACATTAACCTTTCTTCAATATAAGGAAATGTTCGAAATTTAGCCTGTGAATATTTGTTCAGGAGGGATTTTATAACACAGTGACGGCATCCATGACGGATCCAAAAAATTGCTTAAATTTCAATAAACTGGAAATGAAAGTGCAATAGTTCATTCATACAACTAATTGGTGGAAAATTTTGTAGTATACTATTAGAGGAAGATTTCAGTGTTCACATAAAATATAAAGCATTCAGAGAACATAAAATAGTAAAGCAGAAACAATGCATAGGAAAAAAAAAAGGTCAAGAACTCATATCCCATCCTGAAATGTATTCCCAAAGGAATAGATTAAGTGCTATATGAAACTGAATTACTTACTTCCCTTTTCTGTTAACCCTCTGAAAACAATGGAATATGAGACGAGAAAGAATTAATGGCAAAGTGCGCAGTACGAAGTTAAATAGTAGAAACAAAGTAAAGTGAAGAAAATAGACAACAGTTGAACTTCTGTGCAACTTGAAACTCTAATGTAATTATCTTAATTTAGTTTTCTTATTCACTTAAATCCTCTTATTTCCGGGAAACCATTGCAAATTATTTGATTTGACATTTTTCCAACCAGTCTTTTACTCACAACAACATACTGATGTCTCTGAGGAGGCTTAGTTTTTCTGTGAAAGCAAGTTTTGGACCTGGATGGATTAACAGAGAAGGTCTCAATTCATACAACAACTACATGTACATATCAAACAAGGTCTTCTACCTTCTTGCTACCTAGGCACAGATTAGCCACTATTACTTGTCAGCCTCATGAAAGAAGCAGCTGAATTGCCTATGCAGTACTCAAGATACAGAAAAAATAAAGTATATAAAATGAACACATAAAGAGCGTTTCAAAGATACTCATGGGAGTAGAAGAAAAAAACTAGCAGAAGAGAACATTTTGCAAAAGTTTATAGAAACCACTAGTAGCGAAACACACTGTCCTGTAATTAGGGTGCACAGCCTAAAAGACATGACTTCAGGGTATTTATCTAATTATCATGATGGTTTATATGAAGTTAAAAGTGTCACTTGGGCTCTTCTGCTTATAGAAGATCTTACCCTCAAAAAAAGTTAAAACACCAGATTTGAGTTTGTGCAGAAATATGGGAGCTGTAATGACTCATCGCTGGAAGAAGCAGTAAGGTATGCTAACTATTATCTTCTATCAAATCTCTAAATGGATGTTTAGTGCATCTGTTTGGTTTTAAGACACAACTTTTTTTGTCTTCTAAGCACAAGAGCTGTCTGCAAACCTCTGAAAATACTTTTCATAATGGTTCCATTGCACTGTGTATTATGATCTTAAATATTTTCCCCTTCTCCGATTCTAGAGCCTGTGCTGTTATTTCAGTCAGATGGTTACCTTTCCATACAGGAGGAAAAGATTAAGGAAAACTGAAGTCATATCTCAAAAGCTTGTTCTCCCACTCTCATTCATAATATTGTGTACAAATCAAAGCAAAGTGGATTTTGAGTCTGGAAACTCCCGTATACAATTTTCTGATTAAGACTGAAAGACATTCTGAAATTATCTCTAGTTCAAAGCTCCCTTTATTTTATAATTCTTGCAACATTTCTTCATTACTTGTAAGGAAATCAACTGAAGAACAGCTATCTAAAATTGGAAGCGGTAATCTGCTTTTGATGGAAAATCAGAGACCAGTAGGCTGTCTTCCATAGGCAACAGTAATCTCTGTCCATCCATCCTGAAGATTTACAACAGCAGGCGTGGATTAACAGCATTCTAAGTCTATAAATTACCTCTCAATTTCACTTAATTGGAGTCTGAATTCAATATATAGTTCCATGTTGAGTAAGCAAAAATAAGCTAACAAATATGCAGCCCGTCATTTCCAATGAACCCAGACTGCAGAGAGCTGACAGCATAAAGTCTCTCATACAGCTATGAAAATTACAGATTGTAGCATGAAAGATTACATATTGTTAAGCAGTGTCAAACCACATTGGCAGTTCTCACATGTCAAATGTGTAATTACATAGGGATTATTGCTAGAAAATCGCAAGATCTGGGTGATTTGAGCTGAGTGCCAATTCAGCCAGTTATTTGAAAACACTACGTAGTTTGGAGCGAAAAAACCCTGTGTTTCAATTAATTTGATTTTTCTTTGGCTGTTTCTTGTGATGCATCTCTAATGCTGTATTGCCATCTCTAAAGGACACTCTTCCAACCTGAAAGCATCATCCTGTGAATGTCTGAGGTTTAAGGCATTCACACACAGGAGCTTACTGATTCTGGCATGCCAAACCAGCACCAGTGAACTAGCAGGAAGCAAAGCAGCCCTTGCTTCAGATTTTCTTGCTTTTGTCAGTACAAAAGAGAGTAAGAATTCTATTTTAAATAGGATGCTCACATTTATGATTTTTCAGTGGTGCGATGAAAGAGTACTACCCACATTCAAGTACCACAGCTATGGTAAAATAACACAGGGTGGAGAAATGGAAAAGAAGATTGTAGAGAGATGCAACTGGACCAGTTGGGGATCAAGAAGAGAAATGAAACCTCTCATCAGGCTAAATTTCATAAAAATGGTTGAGCTGGCAGACAGACCTGACCACCATCTGCACAGGTTTATTTCTGGTCCTGTGACTAAATGTGAATTTACAGGGGCCTGTGAACTATTAGGTGACCTCAGGCTGAATTTTAACAGTCACTTGTTATAAGCAGAAGTTATTAACTTTTTATTCAGTTAAAAAACCTGTGAATATTATCCCAAACATTTTGTTGTAAGTACATATATTATAGATGTTGCTTTTAGGGCAAATAGACGGCTATTTCTTCACAGGAAGAACATCATTACATTAATCAGAACTTAAATGAAGCAGAACTCAAATAACATGTAGAATCTTTTCTTGGAAAAATCCTCATTTAACAGGATTTTCAAGGCCTTTTAGGCAGGGCTGGAAGCTGAATCCAAGTTAACACCAGAATTTTCAGGCTTCTTCCTTGGAGACTGGTATCTTGGAAGCACAGATCAGGGACTGCCATCATCTACCTTCTCCAGCGACTGTCTTCACACCAGGATGTCTCACCAAGAACAGTGACAGGTGCCACACAAGCCAGAGGGATCAGTCTCCATTTCCAAGAGAGACTCACTGTGTGGGCTTGCCAAGGGTGGTCACTTCTTTCTTTTTTCTTTTTCAAGTTTTATCTGGCAACAATTCTCCCTTCAAAGCCAGTTTTCTGGGAAGTCAGGTTACAATTTTCCCTGAACTCCCATGATGATTTGGATTTATTGTTTTGCATTGTATTAGGGAGCCACTTCCAGCAAAGCAGTTTCTCACCTGCACTGCCTGGCAATGGTGTGGGACATGGTCTGAATGAAGACTGTCAAGAGTTTGGCTCAGTTACTCCCAAAGTGTCGAGTGCCATCTGTGATGGGGATACACACTAGGGTATCCCCTCTTTCAACTGCTATCCCAAATTACAAGGATCTGCCATACTCCCATATTTCCTGTATAATATCTGTCAACTACATAAGGCTGTAAATACATTAGGGAGCCCCACAGTGTGTAGGAAAATTAATTATGCCCAAACTGATCATTTGTATCCAGCATTGTCAAGATATCTCACCAAATCATCCTATTTTCCAAAAATCATGGAACGAGATTTACGTCTTTAACAGTTTGCTTTCATTAGAAAAGCTCATTTAAAGGTAAATAGAACTTATCTCCCTAGTTGAATTTTGTTATTAAAAAGATCTTACCTCTATTGATGGGGCAGCCAGGAGCAGCCTTGTCGCAGACCATTTGTCTTATGATGAGCATTTTCTAGTAGCTATTATTCAGGGTTTTCAGGCCCATGTGTCAGGCCCAGTGTTTGAACACCCCTGAAGAAAGGACATCCAACCTTACCAGCTTGCTCAAGGCTTTTTTCAGTCATTGAGTATCCCCAGCACTGCAGTTTTCATGGAGTGTCCGGGCAGTCTGGTAAAGTGTTTACCCACTACCAGGATAAATATTTGTATCCTCATAATCAAGATTTCCCATGTTCTACCTTGTGTTGGCTTCCTCTCCTATCAATGAAACCACTGGTAGAAATTCTGTCATGAAGCAGTAAAATTAAATTATTATCCCAAAGGAAACCACATTTAGATATCAATGCTCTTAGGAAACCAGTTATTTTACCAATGTTTTTTAGTCATGTATAAAACATAATGAGTACCACTAGAGTCCTATTATTCCATAATATTGATAAGAGTTTTGCAAATGTTTGGCATTTCATATTGGTTAACCCAATGAAATCCATTTTTAGGTATGTGCTAGAATGCATAGAAGCCTACATATTTATGCTTATAATAGGGTTATTTGACTAAATGAGGTACAATATTTTTCATCTCTTACTTGAAGTCTTCTTTGGGATAAAAAGAAGTCTTTTTCAATGTTTCATGTTTGGTTTAAATTCACAGAAGGATAGCATGAGATGCTTCAGAGAGAATTTAGATTTAGAGTAATAGGGAATAAAAAAATAAGACTTACCAGAAATGATCTGGTATTTCTCATCTTTTTTTTCAGGACTGTGATGTTCAGTAGTTCAGTGAGTAGCTATATACAGCACAGAACAAGGGAAAAAAAAATCATCATTCTAAGGCTTTTTTGGAACTCACATACCAGATAACATTGCTCTTTAACTAAAAGTGGTGATCAATATAAAGCAAAGTGTTAATTTATGTTTGATTCCTTTCAGGTACCAGCTACTGTATCCCATTCCAGCAGAAAGGGGCTGTTTGGTAGCACTGTCAGCCAAGCAGAAACAGCAGACTGTGCTCTTTCAGCAAATTCTACAAAGAAGTTCTGGTAAAGGCATCTCACAGAAGTTGTTTTGTGTAGTTTTGTGTTGAGGGAGAAGATGTAACCAGTGAGCCTGGCAGATGGGCAGAAGCTCAGGGAGGAAAAACCAGATACTGATGGAGCAGACACACAACATGTAAGGCCAGTGCTGTGCATTGTCCTCTCGTGCTGCCCCTTATCCCACCAGACCCTTTTGCCTTTCTCTCTGCTGGGTGCACCAAGCCACAGAGACCTTGTGGAGCAGGCACACAGCATCTGCGCTGCAACCCCCAGGGCAAGGGATGTGCATGGGGCATGGTGTCATTCCAATGAGACCACAGCAGTCCTACCCCCAGTCAGGAGCATGTCTTCTGATACATCCTCAAATTTTTAAACCCTCAGCCTAAAGAATTTCTGACAAATTACCTGGAACTTTTACGCCTTTGATTTGCCATAAAGATGCCGTATATATCAATATTTGATATGATTCCATGTAGGGGCCATTTCTAACAGCCTTGCAAATGGTGAATCGTCTCAGGATCATAGTTTTGGGATCAGTACCTTAATATCAAAATTCTTAGGTGAACATAGCTAATAAATAACATGGTTATGTTCTCATGATGTTTATCAAACTACTGTTCTGTTCAGTATGCTCATGAGCCACATTCCTCTTTTTCTCCACTGCTCTGAGTATGAGCCACTTTTAGCAGAGGCTTTCTTACTCAGTATTTATAGCTCATATAAACCCCCTATTGTTCCTTTACACATGATAAAAATATTTAAGGATTGGCAATTACATGCAGTTTAATGGGTGTCCTCAACAGTCATTGTGATTTGATAGAGAAAATAATTGTCCTGTACTTCTAGCCCAAGCTTGCCTGACTTTGCAAAGATCAGCTCTCATTACCTCATGATTCCACAAGCTTCTATAAGTCCTTGATGAAGCTTTCTTTAATAAAGACCCTTTCCAAACTCAACACTTCTTTTCAAAACCTTTAGAGTTTACCGACTTCAAGAAGTCAAGAATGAATATAACAAGCACAGCAAAATGCCAGCTGCAGGCTGTAATAAAGAATTAGGGAATCACAACAACTACTGACTCCCACAAGATTATTTCAGGTATTCACATATTCACATGTTTCCAATTTTGCTTCAAAAACAAGAGCTGGTTAATAGTTTCTATATCTATGTTTATTTTCTGGATTTTAAACATAGAGTTCTGCCAACAAACTGAAGTAACAGTTAAATAAAAATAAAAATAAAAACAATAACCTTTTAAAAATTAATTGCATAGTTTTTTTATTTTCAGATTCACCACAGTTTCTGGGGATAATTTTTCATCTTGACGTTCACAGTTTATAGGCTCAGGAATTTTTGCAAGTGTCCAGATGTCTCAGAGCATCAGATTTATAAGGCCTTAAAGGGAAACAACATTCATATAGAGCTTCTTTGTTCTGTTGGAAAAATAAAAAAGCCTCTGATGAGTGTCCTATGTGCAACAACCAACACGGCTTAATATTTGCAAATTGGGACTGTGGGAAGTTAATTTAATATTAATGTCATTTTGATATCTGCTTATTAATTTAGTCATTGCTTTCAAATTCTTTGTTACTTGTCTCTTGTGTGCTTTGTAGCATACTAAGTTACTTTCTGTTAATAAATAACAAATGCATGTCTGTGCTGCAGGGATGTGGGACCCTCATGGAAGCAACTCTGCTACCCATCAGACAGGAGAACTTGCAGACAGTAGTTCATATCACTTGCATTAAACTTCTATGTCCAAGATAGGATGTAGGGGCCTTTGGGAATGCTTGTTTTTTCCAGTTACCTGCAGGGTGTATTTAAATGTGTGGTTCAGATTATTTTTATTGACCAAAAGTGTAAATGATGGGGGTTTCCAGATATTCAGCGTTCCTGACCTTTCTTTGCCCTGAATATTTGTTGGTTTTTCCCACAGTTTGTTAGCAAACCCTCCACAAACAATATGTTTCTCACCTAAAGACCTTTCCAGTCTTACTAGAGTACAGGTTTCTTCCCAAATTATTTTTTCTAAATCTGTTCCAGTACACTAATACCAATTAAATCAGTCTTTACTTCCTTTGGTATTCCCAGTACAGCACAAGAAACTTTGAATTACATCTCTATGAAACCAACTTTACTTTGATAAACGAAGCATTTTCTCATTAGCAAAAAGTACTCATGCATATGATAAAATCTCCAGCAGGGTTAGCAGCTGTTTATTAATGGCTGTTGGCTTGTTGATACAGACATTTATGTTTAAACATGAGCCAACACATTACTGCAATGGGTATATCTGCCCCTGTGTTTTCCATTTCATGCAGGCATATCAGGTCACATTCCTGTTTCTTTTACCATTTGAGTCATTACAGACTGGGAGCTACTCCTATTAAACTCAAGCAACCACACCAGTGTAACACTAGACAAAAATGAAAAAACAAACAAAGCCCATATTTCTAATGCACAAACATTTGCCATACATTATGGGTGCTTTATGCTTTCCCTGTTCATTTTCTAGGTATATTTTCTGAGATCTGATACACTAAAGTATTCAAAATTATATTGATGAATTATTCAACAACTCTCTTAACTATGATTTATCTGAAAGCAGAAAGAATTCATCACCAGCAGAGCTAAAATAAACACACTCTTATGGCTCTAAGATTAAATTACTGGCATAAACAGAATCCGAAATTCCTTCATACAGTGCTCTACATGAACATCAGCAGAGAAACGAATATTTTCTTGTAGGGGCGGC
Source organism: Dicrurus megarhynchus (assembly GCA_013399195.1). Taxonomy (NCBI): domain Eukaryota; kingdom Metazoa; phylum Chordata; class Aves; order Passeriformes; family Dicruridae; genus Dicrurus; species Dicrurus megarhynchus. Next base: position 920,699 of record VXAD01007405.1, read on the forward strand.
AAGAGCAGAGAGACAGTTTCTCAGCAAAGATCATACCTCTTCTTCTTTCACAAGGGTAGCAGAAGAACTGTGTACCTAAAAATTTCCCTCAGTTGTATTTCTGACAATAATTGGTGACATAAATCGGAATTTACAGGTATTGCTAAAGGTTTCATATAAAGCAGTTAATAAAAGTGCAGTTTACCAAGGTTCTCTTGATGCCAGTTTTCAGCAATGAGTAAAATCTCTAATATACAGGAGTTATATATTTTTTTATTTAACTTTACCTGGCGTGCTTTTAATTGGCCCCCGAGGAACAAGTTACAACCAGTGAATCCAGTCATCCCCTGGGTCCTGTAACCAGGGGTACACAGTTCAGCCTTAGTTCTGTGCTTCATAATTAGGCATCCATGATGAATACACACACAAGATTGAAACACAGGATTCCATTGTGCTTTCACTTATTTGAAAACCCGAAAAGTTTATTTTTAAGCTCAGCATTGTATAGAGGGTCTTTTCTTTCCCTCCTGTCACATGAAATGCCAGAGAGGGATGGTTATTCTGGAAGGCCTTTTTTGTTACATGTGAACAGCATGGAAATTAAGTCCCAGGCCAAACATTTTAGGACTTGAAACAGGAAAAAAATTATAGAAAACCAAAAACCAGACAAAATTCTTTTTCTGAAGTAGGAGTTTCTAAGAAATTAATTTAATTCTACTGACTTACTTCATACTTATGATAGCATAAGGAAGTGTAGGACTGGTGGATTTACAGCACAGTGCATTAACCCAGTGTACTTCTTTATGTTTTTGTACATTTTCCTGTCTGTTTCAAGGAGGAGTTCTCACAGCTCCACATATATCTGTCAGATCTAGGTCTGGCTTTCAGGCATGTGAGCTGTTTAAATCCAAGGCCTGAATTAAGTCAAACATCTAGTGACTGGTGAAAAGTTATTATCATTAAATATAAACTTGTTTTCTTTTTTCAAAAAAGATTTTTTTTTTCTCAGTTATCTTTCCAAAGTTTTCATAATATTTGTCAAAGTTCAATTTATTAAACACAGCTGCTGGTAGAAAAGACAAATATATATTTTTAATGTAATTATTTGAAAATATCAGATCTTTAAAAGCAACTCCCTAGGACATCATGTTTGCCCACCAGTACATATTCTCACAAGAAGATTTTTTAAGTACATTTTTAATCTAAAAAGTTTATATCTCAACTACTTAATCTCTGCCATATTCCTCATCTATTTTCTGGAATAACTTTATCCACATGACTGTTTTCATCTTGTCTCAACTCTTCTCAGACCCCGTCACCCTAGAAATTTGCACAGCCTATAACAATGGTACTTTGGGATATTATTTTAGATACAACTGAGATACTCATCATAATAGCAGTAAGCACTGTAAGCCTTTTAAAATCTTGCATAAAATCCTGCTCTTTTAATTTAAGATATTACTCTATTACCTCTTTCATAACCTTCCTCTTCAGAGCTTAGCCTTGGGGCACGTGAGAAATACTTAGTCACTGGAAGTGCTAGATTGGCACATTTCCTAGAACAGAAAGCAAGATACTGCAGCTTCTGAAATAAACAAAAAAGAGCAAGCAACAAGCTACATGTTTTAGACATTGTGAAATACTGGATTTTATGTGACCTTTCTTCTCTTCTGGAGTGCACACTGGGGCACACATTCTCCTTCCTGCTGAAGCACAGTTTACTATACAACAGAGGGTTTCAGAAGCAATGAAAAGCAATTTGATATGATATTAGCTGCCACAATAGCATGCCTTCCAAGTAAATATTTTCCTTTAAAGTTATTACTGCAAAATATTAGATGCAGGTTTAACTTTATATTAATCAGTAGTCCCATTGACTTCAAGTGCAGTCTCTGTGAAATACAGCCTACGTTTCTTTTCTGTTGTTATACACAGATGCTTCTCTTTAACAGTAGGAGAAGACATCAGGAAAGAAAAATTAATTTTCTCTCTAAACAGATATGTTAACACATAATGCCTGAATTGACAGGACCTTCTGTGCCTTAGAATAAAGAAATGGAAGGCATGGAGAAAGTGTGCTTATAAAAGATAATTTCAGCAAAATGTATCCCCAAACTTACATACCTGGTTAGTACAAATGTGTGGAAACATTTTTCTCCTAGAAAGTTGGGAGTCTATTTCTGTTTAAGGTTTTTAAATTATTTTTCATGAACTCTCAAATGTCAGATTATGCTGAATAGTATTCCAACCTTCAAAATGTTCCCTCTGGTACTGGAAGAACAAAACACACAAGAAAGTAAATCCTCAATATTCAAACAAACATAATAAAATCAGATCTTTATTATGCACATCAATGTTTTCAAATACCTTTGTATAAAGACATATAAAATTTTCATCCTTATAATCTAAAAAAAAAATGATTTCAAAGATAGCAAAGGCCACTTTCTGACATTGAGTGTAATATATGTTTTCCAAATATTTTGCTGATTTTTAACTGTTAGCAATTAAAAAAAAACTTAATCCAAATTGGGTTTTTCTATTTTTGCAAGACCATAATAAGAAACAAACAAAATAAAACCAACAATAACCATAAAACCATTAACTTGACTGGAAAGTATTTTTGCCTTACCTAATTGAAATTTCTGAAGGCCATAGAAGTCATAGCCTGCTACACTTAATCCTTAGATTTGGACCTAGTCCAGAGCTTTACTAAAAGATATTATTGTTCTTCTTCTTAAAATTAAAATTTAAAAGAAGGGGAGAAAGTATTTAAATAAAGAGTTTTCCAAAAAGATGCCTAAGGTCAGTTTTTAATTCATTATCCTGTGGCAAAAAAGCAATTCTAGAGGACAAAAAACCACTATCTCTGGCAGAAAGAAACTATGTAATACTAATTAATCTTCAGGTATTTTGTCATTCACATTTTTTTGAAACAAATTTATGTCACATCTTCTTAAGTTCCTTGGATTCATTTATTTCAGAGTAAATTAGCAAGCCTTGAAGCTTGTGGCTTGTACTTTATTTTTCTCTCCTAAGCAGCTAAACATGGTAACATCATTTTAAAATGCCCTCTTCCCAAAGCCTATTTGGGTTGCCATTTATCATTTGCAGATAAAACAAAAATTTAGAACACCTAAGTGCATTTTTTGATGAAAAACAGGAAAGTCTTTGTTTTAGGAGCCTCTGAACAAGGACTCAGTTTGAATATGAAGCTTTCACAGGCTTTTTGTTGTCATTGTTTAATCATGTGCTCTGGACTCACTGTTCAACAGCTGTGATAGGGATTCACAGTGGCTAAACCATTATTTAGGGGAAATGTGAGTCTCACTGTATGTCATACATTAGAGTGAAAAGCATGAAACATCCATTTATAAAAATCTATTTCTACTGTGATGGAAGTAAATCAAAACTCGGGAGTATATGTAACAGCTGTGATGCATTTACTGTACTGTTCTATCCTGTTTTGAAATAATGTGTGAGAGGAGGTTATTAGTGTAACTGGTATGAAGGGGGTTTTGACTGAAAAATATTTCCTTTAGAGAGTGATGAGGCAAAACACTGGAACTACCTTCCTATGTTAAACAAAGGAAACGATGCCACTTAGAAGGCATAATTTACTTTTTTTCTTATTCCTGAAAGTTATTCCTAATTATATTTAATGAAAGAGAATCACATTTTTGACACAAGCACAACTGCAGAAGTTTGATGGTCTTAATTAACAAGATCCAAATTCAAGCACTATGAAAGACTGTAGCAGAATGGTATTTTTGGTCCATTCAGTTCAAATCTCTGCTTATTTAGAAGACAGTTTGCTCACTTGTTTGCATTCTATAGCTAGGATTTGTGCAAGCAAATAGGAATAATAGAGGAATGCCATTACTGCTGGTTTGGATGACAGCTGAAAGACGCCAAATCACTGCAAAAGGAAGCAATGCATATCAGATTTCTGAAGGAATTATTTTTCTAACCATGGCTGGAGAGTTAACATTGAAAGCAAATGATAAAAGCTTTGAACAGTTGTGTGTCTTTACCTGGATTCGATTATGCCATTGTAAGAGGAAAATTACTCAAACAAATTAATCCTGTGTACCTAACCATCACTGAAAGAATTGAAAGAACTAAGATGCATTTATTTTTTAAATAAAATATTTACATTTAAGATATGATTGACACAATTTTTAAGGCAGTCCTGATGAACCTTTTTTAAGACTGGTTTGGAGAAATAATATTTGCCCATCATGTTGCACATTTTCATCAGTGAAAAGTACAATATTCGTTTACTTGGGCCTGCTCATATACCCTGGGCTTCTGGAAGCAGAATTTTCAAGGAAGTGAGTCCAAACAGGCTGGGTCAGTCATTAACAGCATCTATCAAGATACTACAGAGTGGCTTCAAGAGAAAGCATAAGCCAGTAAACTGCTTTTGTGCCTACCAGCTACTTGCTGTGGAGTCCTAACCTCTCAGGGAATTCATCTCCAGTAAGGCATTGCAAGTCCAAAGCTAGGACATAGGCTGTCCCTGGCCTTAAAGGGTCCCTGGGACAAAAGGATACCAGAGGCAGAGACAAAAATGAACCATTTTGTTTAACAAGCCATCTGTATATAACCAAGCAAAGTGACGACCATGAAATATTTCTGTACCAGCCTTGTTGAGGACATAAACTTTATCCTTAGAGTCTATGCAATGCCATGCACAGTGGCCAAGATCTTTTTGAATAATGGAGGCCAGATATCAAAGGCAGGAGAGCTGCACAATTACCCTGTCCTAACAGCCTCTTCTGCCTCCAAGAAAGAAGCTCTAAGCAAGGACTGACTCTCCTACTCGTGAAGGAGTCACAGTGGCCACTCACCAGTTCTGGCTTTCCCTGCCTGCCTGCAGGACTTCCCACATAGTCCCACAGTCGGTTATCCCTGAGAGAAGATCTATAGATTGGATACTGTCTTGGCAAAGGCAGGACTCCAGAGCACAGGTCCCTCATTTTCCAGGAGTATAGTCTAACCTCTGCCTGAAAGAGGCATTGCCCACCCTGCCAGCCCAGTGTTCAAAAGTTGGCTACAACTACAATTTTTGTGCAGTGCTCCACCCATGTGGCAGTAGCAAGAGATTCTTCTAAAACACCCGAGGGCCATCAGGTGCCATATAGCTTAGTATTTTAAGATTCTGTATTTTAAGCAGGATTAGGTATGAAAGACTTAATTGAGTTTCTCAGGGGCAGACAGCAAGAGAAAACGTGCATCACAGCAAGAGAAAACGTGCATCACATTTAGGCTTAAGGTAGGCTAGGCAGGTACTGGATGGGGATTTTTCACAAAATATGTTTCCATTGTCCACCAAGATTCATCTCAAACGCTGCTTGGCAAGTGAGAACAAGAGGCATCTGAATTATTGGTTTAATTGAAGCACCTGAAATGTAAGGTAATCCAACAGGAACTGAGACTCTCCATGAAGGTCAGTGTTTGTTGGCTGACAGACAGCTAGCAAGGAGTAAGAAAACTGATGGTCTCACAGATTGTAGTAGTCTCACAGGTCACAGGGATAATGTAAGATGAAGACTTCTGTGTATAAATTTATAGCTGTAAATTAGTCAATAGGTTGTGTGGTTGAAATGGTGGGATGATGACTTATCACTCTGGGTGTGCAGAATCAGATGAACTGTCTGCTGTCCTCTTTAGTTACTTGGGACTTAGCAGAATTATGCTCCCCTGGTGGTCTTTTCATGTTCTGTACCATGTAAACTAAAGTAACACTACACACAATTCTCACATTTTAATTCCAACTGAATAGTAAATTTGACAAAATTGTTTCACAAGGAATGAATTCACAGATGTCACAGAGAACTTCCACTAGTTTTAAATTACAGTATCATCCAGGATTTCACCCACTGAGAAATCCAACAGTAAAAAGCTATGATGAAAAGTAAAAATAGAAAAAAACTTTCCATGGAAGTATCAAAATAATGTTTTTTACATAATATACACTCCTATTGGAAGCGTGTCAGAATTTATGTATATCACAGCAGAGGAAAGGCAATTAAATTCTCATTTTAGATTCATGCTAGAGCCTGTTCCAAATAATTCAGCTTTAATGGGAACTTGCTGATTTCAGTTGAGAGGTCGAGGGCCACATGTGATCCTTGGCATGACATTTCTCTGTAAACCATACTGCCTTGTAAAACCATAATCTATTCTGAACTATAAAAATTGGCACAACTTTTCCACCCTGGTCTAAGAGGCTCAGAAAGGTCAGGTGACCTTTTGATCCCCAACAAGAGAGGACAGGCAGTAGAGCTGTAAGCGCAATGAATAACTATGCTGTTTTTGTAATGCCTGAGGTAACAGTAAGGACACCATCTTCTTCACAGGCAGGGGATTCTGGCCTCTTGGAAAACTTTACAGGAAAATTTAATCTACTGTTTCCATTCAGCCTATTTATATCATAATTTTTTAATAAAATGACCGATGTTTTACAAGAAAGCAGACATGAGTTAGACACGCCACATGATTTAGAAGCTAGCAAAGCACCTTTAATTTAATTTCACGTCATTTCAGACAAGTAATGTGGAACCTAAAAAGCTGTGATCACCTCAGTCACTTAAATATGAAAAACATTAGGGAATTTGGGGTAATTTAAAGGACCTACTGTCTCAGGCTTTCTAAAAATGCACAAAAAAGATAGAAATGCCAGACAGTATAATCCACTGCTGCTCATTAATGACCTCACATCAAAAAGGTGTATTTATATGTGATCAATACTTGCTCTCATGGGTGAGGTCTCAGGTTATATCTGATGAGGGAACTTAACAATGTTTCCCTGCTTTACATTTGTCTCCCTGTCCCAGACTATTTCTTATAAGGACAGAATCCAAATACACACCAGGCCCCACATTCCACAGAAAGGAAACCCAAATACAGGGGTCAGGCAAGATGCAAGTGATGCATAGACCAGAGCCATAGGGCATGCATGGCATGCCCCATCAGAAAAGTTAGACACAGCTTTGAAATATTAGTAGAAAACTAACTGGTGAAAACTCATTTGGTTTGTAATGTCTGAAGTGCCCATCAAAAGTGAGTTTCCCCAATATCAGCTTGTCACAAAACCCAGCCTCTCAGAATGGGGCTCTGCAGGAAGAAACCTCACTCAAGCAAAGATCTGGCTATCGACATTTGAAAAACTCTTCAATACCCACTTTACAGTCAATGAAAAAGTAAGCTTGAAAAACCTGGAGCACTGGCATCGTGATAGGTACATCCCTAAATTTAGTGAGCTAAGCTAATTTAATTTTATCCCCTCTTTAACATATCAATTGAAGGAATCCCTTAATCAGTGAAATATAATATTAAAGAAAAATAGAAGCTTCAATATTAACCTAGTGTAACATATAAGAAAACTTCAGAAACCACAGTTCTGGGTCCCCAGGATTTCCAAATTCAAAACCACATGAGTTTCAACTTTCAAATCATAATATTATTTCATTATGCTGAAATATTTAAGATGTTTATAAGACTTCCTCCTCAGTCTCGGAGACAGATGGAAGAAAAAAAGGAGAAACTACCAAAGAGATGAGTGGAAAGTATTTTAGCACTGCACAACAAATATTATCACATCATTTAAAACTGGCTCTTTTCTCTGCATGTCAAACAAGAGGATGCTTGAAAATTTCAAAATTAGAGCTTCTGTTGGCAGTTTCTTTCATTTTTACTCCTTGCTTCTGTGTCCTGTGTCACTGCAACCCTATTCCATCTGAAGTTACAGGGTTACTAACAACTTCATTTCAACACATTAAGGAGAAAGATTCTTTTCCTTTTGTCTGGCCTCTGAAAGAGTTTTTAATGCCTCCCTTATCTATATGCATTGTTTATGAATATGCATTATTCAGTACCTAATTTGGATAGTGATGGACCAAAAGAATTTTCGTGGAGCATATTTATAGCAGCTCAGAGAAAATTACTTTATCAGAGACACCACTAACATTATCACTGAAAAAGTTACTTTTGCTGAGCAATGGGTCAAAAACCTCAAAGATATCTGCTCAAAAAACCTATGTGTGTATTAGAATAAAACTAACAGAAATATAGAAATAGTTTCCTTAGAAATCTAAGGCAGATTTAGTGAGCTTTAGTCAAACCAATATTGTTGCCAGAACAAATATTCCAGATACATTGGTTTAGTGATTTGTTTTGCTGCAAAGTTCCATTGGAAGATTTCTAGCTACAGACTATCCCATTTATTTGCTGGACTAAGTGCAGGAATATCAGTTTTCCCCATGCTGAATTACAACAGCAGAGAGGAAAGGTTTTCCATTCAGAAGAACATTCAGCATAAACTACTGCAAGAAGGCTTCCTTTGAAACTTTATTTCCTTTTTGTTTAATCTGGTATGGCTGATATGAAATTTGAATAAAGACATGAAAGCCTTATGGGAAAACCTGTGATGCTTCTAGTCTGTAAATGGCAGTTTTAAGCCTCTTAGTTTTCTTTTTTATTCCCTTTGTTACCACACTATTGTCAAAAGCACTGGGGAATGGATCCATCCCCTAAAACCCTGAAGGAATCTTAGCTATTTGCTGAGCACACACAGCCATACACAGTCAGCATTTGTCTTGTGTCGTGCAAGGTTGCCTCTCGTCACAAACACAGCAATACACTTTATGTCTACAAACATCTACACTCCACTATAAAGGTCTTTGATAACATCAACAAAGTGCCCAAGACGTGATGAGACAGATTGCCTATACGCCTCAAAACTCAGTGACCCGTTGGAACTGGCATACATGGCCCTGTGCTCTTTTTTCCATTAAGGAGCTCTCCTGTAGAACTCCACCACAGCATTGGCTAAATCAATTCAATTCTGATGCTTTACTTCACTTCTGACCTGGGACTTTCAGTGAATCTTGATGTGGACCCAGAGATCGCTGCTATTTCAGTCCGAGTGCAGCTTCAGCGGAGTGACTAAGCATGGTGGTTATCCTGAAAGGACCAGTACCCAAAGGATGTGTTTGCACAGAGCAGTGGGTTATGGTGCATGATCCCCTCGTCCAGCATCGACCCAGCTTGTTCCAAATTGGAAACAATATACTCAGTAGTGAACTTGGCTGCTTTGCTCCTGGAATAGAGACTGGCCACTTTCCAAGGCATCCTGCAGTCCTAAGGAGATCTACTGCTCTGCTGTGAGTAATGGGGACTCGTGACTTTCCCTACAGACACTGGAACTGAAAGAACCCTTTACTTCTCCTACATAAGGTCCCCTGGCTCTGTCTGTGTGTGTGTTTGAGAACAGGGAGATGTTAATAGTTCATTTAGTTCTAAATAGTTGACCCAGTTTTTAAGGTGACCCTTTACCTTCCCAGGGTGGTGGAAGGTCAGCATTCCTCCAGGGGCTCCACGAAGTCCACCATCTTTTTTCTCAGATAGCCATACAGATGGGGCACTAATACAGTGGTTGTGGTTTGAGACAGTGGTGAAAAGGGAAAGCTGCTGCCATCCTGGTAAGATTTCACTTTTTGATGATGAGGCATAAAGTTGAGACTCTATGGTGTAATGCAGGAAAGAAACTGAACAAAATTACTAGCTCTAGGAAGTGCTGAACAAAGTTTACAACCATCACTCATTCCAAATAAAGGGTCTCTTAAACTTTGCCAAACTGGACCAAGCTGGTGAAAGTGACTTAGAGGAGATGGTGAGAATGCCTGTCATGGGAGGCACAAGTCACACACATCCCATGGGTGGACAAGACACAAGATCCTGGAGGTGACAGTGCTGGCAGACATGGTGCCATCCTGACAACACACTGAGAGAAATGGGTCTCTGGAAAAGGCTGACAATGAGCACTGCACACCAACCTCAGGCTCCATCCCTGGGGCAGCACAAAGCCATGAACAGTGGGTGGCTCATCTGCACTCATGTGAGGCAAAATGCTGATTAGTAGCTTCAGCTTTTTCAGTCTGCATCTCAACTGGGATAGTGTTCAAAGGCAGAAATATGACAGGCTAAAAATAGCTGTCAAAAGCAGAAGCTGGAAGCCAGTGTAGTGTCTGGAGTTATTCAGACTTGTGAAGGTGTTATGAGAGTCTAGGGAATTACAGAGCTAACTCTCTTAAGGCATTCCTCCTAAGGCAAACAGTAAAACTCCTGTGATAGGAAATTAAAACATCAAATTGGAGCCTAATCATCTCAGCAGTTTGAGAAAAGAGCTTAATACCTTGACTTTCATTTTATAATTTATAATCTTGATTAAAAGGAAGATGAATTACACATCTGTGTGACTAGAATTGATTCAGAGAGTATAGGAAAGGAAGAAAAAGTCAGTTTTGTGGATATTTTTAAATTTAAATTTATTCCTCTCTTATTTACAGTGACAAATGGATTACATTACAAAAGCAAGGGCTGACATTCTTAGTTTTAGTACCATAGTGACATATTTTCCTCAGTTCACATATCAACTTTTCTACAGCAACACACTTTATAGAAGAGACTGCAGCACACCACATAATATTGCTGGCTAAAGTGCACCCCCCTAACAACCACCTCTCTACTACACACTAGAAGAATTGAGAAATTAAAGAAGATCTTTGCCTCTTCCCATTAGAGAAGATTCCAAAGTAAACCATGAGTTGCCAGCAGCTTTCCTTTTAGGGTTTAAGCCACACTCATCCAAAGCCCCCAGTGTTTGCCCTCCTTTTGCTTTATTAACCTAACAAAGTTGCACAGAACGCATCTGTGCACAAGCTTGAACTGGCCAGGGACACGCTGACAACTTATCCTGTGGCCAAACACAGCATTAGCTCTTCTTCATTCTGCAGTGCTCCAAGTTTCCCCCACACAGCTATGAATGCAGTTCTCTGCAGGAGCGCAAGCCCCGTCTCCCACTGCTGCCATTCCCATTTGAGATGGTATTGGGTGTAACTCCATCCTGCCCACTCTCCAAAAACAGTTTCTGTGTTCAGACTTTCTGTGTCCAAGCATCAGCAAATTTTGTGGTGTAATTCCAGGATGAGATATCTGTTTCTGCTTCATTTCAGAGAATTTTAGGGCCTACTCTTGAAGCTGTGGAAACAAACAAGAACCTCTTTAAAAGGTCTGACTTATCATATTGCTGTTAAATGTGGACTGACCACCATTAATCCACAGAAAATTGGTACAAATCTCTTGCAATAAGAAAATAGGTGTGGAGGAAATAGCAGCTTTGCAAAATTGAAACTTGTGTTTAATTTTCTAACAGGGCCAGTTTATGAACCTGATTCCTATAATTAATGCCTATACACACAGTTCCCTGTCCTGAGTTCCATCCAATACAAACATTGGTTTTCCAGCAAGGGAGAAAGCTGTGATATGTGCTGCAGCAGGAAGACCAAGCACTAGAGAAGAGTGCACACTACCCAGATGGTGCAGACTGTACAAGACAACCTTGCTGTCTCTCCCATAAAAAAATGTGTTTACTTTTAGTAGGTAGGTATTGATCTAGAAAAAGAATGGGGAAACAATGGTATATTGCTCAGATATAGCCTGCAAATTCATTCCATTTAACCTCTGACATCTTTCTCTTCTGACTTACACAGTGCTTATGAAAAGAGTATGCAGTTCTCAGATAGATAGATAGACAGATTATATATATATGTATAGATAGATAGATAGATAGATAGATACATACATACATACATAAAACTTTCCAGTTGATTTGGGTTTGTTCCTTTCTACCAACAGTTGCTGCTGTCATTCCTTCATCTTTCTCCTCTGCTCTCATTACTCCTTTCCATTACACTTCTCCTCTTGCCATTTTCATTCTAAACTGGATGCAAAGCCAAAAACATTTATTCTCGATGTATTAACATTCAAAATGTTTATGCAAAGTAAATTCTCCCCAGTATATAGCAACTCGTTACATATAACTCTAATCACTGAATGTAAAATCTATCTTTAAAAAGTTCTAAAAACAGTGGGGTTTTCTTGCAACATTCATTTGTCATTGACATTAGCCCTGTTACAAAAAACAAAGTAACTATAAATAAACTGGTCGATATCTTAAAAGGGAACACAATTAGAACTAGCTATGGAGTGCTTGGGTTTTCACTCCTGAGGCTATACAGCAGTAAGCCCCCTCTTAAAGCTGTGTTTTCTGAAATCTCAGTGAACTGCATGAAATTCCAACGATGTTACCCATGGCTTGCATTTTTAATACTTTTTGTGCTTGTTTGGATGAAAGTAGAAAATGCCCCTTTCAGCTTCTGCAGCCTGTATCTCAGAGAGGAAGTTCATCAAAAACTCTCCCACAGAGGGGTATAATTTATAACATCAGTCAATGAGCAACTGGGTCTAGGTGCAAGGGACCAGATAATAAATCTAAATGTCTGAGATTTGCCAATAACTTGTTACTTTATGTCTTTGGGCAAAATATATCACTATTCTTTATGTACATATGTAGAGTCATTTGTGACTGCTTGCTACCAGAATTTAACTGATTATATATGAAATATTTAGATCGTGTTTAGTAAAACAAAGTTGATTCTAAGATTTCAAATGCTGAGATCAGAGTCAAACCGAAAATACATTTACTTTTCAGCTATGGAAAAAAAAAGAAATTGTACTGTATGCTGAACAACACACCATCACTTTGCATGCTGAAAGACTGTCTCTTTAGCACTATGATTTATTTAGGAAGGAAACAAAAGTTCTGGATAATCAACACACTCTTCATAAATATTAACAGTATTAACTATCAGGCAAGATAAATCCATGGTGCTGTAAGTGAACCCTACTTTAAGGTCAAAGCCATCCCTCTGGCTATTGCTTGCAAAATGCGCAAGACAGAGGAATTGTACACTTTTTTTTTCTACTACATTTCTCTCTCTGTCTTTTTATCTTATTTGACCACCCTAGGCTCAAAGCTTGCACTTGTAAATGAGTGTACTTTCCAGGTGGCTTCTCCCAGCCTTTCCATTAGGAGGAATTTTCTCTTTGAAGTGTATACAAACCATCATTTAAGTCTAAAGAAATACATCGTCTGAGCGATGTCAGTTTTATGACGTTGTTTATTACCAACTATATTATCCCAGTTTGAGGCAAGGATTACTCAGCACTTACAGATAATCCACTCAGATCACTGCTATACCAAATGAGGACAGCACAAGGTTATACCAATTTAAAAATTTTCATTTCAATAATCATTTCACAGAAGAAAACTACAAAGCGACACTAACATATGACTTTAACAAAAAAATAGGTTTCTTTTAGCTCTCATGTTGAAAGCCACGACGTGAAAGGTAGAGAGCACAAAGCTTATTCGGAAGTACAAGGAAACTGGGAGTACCAGGCTTCTCCTGTGTTTCTCCAGCCTCTGCAGAACCAGGGTCACTTCACATATCAGCCCTCAGCAAAGCAGATCAGTGAAACTGAAATTGAGTATTAATGAAAATTCAGAAATAATGTCATATTGTGAGATTTGCTCAGCCACATCAAGCACATTTCTAGAAGTCATGTTTAACTAAACATGATAGAAATAGTTTCTTAATTGCTGAATTTACAATCTGAGTTGTCACATAATTCAGGAAGTAATGGACCCAATATGTTAGGACACAAATATCCTGAACACCTTTTCCTAGTTTTCAGGCACATATAATTCTAAACAGGTCAGACACCACCCCTGTGGCTCCCCAGGTAGTATCACTGAGATCATCATGGGATGTGTGTTGTGAACATCTGCCTAATTCATGAACTCAGCCATGGAAAAGATTCAAAACCCAAGTGAACAAGTTTTACAAACATTCCCGCAAAGGCTGCAATACACAAATCACCAGAAGATTGAACTTGCAAGTGACAAAGAAAGCAATTTGACATATGCAAAATAAAGTATGCTGACAAAGATAAAGAGAAACCTCCAAGTGGGACTGGGCAGACAGGCATGAACTGCTGGCAAAATCCCTCTTCTACCCATCCCCATATAAGAAATACCATACAAGTTATTCCTAACTCTACAATAGCTCTTTCACAAAAAACTCTATTTTCTTTAATAGCTGGAATGAATACATTACTCACAAGAGTCCCTAGCATGCTCTTCTAGCCCTAGCTCTGCTGTGCAAGCAGATATCTAGCACTGAATAGTTTAGGGGGGCTAATTTGGAGAAGGGGGTTAGGGAGAGGTAAAGAAAACTAATAACTCCAGCAGTCCCCCTCAATCATCTCCTAAAAAGGGTCAAAGTGCATCTGCCCTGAAAAATCCAGGCCATGTCTTGCCTGAATTCCTGACATTTGCAGAATTCCAGACACATTAGGAGAGCATTAATGACAGGGAAAAGCACTGACCCTGTGCAATACAAACAGTAATTATCAAAACCATTGCCAAGTTTATGTCCCACGGATACGCACTTTCTTAAGTGAAATGGTTCTGATAAGCAAAGCTGTGGCAGCTAAGGAAAGCAAAGCATGGCAAAGAAGTTCTTTGGTGAGTTATCTCCCTTGGGCTGCCAGGAGGTGCAGGAGATTCCACAAGGCTGAAGTCATCTGAGCTGAGAGAAGGTCCTCAGCATGGGAATGACACATCTTTATTATCACCAGTCTCCAGCCTGAGAGGAAACCACCCTGCCAGCTAGGGAGTTATCTGTACCTTCTCCTAAGCTTTTCTCCTCTTCTCTCACTCCTTCACTAAAGCATGTTATCAATCAAAACACAAACAAAACCCAATTTAGACTAGAAGAATCTTCCCTTTTTCTGTTTTCCCTTTTTTCTTCAAAAGAGAACCAACAGAATTTCAAACATCTTATGACTGGTGATGAGAACATGAAGAGAACATTTCACAGTATGTGGCAAACATTAATTTTTAATTCAAAGCATGTAGCAGTTTCATGAAAAAAAATTCCTTCTGGCATAGGCTAAAATGGTTACAGAATCCTAAAAACCAGTACCAGCCATATATGTACTGATGTGACAGGAGGCAAGCTGTCACCAGCTTGAAGGCACTGACTGGATTCATAATCCTAAATTAATGTATATGGGGATAATTCATTGAATGCATTCAACTTTTATATATTATATCAAAGAACCTATTTTCTTAATTGTTATAAATGCCAGGAGGCACACAGTAACATGTTAAGATGCTGGCTACAATCCACAGTTTGAATCTCTGCAAGACTATTGAAAATATTGTGAAAGGTACAGAAGAAAGGATCTGAGGCATAGAGAATATCTTCAAGAGGCAGACATAAAGACTGAGCTTAACAAGGAGAAGACTGACAGATGACACGGCTGCGCACAGTTATGTCATGGGGAAAAATAGCAGGCTCATTAATTGAAGAGCATAATCCTCACTGGTCAGAAGCTGATGCCAGATAAAGTTAAATTGAACGTAATCGTTTGTTTGGACTTCGTCAATCATCGGCCAAAAGCTATCAAAGCAAACCTTCCTTAATTTCAGATCAAAACCGGATGCCTTTTTGGAAGGCATGTTTAACTTAAACAGGAAGCAATGTGTTCAACATGGATAACGGGATGAAGGGTAGCAGCTTGCGAGATATAGAAAGCAGACCACATTATTGCCTTCCAGCTTTGGGCTTTGTGAATCCCCGAGTTTTTTGGTGGACTTGGTAGACACTACCATCAACTGATTTTAAGCATTTCACAAGGCTGGCTCGGCCTCCACGGACACGCTGGTCTGCACTGTGCATTCTTTGCCTGAACCTTTCCTCAGCCCACGTCAGAGGCAACTTGTTAGTTCACTAAAAATTCATCTGAACAAATCTAGCACAAAATAAAGACAAATAAATCAGCTGTGAGACCTGTGGCTCAGAACCTAATTTTCAAAATATGTCTATGTTGGTGACATGAAAACCAATTTCCTCTGGAATGTGCTTCTCCTCAGCAAGGGCTATTTCAATGCCAGTGTGCTCCCTCACATCATTTGGTTTGGCTGGGATACTATTAAATGGAAGTGGCAAGATTTTTTTTGTTCCGCAATGGCTGAAAACCCCTAATTTTCTGAAGGGACTGAGCAGGGTTTAAGGTCTAGGAGGGTTTAATATATTAATGTGTGTGTTTTGGAAGAAACAAGGCCTGAAATTTTCAATGTAAAAACCAGGGAATATTAGATTACAGTGACTGAGAAAAGCAGTTGGGAGAAGATTCATGGACTTGAAAACACAACTATGCTAAAGCTGTAAATACAATTCTGGGAAGTGATGAACCAACCAAACAAAATAACCAAAACAACCAACTATCAATGGAGTTGCAAGGAATGGGGCAGAGGGAAACCAAGCCTCATCCCTGCCGTGGGCTTCCTGCAGGGCAGCACAATGCAAAACGTCCCTTTCCCTCCGGGCAGGCAGAGAGAGCCCATGGGGAAAAGCAGCAGCAAAAGCCCAGCAAGGCTGGGAACCCCCAGGGAGCAGACACCGTCTGCTCCACACACTAGCCCAAGAAATTCATGCCAACAGTGTGTTTTCTGAAGGGGTTTAGGGTTGCACGTGGTGCCCCTTAAGGATACAGGACATATTTGTATCCAAACATTTGAGATGCCACTCTTTGGACCTGAGCACGACAGGAGAGAGCAGAAAAATACAAAAAAAACCAAACCAAAACATATATATATACAAAAGAACAAACAAAGAAAGAAGAGAAAAATGGGAGGGAAAGGAATGTATGATGAGAAATCTTTCCTGTTCTCGCCGAGCTCACAAATCCTCAGGACCACCCTGGATATAAGTGAAAACATGCCAAAAAGAAAAGAGGAAATGCTTTTCACTGAGCAGTTACATTTCACCTTTCAGCTTTAGAAGTGCCAGGCTGCCATTTTCAGAACTTATATAAGAGCACTTTTTACCCTCAATTTTCATTAGTTATGAATCATTTTCTATTAGCAATCTATTTTTTAAAATTATTACAAGATTCAACTCTCAGAGAGCAGCATCTGTCATATCCATTTCTAAAGGCAAACTTGTTTCATCCCACTCTGAGTCCTGGTTAGTAAACAAATCCATAAATCCATTTTGACAATGTCATCAGATCAAGCACTGGCTTTTTGAGGGTGGGGGGTGGGGGCATGATAGGACAAGAAACAACTTCAGAGGAATAACAGAAGATTAAATTTTTTTTAATGAAGTGAGAAAAAACAGGAACAGTACAGAGAAAAATAATTATTAAAACCCACACCAACCTCATTTGTCTATACCCAGCAGCATTCAAATTGGGCCTGTTTCCACCAGGAGTGAAGGTTTTCCATATTCCATATGGGTAAAAAAATCCCTTCCGAGTTACACAGCTAGAATGGATTTTTTTAGTTTTGGGGTTTTTTGGTTTTGGCTTTTTTGGGTTTTTTTTGTTTTTGTTTTGTTGGGTTTTGTTTTGGTTTGGTTTTTTGTTGTTTTTTTTTGGTTTGGTTTGGTTTGGTTTGGTTTGGGGTTGTTTTTTGTGCCAAATCCAGTACAGAAAATCAGTCACCTTCCTTCATTCATCTGAGGGGAAACACTTGAAACATAGTCTTTTCCTTTGGTTGAGGACAAGGAGGGAGCCTGCAACACAAAGCAGTAAGTTCACATACCTGTGGTCTGAGTGCATACACTTCATGAGATATTCATATGGGGTTAAAACACACACACGTCCTACATATTTTTACCTGGCAAGGGGCTATGTGATATTTTCCATTCTAAAAGATTTGTAAAAGATTTTATAAAGGTTAGTTTCCTTTAAAATGAAAAAAACTAGCAACAGCAAAAAAAACCCCAGAAGTGTTACAATTTAAAAAAAAATCCTGGATTAGGGAAATGGCCTTTTTTATGCCACGAAGTTTAGCTAAACTAGATATTTTCACAAGTCTGTATATATCCTCATAGGTTTTTCTAGGGAAACTCCAAGTCAAGAGCAATAAATTAAACAGGGACATTTGGAGTATGCCTATACCAGTAAATGACACAAGGGGATGCTCCCAGGAACGACAATTTGGCCACGTGTACTGTTCACTTCTGGTGTGGTTTTGGCTTACACCATGGGGAACATTCACAGAATATTTCCAGGCGTAATTTGGAAGTCAGCTTGGGTCCATTGCTAACAGGTGGTCTGCATGGCTGTTTTGGAGGGTAGGAGTTTCACAGCACAGCTAAGAGCTGCTGCACGTGCACTGGCCTCGGGGCCAGGCAACGGCTGGCCCTGCTGAGTGCACCAGTCTAGACCACGTGCCAGACCGATGCTGTTTCTAAGCAAAGCACACTGTGAGCAGCACATCTAGAGCTGCTCCTTCTGTCATCAGACAATGAGAGTCTCCATAAAAAGCTATGTCAAGCTTTTCCCACAATCTCTGTCATGCAGGCCCAGTGTCTCCCACATGCTCTACGATGAGGAAGGAGAAGAAAGCTCAGCTCCCTGTTCCCCGCCCACAGACCCCACACAAAGCCCAAACCACCCCTTGGCCAGCAGTTGGCCAAATTCACTCATCCCCTTATTCCTAGCGGCAGAAAGCACAACAGAAGTGACTTACTCACTGCTTAAATAAAAAGTTACATATGCTACGGGAGTGATTATAGTTTGACAGCACACATTTCATTTTACTTTTTATACTAATGTTGGAAATTTTGCACCAACTCTTTATTAAATTTATGATATTTCAGTTGACAAAGCAAATGTCTGTGAAAGTTACGAAATGCCACATTGAGATTTCTGTGCAAACATTATATATCTACATCTCTGATGTACGTTTCCTCCTAAACCAGATTTTTTCCCCCCTTGCAAATTCCTCACTGCCAAATAAATGTATTTCCAGCTGTATCTGTGGGAAACAAATAGTGTCATACAATGAATGACCAGCTAGGAAATGCACACCTGTCATAAACTAAAGCACATCTCATGGGATATATTATATTCCATTCCCAACTTACCAAGAGAGGATACAATGAAAAAATGGATTGGTGTCAAATGCCAGATGTTTTCAAGCCTCTCTAATTAGGTAAAAATTAAACAACTGCTATGTTCTATATCATAGATATTTTGCAGATGTGTAATTCACATAAACATAAAGTCTGATTTTCATTTACACAGAGGCCTCTTTACACTGCTTTGGCATCACAACATTGCTAAATATTGGCCTTAGTTACTTATGTTCGCATTTCATGTTCCTTTTTTTACTGAAAGAGTATAATAATCAATTTCACATAAGCATCCCAGGATAAGGCCCACAGTATGATGGGGATGACTTCAGCAAGGAATCTTGAGGGACACCAGAAAGAAAAAGAGGTCGTATTCTCTTTTAATACTTATATTCCATGTAGAACAAGTCTGCTGAGAATGACTTAGGTTCAATTCATCTTCAGTGTACATCTTTGCAAATGTCATAGAATATTTAGTTGTAACTGTGACTAATTTGCTCATGAGGAACACAAAATGTTGAGCTGTTTCCATTACCTGCTTAGCCCTTCTCCTCAGGCTCTGCACAAAACCCCAAGCTGAAAAACATCCAGAGAAAAAAATAATCAAGTAAATCCTGCTTGTACCAAAATAGCAGCAGATTAATCTTCCAGATTAAAATAAGAGGAAAATAATAATTAGTCAAGGTAAAGGGGTAAAACTTTAGCAAAAAAAAATCCAATATTGAACTAAAACAACTACTTAATTCTGTTCCTAAAAATCAAGGGGGAAAAAAAAGTTCCTGTGTTCTTTCATAAGAGGACTGGTTTATCTAGCTGTTCACAGTTATTGTACATGAAGAGCCATAAAATGAAGGGTACTTTGGTGCAAATAGTTCTGCTCACAGAAACTCAATGTACTTTATTTGTACCTTCATCCCAACTAACAATTGCCAGAACTCTGTATAGTCAGATACACATTTGTAACCCTAATAATTAAGTAATTTTTAAAGGAAAGAATATTCATTATACAAAGAACTAAAGATGGGAACGTGATTGACAATGCTTATCAGCACCTGTCTCCAGCTATTCCAAATACAGTTTTCTCATTCTCCTCAGACTTGGATGTTTGTATTGGTACTGCAACTGCAACACAGTCCCTCCACGGGGGACTGCTGCTGGGAAGAAAAGCCTGATAAACCATATGGTTAATAGAAAGAATGCCTGGACTGAAAATTATTATTACTACAGAAGATTAGACAAACACATTCACAGTGTATCATTTTGCCCTTGGAGAAGACTCAAGAATGGTTATTAATGTATTTGATTTCTTTCTCAGCATTCCTGAATTATTATTTATCTTTTAGCCATCTGGTCCAATTGTTAATTTTCCTTAGAGATGGGCAGTCACACTATGTGCTTATGGTAACCATCACTTCTGGTAAGGATTTTTTTTGTTATTATAGGCAGTATCTGTCCAAATGATATTGCATTAGTCAAAAGCATTTGTCCAGAAAACTAACAAGACGTCGTGTGATAATCCTGATCAAAATGTTGTGAGTTTTCTTGCTATGTTACAAATTGCTCAGGAAAAGCGAGTGTTAGCCTAACCCCCATGTTCAACTATATTTGGAAGAGAGATTTGTAAACTGCAGAGAAATCTGGTCTGGTTTCTTGCTTAATTTCTTGTTTGTTTTGTGAATAAATTCAAAATTACAAGGAGGGAATCTCTTTTCACATGCGTGGAGCATAAGGATGAAGGCTGCCGCCTGTTCATGGACAGAATACGCAGAAGTAACCTCAAATATAGGCTGACAGGGCAAGGAGAGCCCGGGAGACATCAACAGTTGGGCTACAAACACCATTCCAGTAATCCAAGATACTGTGCAATATGCATGTGGGATATGTCCAATACTATGCAATGTACCCTAGAAATCACACATAAGTCCTATTCCTCCTGCTGTAGTCTGAGCTGCAGGACATCTAAAGGACACCTATTCCCTCCTTTTGCACATTTCAGTCTCCATGTTAGTCTGTGATCTCAATACTTTCATAACTTTTCTGTAACTTTTCTCTCGTTTGCTTACCTATTATGTCTCCATTTCTCTATTCTTCTCCAAACTTTTCTTTAACACTTGCTCTGCCACTTGTTAACCTTTTCTTTGCTTCAAATCATCTTTCTTCCTTGTGAAGGAATGGGGGTAATTTCACGGCATGATGCAGCATTATCCAAATGCAGAAATTGTGCAGGCTCTGGACTGGACAGGCACCATCTGGATGCATTAGCATGCACTCCCAGACTAAATTTCATTTGCTAGATACCTCAGAGAACTGTTAGTACAGCTGCTAGTAGTGGCCGTGCCTTGGTGTTTCATGGTAGTGAAACATTGTCTGCTGTGACAGTACACACTGAGCAGACCTGCCTCAAGTGCTCAGACCAGGGATCACTTGTGCATTTTATTGAAACAATAAGCACTCTCAATTCACTCAGGCATGAAAAAAGCTGCAAGAGTATAATGCTGGTGGGGATACAGGTCACAGGATCAAAACAAAATACACAGGCATTGTGCCTTCTATATCCTTCTCTCTACAGCACCCGCATCGAACAATACCAATAACAAATAGGCTGTAGCCATCACAGCAGCACTTTACTCAGTGGAGACATTGAAGAGGGCAAAAGACTGATAGCTGCATGTTCTGCCATCTTTCAGAAGAGCTTAGCCCTTAGGTAGGATGTGTTAGAGAGAACTTGCCCTGGGAGTTGTAGTCAAGGAGATCACAGAAGAGGTAGGAAGGGGCTGCTCCACCCCATTCACAGCAGGTAGCCCAGTGAGCACTCCCACCTCCAGGCTCCAAAAGGATGCACCCAACCTGGCTCCATGCCTGCCCAGCTGTGCCTCCCAAGGCCTGTCTGATGACAGCAAGTTGTTCCAAGAGGAGTTCCACAGTATGGAAGCTGAAATACACACCTACTTCATATGGAGCAGGAAAATTTCTTTCATTTTCCACTTGTCCAGCAAAACTACACGTGTGTGAACATGAAAGACAGATGGATGGCTGAACTGGAGCTGCTGGAAGCTCCTCACAAGCATGTGCATCACACAGTGGCTTTTTGGGAAATATCAGTAAGGTTTTATGCGATAGGAGCCAGGGCAACCTCAGTGGGTATTCAAATAGGGGAAAGGACGTTTACCAGCAGTGGTGAATAGTGGGGACAGACACCTCCATCTCTCCCCACTGAAAGCCAACCCAACCACCCAACATAACATTCCTCTTTATTCCAGCTCAAGAACAGCTCTCACCTCCCCTAGAGCCAGGAAGTCCTTTGTGCTCTAACCAGACTGCCCTTACCCCATACACAGACCAGACATCCTGATTCCCTACCTCTGCTCCTCACCATCCTCCCCAGTCTCACCAAAGAAAGCATTTCCTTCCTCCAGTAACAGTCCCCTTCCTTGCCTTGGTCACCCCTCACACTACCCCTGCCTACACCCCTGTACTTCCAGCAGCACTTACACAACTGGGAAAGAGGCTATGGGAAATGTTCTCCTTGTACCATGGGGAGAAGGAAGCCAGAGTCAGGAGGGTGCCATAGGTTGGACCTGTGGATCCTGCTACCCCACCAAAGATGGGAACCAGTCACCACACCTCCTGCAGTGCCCAGCTCCCCTGGGGCTTCCCCCTGTAGCAGCACCAGCATCACGAAGCATTTGGTGAACAGATACTCCTCCAAAAGTTGTTCTTCAGCAGGAACACCATGGCAGCCAGCAGTCATCATTTCCTCATTCCCCTTCATCTCTGTAGACAACTGCCTTAAGCAATCACATCATTTAGAGAGCCCTGCAGTTTTACTTCCACCTACTCGTTTTCCTAGCAACTCACTGAGCCCCTGGCCACCCAGACACCTCTCCCCTGAGCCTTCCCAGCCAGGAAAAACTGCTGCTTGGGGGCCCCAGAACAGACCCAGCTTTTAAGATCCAGCAGCAGCAACAGCAAAATTATTTGGAAAGGGTTTTAAGTACATCTGGTCCTCTAATGAGTTTGTAGCATGGCCTCTTCAATGCAACTGAGGGGATAGAAGTGAGAAGAAATCAAAGGATCCCTTTGTCCCATGAGAGCATCAAACACAATATATCACCAAACCTCATCTGTCTTAATAGCTTCCCTTCCCAAACACACCCTGGGCCTTGTAAAGCAAAAAGAGTCATTAGACCACCGGCCTCACCTTAAGGAAGTTTACTGTTGATCTGTAATCTCTTGGGTTTTACCTCTGAGAAAAGAGCAGTGGCATGCCTGGGGGAACCTCTGTCTACATCAATCCCTATGGCCCTGTTTGCTTACCCCCACTATGAGCCTCATTGAGAGCTAAACTGCAAACAAACCAGCTCCTACTTTCAATAAAATTCAAAGAAAATCTTTGTTGAGATGTACTGGGAATCTAAAGTGTCACAACAAAACCCATGCGTTCCAGTCCTTAGCATGGGGATTTAAATGTGATGCCTGTTTCTTCAACTTGTTAGTTTTAAAGAGCAGTATTTTTATTCTGGATATGATCATTCCTATCACAAAGGAGGAACAGATGGACTTTCTGCTCATTATTGTAAAGCAATTTAGCTCACTCATATTGACTGGGTCAATATTGAACTCCTGAGCTTGAATGCTATCAGGGAGTGAGGTCCTCTCAGAAATCCTCTCCTGAAAACCACGGTATTTCATGATGTGTGTAACTCTGAATGTCTTAAATGAAGCATTCAAGTGTAAAGAAGAGAGGGATTTTGGAATCTAGTCTTTGATTATGAACACCTTTCTATTGGATTAGTCAATTATCACACATCACCTCCCAAGCAAAATAGATCACTAATCTTTTCGCATAAACATGTATCTGCATTCTAGCAATACAAAGCTTAATCAGAAAAAAAACCCTTCTGAAACTTATGTTGCTAAATCATACAGAGGACACAAAATAGAAAGTTTAGCAAAGATTGTTTTACTTAAGCTTGTTCAAATAGAAAAAAACCACAGGTGGATATGTGACAGCCATAATTGATATAAACAGGGTTTGTAATTTCAACTCAATATAAAAGATACAAGTATTTTCTTTGTAAAAGTCTGATGAAATCTTGAAAAAAAAATCTGTTTATCAAGTTCATTGTGCACAGAACCAGAAGTAAATGGTTTTAATCTGAAGCAATAAGGTTCATGTTGGATGGTAGGTCCTGTGAAGCACTTGAGAAAGATTGCCTAAGGAAAATCAGAGATTTCTATCACTGTAATTCCTGAGAACAAGTTAGATAAATTTGACAAGACATATATAATATATTCACCCAGGCCTTCTTGGCTCAGGAAGGAACAAATAATTTATTCAGTGCAGATCACTGTTCTGTGTTATCACAGCAGTGATATTAATCTTGAATTACAGAGTATTTACTATGAGGCATTTAAGAAACACATAATGTGTGCTTGCATTTATGCAGCTTTCTTTCTTATTTGACAGACAAGAAAACAGCAGAAAAATTGTTTCATTACAGCCTTTAACAAATCTATAGCAAAGTCAAAAATTCAGGAGTTTCAGCACCCATTCTCATGTTCACAAGCAGGATTTAATATAATGGGCTAGCAGACATAGGTCGGTTTCTAGAGATAACCCAGAAATTCTTTGCTACTGGTGGATTGTTTCAAATGAAATATCATTTAAAGCAAGTTTTATTTCTTTCACTTATGGCAACAGAACTTGCAAAAATATTCCCTCTACCATCATCTTGACATCACAAAAGAAATCTCAAGAGACTTCAACCAACAACTTAATGATCCAACTGTGGTGATGCTACATGTCACATGTGATGGAATAAGGAAATGCAGAACTCGGGTTTTACTTGAAGGGAAAAAAGAATTAAAAATCTCTTTTAGGGCTTCATGCAACATTAGCATCTTTGATTAAAATAAATTTTTCAGATTTTATCAAATGGAATCTTAAAACTACCTAATATCAAGTCATTAAGAAGAATTTTTTTTTTTTTAGGTCCTATGCTTCCCCTTACTTTTTCTTCAAAAGCAACACAATCAATAAGTAGCAGGCTTTGATTTTCACACAGACTTATATTAGAGGTCAACTCAGCTGCATTTGTTTTTTAGAAAACAGAAACATACTTTCAAATCTGTAAGTTCTTCTTAGAAATGGTTTATTATTTAAAGAATCATATTTGATAGATGAATTGTGATAAAGTGTCCTGAAAACCAAACACACAAAGATAATGATGAATTGTGCACAGGTAATAAAGAACTTGCAGATAAAAAGCTTTGAAAGCAAAAATAAAATAGCAAGAATTGAAGCACTATTAATAGGACATATGGAAAGTTCTGAGATAAGATAAACCTGAAATACTTCGAAGTGTGCATTGAAGTCAATGAAACAACCTTCACTTCGCTCTGCTTCACCAGCAACATCAGTTCAGAGTCCTTCCTGGCTATGTGCACCCTCAGATTATATTTTCCTGAAAAGTAGTTTTCTGAATCGAATGCTGGGAGGGTGGAAAAACTCATTATTTTATTAGAAACCTGAACTTCTTGGATCTGCCTCTTTGGCTACATTTGCCAAGGACCATAATTCACTGGAAGAATAACTTAAAAGTCAAGAAACATTCACCCAGCAATGACATAATTTTCCATTTTGGTTATAAATGTTTTAAGGTATTTCAAGGTTTGCTGTTACAGCTCCTTGTTTTAGTGCCATCATTGCATCCTATCACATAATAAATATTAGCATGCACGATATATCAGTTTGTATAAATTGCTGTATGTATTTAAACACCTGCCTTCAGTAGCCTTGTCCAGGTAATGAGTTAATCACAACTGTACCAAAGCCTGTACATATGAGATTTTGTATTTTTTTTAAATTGTCTCTACTTTAGGTTGTACTTAATCTAACTCCTTCATAAAGCAGCCCTCATTAAGAGTGCCAGTAAAAAATCTTCCTAGGAGTACAGTCTGTGTGGAAACTGCAGTCCTTTCTGTGCAAGGACACCTCAGGCCATACTCTATCAGTAGTTTTGGTTCCTGGGCTACACCTGACAGAGTTGATTTAGGTACTTAGGGCCTAAAGGAAGCAGGAAGAAATTGGTTCTTAGGAGCAATATTTACAAACCAACACGCTGTGGAGGTTGACCTTTTCTTTTCCCAGGCACACATAAAACCACAGCTTGAAATTCCAGCAAGAACTGAGCTCATGTCTCTGGGCACAAGAGCACTGACTTCCCCCTTACTAGTACTTACATTATTGCAATAAAGTCAGCAGTAGTTGTGTCTACCTCATTGCAAGTCATGGTTACAGCATGTCTTCTTTTGAGCTTCTTTAAGCCACAATTCAAATTTTGCCAGAGATAGTCATAACCAGGCATTCCTTGGATGGGAAGAGAGACAAACAGACTGATCGCTTTCCATCCTTCACATAGGTCAGAATAAAAAACATGTATTGGGACAGGCATTGATGTGCTGCATTTAAGGAAGGAAAACAGCATTAAGACCAAAACCTGTTAACACACACTCTGTGAAACACCTGCTGATGACTATGGTCTGACACGGAGTGTATGACCTGGGGTCTGGTGTCACAGGATCCAAGACTAATTCTGCCACAGAACACAGTGGACAATTTGATAGATACAACTATGCCAACACCTCACTTTTCCAACCTGTAAAAGTGAGATAGTTCAATCAAGCTAATCTGTAACGTGTTTTGATATCTAGGGAAGTGTATGCTGTGGAGAAGCTCACATTATCTTGCACCTGTTTTGAATGGGAACTGGATCTAGCTCATGTTGCAATTCATTTGGGTTGGCTGCTTTGGAGGCGCCCGGTATTAAAAGTCATGGCAGGCCTGGGCTGTTTGGGACCTGACCTGGTAGGAGCAAACTTATCTGCTTAAGAGACATTTTTACATGATGAGATCCGGTGTGGTGCACGTGCGTGTGAAGTTGCCCTACCCAGGCATGGAAAGCATCAGCCGTCCTGATCCGGAGGGATGAGTGGCACAGAAGGTCTCTCACTCAGCACCACAGAGGTGCAAGCAGGGCTCAGTCGTGGCTTCACAACTCCTAAGACCAGGACTGCTAAGTTTTGTTTCCCACAAATATCCCAGCAGCAGCATTTCAATCCTCCCCTTCAAGCAGTCCCTGACTGCGGTCCAACACCGCCAAGGGAAGGGATAATAAGGATATTTCCACGGAGGGAATGTATGCTGTTACATAAATGCTTCCATAGGCCTGACTACTGTTTCCCGAGAAAGGAAACTCCATTCATCAAGTCTGTAATAAACTGACATCTCATCAGCAGGGGAAACAAGAGGAAGGTACTTGTGAAGGGAGAAATCTGTCCCCCTACATACATGAACTGTTTTCCTTTACATGCCTAATCTGTGAGGTGACTAAAGTTTCACCCACTAGTGCTATAATACTCACATGGGAAACATTAAGTTAAATATTACAAAATTAAAGTGTAAGAGTTATTGGAAACCAGAGCCGAGCAAAATATTAGAATTTTCATCCTGGGGGAAATTCTAATATTTCAACATTTGTTTTCTTCCAAAATTAAAATGGAAATGTTGAAATACCTCTTATTTCAGAGAATGAACATGTTCTCAGCTACTTTGACATTAAAATGAATTTGACAAAGGTGTTACAACATCTCCTGGGAACTGTTGTTAAAGTACCTTGTACTTAGAACTATGTTAACAAGGGATATTTCATTTGGGTTATTGAACCAGAGCTGTAAAAAAATGCTTGGAGTCAGGCCGAACTCTCATTTCAGTTTTGTTTTCTTTGAGATTATTTAACCCTTGTATTCTCTTTAGCAAAAGAAAAAAAAAACAACCAAACAAAAGACAGAAAGAAAAAAACTTGCTCTGTTCTGAAAGGGAAACAAGTTTTGCAACCATTCCATTTTGAAGACATTCAATAGTGCTCTGGCTTTTATTTCTGATCCTCATAAATCATTCTTCTTGTGGTTAAACTTCAAAATGAGAAAACTAATTTTGTTTCACATGTTGTTGCCAAGAGTAATTATTAATATGGATTCAATAAATTACTTTGATTGATCCACAACTGAATTCATCAAAAAAATAAATCACTGAAAAAAATCTATCTCATTTTTAAAAATATCTTCATAGGTTTCCTTCGTTGATTGCGTGCCCCCAAGCTAGAAACAGAAATCCTCTCCTGGTGTACTTCAACACTGATACTTTAGCAAGTAGCATCCTGGAAACTTGCTATTTTTGTTTCTTCAGGAGGAATAATTCTTTTTTCCTGTTATGGTGTTGCTGGGTGCTGATTGCTGGGTAGATCACTTCTTTTATTGTAATATTACTGGCATGCTGACTGAAGTTTGTGGACTTAATAAGTGATGGAAGTATGAGCAGAATGGAAAAATCTCAGGAAAAATACCTTTCTCAGGAGATGAAAAGGTATCTTGCTGCAATTAAATGAACACTAAAACACTTGAGAAGGAAAAAGGGGGGACCCCACTGTTCAGATTCTTTTTGCAGATTTAATCAGACTAGAAACTTTCCACTCTACTCACAGATCATTCATTGATCATCTGATGTCAGTTTTGTTGGCTGGTATTTTCTAAGGTCTCAGGCCATTTTTTCTATTAAATAAATAAGACCTAAGACCTCAGATGTCTATATACTCACTTTTTAAAAAAATTCCTGTCCATATTTTTTTGCTATTCTCATTCAAAGGCTAAAGGTTAGGGTTTTAATTTAAACATAATATTTTCATGGTTCATAAGAAAATCTGTATTGGTTTACATTTTTGGCAACTTTCATTATACCCTAGTGATTCCTAGAAGTCCTTGTACTTTCCTGCTGGTGAGAGATACTTTCCATAAAATAACACAGTATAAAAATAGTAATTATTAACTCACTGTGATGTATTTTCTTAAGGTGCAGAGAGTGTATCCAAAGGAATAAATATATTCACTGTCCAGTTTTGTGGCCATGTTTTCCAGTTAAAAATTATTATGTTGTAAAAATGTAGTTTAAAACCAGCATTAGAAGTTTCACTAATGAGAAAGACAGGAGATAATCCTAGTTACTTGTAACAGCCCCATATCCTGTATGTCTGACAGACAACTACAGTTCAGCTTTTAAAGGGGATTTAAAGAGGATTTTAAAGGGTCTGTGCACCGCAGAAAGGTTCCACTTTGAAAACAACTCTAAAAATAATTTTAGAAATTCCAGCTCTCTGGCACATTACCTAGGTTGATACCTCCATAAAGTATATTAAAAAGCTGCAGACATTTTATGTTCAGTATACTGATGCAAAGGAATTTTTCATATCTCTTTTTCCTGAAGGAAGTTTGAATTGTCACAAAAGTGTGGATTCAGCAAATTCTAAATATTGCACATAAAAAGCCAGGCCCTATGCACAGTGCTGCTCAGCTGAGCTGTGATCTAGAAGATACATAAATGTAAAAGGCTCTGTGACTGGAGAAGGTTAGTGACTGATGTGAAGTGGGTCGGCCTTCACACAGACTGCCTGAGTTGAAGATGGGCACTGTGGATGAAAGGTGATCCTGCCCAAATTACAGGAATTCCTCTAAGATAATTTCATGTCCTGCATCCCTTTGCTGACTGTAAGTGCAAATACAGATTACTGCCATTTGTTACCAACAGGGACTTAACTTTACAACCCTGAAACACACTTTGCTTGCTTCCAGGAGCCTTCCTAAGATACAGAATCTTAGCCTATTGATGAGAATAAGGGAGGCTCAAACCTTTGCAAAAGATCCCTATGTCTTGCTGCATTTAAGAAGGTGTTTCTGCAGGACCATAACATGCCCAGGTTGTGTGTGAATCTCTGAGAAGGGTAAACGAATAGTAGTGTTTCAGGGAGTTTTGATGTGGCTATTCAATATTAATAAATTTATTCTTGTCTTTTTGTGGAATTCACCTCCAGAAAGAAATGGAATTTTATTCCATTAATGCTTTTATAATCTCTCAGAATTATTTTTCTCCACAAAATCCGTTTGAATGTTCATATCAAATTGATGTACTCTCAGACTGAGAATACATTAACAGACTGAGAATATTTAAAATTTTATATACCTGTCTTTACTGAACACTTACTGGCAAGAAGAAGCCTAGATGCATTTACAGAACAAAAACAGATAGCAGAAATGAATAGTTCTAATAGTGTGAGATATGCAGGTTTTACAGAAATATACCCTATAACATATTATGTATGTCACCAAGAAAAAAAGTTGATCCGTTTTCTCTACATACTTTGTGCAGACAAATTTCTAATAATTTCTTAAGTTGATTGAAATGACATCTACCAAAACTTACCTCCAGAGACACCTCATGTTACTTTGAAGTGGAAATCAGAACTGTGAGAAACAATATGGAGAAAAAGGAAATACTGGTAATCTTTCACATAAAAAAATTCACCCAGAGATCCAAAGCAAGTAGTAGTATATACATTTTACAGATGGGGAAATGCATAAGCGAGAAAAAGGAGCATTAGCCTATTTGCATAGGATTTTATTTCCTTTCCACTGTAATTCCACTTGGATGTGTACTCCAACATGTAGCTGTAGGGTCTACAGAACAGCATACAGTAAAGTCAAATATTAAAGCACATTAAATAGTGTGAAACATTAAGATTATGAACGGAAACTCTACATTAAAGTGCGCAAGGGAACACTGTGAATGCCAAGCTTTAAAGGAAATTATTATTAGCAGGATAACATTATGAGAATCTAAGATAAATGTTGTGATCTCATGCAGTGCATTTAACGAGAGTTCTAAAAGGTTGTGCCTACCTTAATATTTTTATCAGAAAGTGAAATGAAAAAAATCACAATCATGCCCAGCAGAAAATGAACTCCTGCCTTCCTAACGACAGAACTTTACATGCTTCTCTGGGAATAGCAGTTGCACAAGTTCATCAGAGACTGTGCAATTCTCACAAGTAAAAGCCCAAAGTCAATAGCTTGGTCACACTGAAAAAGAGGAAAAATAACTGTTCATAGGCTGGACATGTGTACCAGAGGTTGCACAGTCACAGCCTACTAACGAATATAGAGACCTTGCCTCAGATTTCGAGTGAGACAGGAGCAGACCTGAACTGTTTTAGCTAAAAAGAATGAATACCAAACTATCCCTCATTTTCATATATTCTGTTTTACTTCTTGTATTCCAGATTCCTGTCCCTTTATTTAAACTGTTTCCACTGCTCTAGTTTTTCTAATCTTTCTTTCTTTTGTAACTACGTTGTCTGGACCTGCTGAACAAGCTATTCCTATTTATTGACTTCAGTCTGTGAGGCAAATTCTGAACATACCAAAACGACTCATACAGATTGAGTCAGATAATGTGTCTGGTACAATATTTTGTAGAATACTTAAGTTACATGTGTAAACACACATACACAGTGAGCTAATTTTTTGAGATATATTCACTTAAATATGGTTTCCAAATTCAAATATTTTCCCAAAAAATCATATGTCCTTTAATCTACTGATCTTTATGTCAAGCAACTATGGGTACAAAATGAGTATTGTATACAGTCTGTATCATATCAGAACCAGCTGGCTTGAAAATTTCTCTAGGGATGTATGAAGAAAAAAAGCCTTTGAAATAAAATAATTCTAACAATCCAGTATGAATCTTAATGAAGAATCTTTCATAATGATTTCATAACCTAGGTCATGTTATAGCTGAAATTATAAGCCATGTTATATTTGAAATTATATGAGAAAAGCAGTAAAAAATCTAAGGCAAAGGTAGTAAATCATCTGTTCTAAAAGCTGAAATCTTGAATGGACCATTGCCATAAAATGGCACTTGCAGGAATGAGGGAAGAATATCGGATGTGTTTCATCTTCAAATACTCCAAGTATGAAAGAAAAATTGTTCTTTTCATAGTGTAACTTCAATTTCAACAGTTTAAAATACTTCCAGAGGAAACAGCATGCAGTCAAGAGTCCCAACAGGTAGTTACTGCTATGCCCTTAACACGTGAGCTCAGATACTTGAATATTCTGCTTTTAGGGGAAGAAAAAAATGCTACTTTTTACAAGTAGAGTTTCCAAGCATTAAAGATTTTTTTTTCTTTTATCCCTTTATTTCTATAAAATGCTGCACATTTCCATCTTACATAATTTGGAGGCACAAATCCACCAATACAATGTGTTGCCTGAATGATTCCGAACAGCTACTTCTTTCTGTTCCAGCCCAGGTAAAGCTGCCTTGGGAAGCAACAGGAGCTTTGGCAGCACCTAGAAAAAATATATCCACAGGGAGGAAAAGCAGCTGTGGCCCCTCCAAAACCAAATTCAACTCAGAGAAAGCAAAAATCCAAAGCATCAATGAAAATAAGGTAAATATCTTGTCTCTGCAGTCCAGTTTGAAAATTCTAGATCTTCTAAATATTGTGAGAGGTGATCCTGTCTAATCCCCAAACTACCAATTCTTCCTCACAACTGAACTGAATAGTACTTTAGCCTTTGCAAAATCCAGTTCCTATACTTTTCACTACAAATACCTCTTCCATTCTTCCTACCATTTGCAGCCTTTTGAACTTCTGTGTGCATATTGCTTAGACCTTAACTTTCCTTCCATCCTCTCTCCTATTATTTTTCACACAGGCAAGACCACAAAGGCACAAAGGGTTAGATTTTAAATCTAAAACACTTCTGCAGGACTACACCTTCCAGCCAGGCATTTGTGCAGCTTGATAACGTGCCCTTAACAATAACAATTATTAGGAGTTACTTTGCAAGAGCTCATTTTCAGTTAACAGTCTGTCTAAGCTCCTGTAAAACTGCTAAGTTATAAATCACTTCACTCTGTTATTATAAAAAAAGTGGTAGCACACAATTAGCAATATAATTATAGAATTATTACGCTCCACAAATTACACACCGAGGCCCCCAACACATGTAGCTGCAGGGTCCCACTGCAGCCAGGGAATTTTTTCTTCTAAAGCAACAGATGTGTCAAGACAGATTAGAAATTTTTTCCAGATGCATATGATTTTAGGGGGGTTCTTTTATTTTTTTTACTTTTGCTGCCAAATCTGTTTTATCTTTTGAGATGTCCTCTCTGAGAAATTGTACAAATCAAGATACAGTAAAGATGTAAATGAAGGCTACAAAGTTCAGCTTAAGACTCCGAAATTTAGCAAGCCTAGTGTCGGAACCCACGACATACCTCTATCTAATTTAGGGGATCGGACACCCAGAAATAGGGGTCCAGGAGTCGGGCTGAGTGCCCCGGAGGGCACTGCCTTTGATCTTTGTCCTTGGAGAACTTTGCCAACTCTGAGAGATGAATTACAGGCCACAAAAGTTTAATATAAGCATTAATAGTTAATTTGCACAGGGTGAAATATGGTATATAGAATGTTAGATGATATGTACATGGGGGTAAAATATGTACAGGGGGGTTAATATGGAGTCTAAAGGGTGTGGTCACCTTCTCCTTCTTCTTCTTCACTGTCCACCATATTCTTGGTGACGGGGGCACAGATTCATTGGTAGAATAGAGATAAGACAGGAAACTGCATGTCTAGAAAGAGGTTAGGATTAATTGGTATAAAGTTATAAATAAAGACACATACCGTCCTCTGGTTGGGTTTGTAACAGGGTATATAAATTACGGGACGCCCATCGAGGGGGCAGAACCAGGGTACTTCGGCTGCTGGGTGGACCTGTGGCTGTGCAGGACACCGCAGCTGTAGATAACATTAGAATAAACAACCTCTGCACAGCAGCTTGTGGCCTCTGACTGAGTTTCTGAGCAAAGGCGCTGAACCTGGGGTTTCAACAGCTGTTCCTCTTAAATGTGCAAAGACCAGGATAAGGGTCAGCACAGCCTAGCTTGCATCTTGAAGTGAGGAGGCTTGTGTGACACTAAGATGAGCCCACCATCACAGAGGCAGCTGAAGGCCAGCTGGCTTCTTTCCTCAGAAGAAATCCCTCCAAATGCTGAACATGTACAACCTGCTCTGAAGAAGATTGGAGTCACTTGCTGATGCCAGTGCTGCAGCTAAGGACCATCTTCTGCAGAGCAGAGCCCACCAAGCCTGCCTGCCGCACACTGGCTGCCACAGGACAATAAAATAAAGCACTTTCCCCCAGAAGCTTAGTTAAACCTCATTAATCAAAAAAGGGTTTTGAGACAAAATGTTGGCTATTTTATATACATGCCTAGTTAAAATGAGCAGTAGTACCTGACTTCTGTTTACAAGAACATACACATGAACACAGGTAGGCAGACAAATTAACCCACTGATACGCAAGAAAAGTCAGAAGTCGGTCTCCTTTTACAAAACCTGATATTTCCAGGAAAGTATTAGGATCACCTGAGTTATCTATTCACCTAAACCAATTTGAGACACTACCCTGGCCCTAATCACAAACTTAACACAGAAGCAGATATGTGAAATTGGATCCAGTCTTTCCTTTTATGAGAGGGTATGAGGGAGAAAATAACAATTCTTCTTTTGCCCTCATGGTGAGACAGCTGCTGAAGTCTGTTCTAATAATAAAAAAGGAGGAGTCATCAGGATGGGTTTGCATTCTCAAAAAGCAAAAAACAAAAGCAGCAACTGCTGCATCCCATACACCTTTGGTTACTCCCCTTCTGAGACTCAATGGTATCTTTGAGGAACTTGAAGCAGTGGAGAGAGAGACAAAGGAACATGTACAAAATAAGCAGTATTTCAAACATGTCCAGGGAGACAGCAGTTTAAAATGCAGCAGGATTTCCAGGCTGCAGTGGGCTGTGGAGTACTTCTGTCAGAAGATCTACTATCTCACTGTCTGGGTTCAGTTTTCTATATAGCTCCATGCTATAATTAGTCTGATAGCTGTGCACTTACTTTAATGAGTAGCAAAGCAGCTGCTGGAGTTGCCTATAGCTGAATTGGTGTGTCAGCTTATAAATTACAGTTCTATTGCCTACACACTGGAGCTTTAAGTCCTAAAGACATTTCTCTGCAATTTGCTAATTACTGTAATTTGGATAATTTTATATGACCACCTCTTTACCATACGAAAAATATATGGAAGAATTTTACTAGTTTAAACTGGCTCAGGAGTTAAAAAGAAAAGCATTTAGCACTTCCACCCTGTTTTTCAGTGCGTGAGTGCTGAGGGAACAAGTGGGTACTCAACTGTTCATTTAGCTGTCTGCTCCGTAAAGAAATGGCAGTCTAGCAGAAATGCCTACACAGATGAAGAGATAATTTTATTATAAGGAAGTGAATTCTCAGTCTACTCCTCTTCCAGACATTTGCTATTCTTTTCTCATTATTTTTGATAATGCCCAAAGGAAAGTGGCTTCTTCGAGCATCTCTCACTGGCAGCCGCTGCAGCAGAGTGGCACAGCCCTGCTCCAGCAGCAAGCCCCTGAATGAGGAGCTCAGGAACCTGCTCTTATCCATCAAACCCTCAATGACCTTCACCCGCCCTCACTTTCTGCAGTTCAAGCCCTCATCAGTCTGGCACCCCTGCTATATATATTCAGTAGAATTCATGTCAGGGGTATGACTGCGTCCCAAGGAGGGATTTCAGAGAGGTTAGCACTGTGTTTCAGCTGTGAACATCTATTTTAAAAAGCCAACACCAGCATGCCCCAGACACTTGTACTGTGACTTCCTATTTAAACCTTATCAGCTTTACCACGATCCAAAATAGAAGACAGCAGCCTCACTAACAGGGACCTTGGCACTCTGTGGTGTTGAGCTGTTATTCCGTCACTGCCCAGGGGTCAGGCCACCAGACTGAGTTTTCCAGTGACCAAATCTCGACGAGCTGACACCCAGTCATCTGCTTCCCTCCCCTGACCTTCTCAGGGCCTGAAATCTTTATAAATAAAGGTCAGTAGGATTCAAGCATGGTGTTCTCTGTCCAGAAAAAAGAGAGGAAAACTCATCATTGAGCATGTATATCCAGAGTAAACCAGAGCTAATTCCCTCTCAATTAACACCTCATCACTGTCTCCCCTCATAAAAAAAAACATCAAGGAACTAATAGCCTGCTCTTGCCAATTCTTATTAAATTATCTGGAAGCTCACACCAGATTATCAGTGGCTCCATCTGGTCATATAAACCACTCTCTCCAAGTTCTTGCCCTCTGGAAAAGTCATCTGTTCCTACTGTGAGAAGAGTGGCAGCCCACCTCACACAGCAGTGGTATGGTGCCTGTTGGAATGGTATCCACCACCAGTGTACCCTAATAAA
The DNA here is from genome assembly GCA_013399195.1 of Dicrurus megarhynchus. Lineage (NCBI taxonomy): Eukaryota > Metazoa > Chordata > Aves > Passeriformes > Dicruridae > Dicrurus > Dicrurus megarhynchus. The sequence goes on from VXAD01007405.1 coordinate 956,734, forward strand.
CACCCATAGTCCCAACTTCCTGGCATCTGGCACTGGGTGCCAGGGTGAGCTGTCAAACCCTGCCCAGCACTGCAAAACACAAGCAGAGCCATGTGGGACTTAGAGTTCCTCAAGTCTTTTTTGGTGTGTACCTAAGAATCATGAGTGTCTTTGAGAAAACGGACTCTTTTTATTGTAATTATGTTCCTTTTACAATATTACAGTATGCAAGAGTGGAAGCACAGTAGTTATAAAGCCAGCAAAAATCAAGGGTGACTGCTCTGTATCAGCAGGAGGAATACTACTTCTCTGCTTAGTCATGAAGACTGCCCCTAAGATGACAGGAGAAAGGGCATGATCAGGATCATCTAAGCCTAGGCATCTTCTCTGAGCTTGGACTGCAGCTGGTACCTAAGCCATGATCTCATCCAGCTGAGGGGGAGCGAGAGCGGCAGAAGGAAGTGTAGTGACAAGGAAGGTTTGCTCTACACTTCTCTGATAGAGAACACTAGACTAGGTTTTCTAGTCTTTTCTTGCAAAGCAGATTAAGAGAAGTATACCAAACCACATAAGAGGTATATAAAGAAATCCCAACTGTTCCTAGTGCCCTCTTTAAGTACTTTAACTGTTCTAGCAGTACTGGTAAAAGAAACCCCAAAGAATTGCAGATTGTTGTTTGCTTTTCACACTGCACTTCAGTAAAGATTATTCATTGTAAAGATTAATGCAAACCACAGCAGACTATTAAGTTTTGAATTAGAAAAAAGGGTCATTATCTGCAAAGGGCTTTGTAACAACTTCTTATGTGTCCTTTCTCACACACAGATTGAGCTGCTACGTGCCTGTCTCTGTAAGCCTGGGGATAGCCAGCAAAATCCCCACGGCTGGCTGCTCCACAGGCACGGGAATGCAGAACTCGGTACATTCTGATGGGGTAGTTAAAAAAAAACCCTAGGCAAACTGTGATTTTGGGTTTTGACATGCATTATATTATTCCTCTCTAAAACCTTTTTTTCCTAGTAATTACCCCCAAAATTATTACTTGGAGATTTTATTTCAAAATAATGAATCTGAGAAACACTTTGCTATTAGTTTTCTAAATAATGAATTGTGGTAGAAATCCTGCTTATAGTGGAAAATTTGGCCAATAAATTAAATAGAAGAAGCTGCTAAAATTATATTTACACTTAAAATAATTTATTGGTCATACACACTGAAAAAAAAATGCTGGGAGCTTTAATAATTTCTTCATAGTTTGTATCTTAAGTCTGCAATACCAGGTATATAGAGAAAAACAAACCAACACCCCTGCACTCTGTCCCCTCCCAGCTTTCATTGCTATTTATTAAAAGAGGGAATAAGCAAAACCACAATGAATGGTCTTGCACTTGGATTTTATTGAAGGAATTTGGAAGACAAAATTGGTTCAAAACACTAGAGAGAAATCTACACAGAAATCTCTCCAGATCAAACCCAGAAATATGCATGAATTCATTTTTTCATTAGTTTTGGATAATCGAATTAAAATTGCATTTCATGGTCTCTCACTCCCATCTTTGCTGGATATGGACCAAAGTAAGTCCTCACTTGTAGTGAGATGTCCAAATTTCCACACCGGGCCTTGCTCTTAGCTCCTCAGAAAACCCCAGTGACCTAACCTTTGGAAATTATCAGTTTTCATCTAAATGTGTACTTTGAACTCACATTTTGCATCAGTAATCTACGAGATTAGCATCAGACCGTGCAGGATGATAGTTTGAATGAGTTTTGCAGTCCAGCGGGGTGGCTTTCACAACCGGACATTTCTGCCTATGAAAATGGCATTAGCAAACATTATCATTGATGGCTGGCATCAAATCATCAGCCTCATTAACTCTCTTCTCTGCAGAAGTTAAGGAGGTCTCAAAAGCATAAATGCAAGCTAATTTTGAGTAAGAGGGGAAAAAATCAGATGGAAATGCATAATTATATGAAGGAAATTATTTCAAAATTGTTGGTAATTTCTAAGGACTTTGCCAATTCCTTTTTTTTTTCAGTCTCTTCCTCTCGGATTTTAAGAGTAATCTAGTTCTCAGAGAGAACTTTTAGAAATTTGTGGAAATCTCACTTTGCAACTTGAGTCTGGAGGGAGATGGGTTTTCATTTAATATTATTATGGCTTCTTTCTTTCTATGAAAAGTACTGGCATTTAAAGTTCATCTGTGAATTGGTGTCTGGCAATGCATGAAGGGGGAAATTTGCCCTAAAGAAGTTCAACTGAAGTGTACAAAAAACATTTTAACACTCTGAAATTAGTATTTCAGAAGTTATGTGTTTTGATATGAAAATGAGATGTAAATTACAAAAAATGTGATAAATTTTTTTGTTTGCTCTGTAATAGTCCTTCCAAATTTTTGAAAGCTATGTGGCCAAATCAACTTAATCCAATTACATGAAGAAGAGCACAACAGTGAGAGCTGTGCTTGCGAAATACATTCCTTTAAATAGGAAAATAAAACTGCCTGACCGGAATTCTCAGACTGAAGGGGAAAACAAGAAAAAGGAAGTTGTAAGGAGGGAATGAAATCTGCAGCAACACTTAGCAAGGATGAACAAGTTGCAATGGGAAAATAAAGGATCACTTCCTTTTCTAAAGAGAAACTAAATCAGAGTAATTTGCTTTGATCTTGATGGGAGATCACTGTATGCTTTGAAACATTGGGACCTGATAGGCTGCCATTCGACTGGAATCACAACGGTCTGAATGTCAGGAGAGAGGTGTATGGGCAGAAGAGTTCATATGGAAAAAGCACAGACAGGGTTGCCCCCAGTGACGTAAAAAAAGGAAGCAGGACACCTGCGGTTCAAACCAGTTACCCACCGGATTTCATGGCTATTGTTAATAACACTTTGTAAAGAACATTTATTTAGTGTTAATTAAAAAATTCAGCTCTAAGGGGAAAAAAAAGCAGATGTAAAATTAATGTCTCTGTAGAGATTGAAGTGGTCCATTTGGAATTTCAAAGGCAGGAAATTCATGAAAACAATCATAGAGTGGAACTGTCAAGCATTAAGTAATATCAGTTACTTAAGGAGAAGGCTTGGTATCTCAGAGGCAAAGTCTGTCACTGATTGCTACACATATTTAATGGTAACTTATTCAAAAAATACATGTCCATGCAGGCAACAGGACTACCCAGTATGTGAGCTGCTATTATTGAAAATGTTCCCTTTATTACCACAACTTACTGGTAAGTGCTATAGCTAAGCACACACTGTAGTATGGAGTGTACACTACACACTCTAAAGAAAAACTCTTGCCAGGCTTAATATCTAGGTGGGGTTTTTAATTTATGAAAGAACTGCAAGCAGGCAATAATGAATAGACTCTAACACCAATTAGTAATTTTTGTTAATAAACTATCAATTTGATCTATTGTGTCAACCATGAATTGTTGCTGATTGATCAGTGAGTCCTACAGTTCCTCTGATGACAGAAGCAAGGCAGGACTGAATTCTGCCACAAAGCCAAATAGCGGAGTAAAACTTTATGTTAGTTTTGCTTTCTCCTCTATAATTAGATAAAATAACTCTACTGTTGTTGTTGCTATTCTTCTCTGACCAGCTAACTTTATTTTAGTATATTTCTCTTTCTCTCTTGCCTGATTACGGATATCATTCTGCCCCTATTACACATAGGCCAAGAAAAAACCATGATTTGCCCCATATAATACTTGTGATGTATCTCAAACTACAGCATAATCCAAAATATATAAAAAGCCCTGTCAGATGCTAATGGGCAACTCTTCTCAGTACTTTGGAACAGTCTTGGTGTCCCCCCACTACCTCCCTTCTTGAAGGAAGGAGGAGCATTTGTCAGAACTAAGCCCTTATTTTTCTGATTTAGTGGAAGCAGAATACGATCCCTACATTTCTTTGAGCAAACCCTTTATATTACTTGTAACCTTCTTTACTCTGATCTACCACCACCAGGGGAGCTACATGCCCTAGGTTTACCAGCATCATTACTTCAACCTAGGTTTGAGGACAAATGCATAGACATTTTTAGCAGGGCTGTCTACTTCGCAAGATTTAAAGAAGGGTTTTTAGATATCAGCACAGACAGAAAAGATAAATGACTAAATCATAACTCAAATAAAATCCTCAGCCAGGCTTAAGCTCCTGCATAGCTGTTACAGCTCCACTCTGCCAGAACTTCTATCTTGTCTCTCCTTGCTGTAGGTCCTGGGACCTTGAATTCACATACATTCCTGCTTCCCCAGCTGCTCCCTCTCTTCCGGAGTCAAGTTTTCCTGCTAATTCAAGTGCCCCCTGACAATCTACCTAGTTCAATTTTTCAGACTATTCAGCAGGATTTCTCCAGCCCCACTTTGCTCATAGCCATCCAGGAACACATGATCAGAATATGGACACTGATGGGACTGGTAAACTTGCATGTTTAAGACTACTCTCCATAGTCAGCCCTGATGTCTGCCTCCACTCAGTGCAGATCACTCCTTTGGTCCACTAGAGATTACTAAAATATTCATATTAAATGTCATACAATGCATGTATTTTGTCCAGCTTGTGATCTGGGTCCCTTGACAGCTTTCTGTGGAGACCACACAGTGCTTTCAAATAGCTGAGAAAAGAAGTTAGGAAGAGAAATCCAGCTCTACAGGACCACACTGAAGATCCATTTAATTCAGAAGATGATTTGAGGGTAGTGAATATTTTGGAACAGAGTAAGAGACAAGGGAAAGCAGACAGAGATGTTTCCCTTGTATATTCTACTTGTTCCTGGCCTCGCACAGTTTAAAACTTTCTGAGCCAATGGTCGCATCAGCATCTTAACATTTAATAGGCCTGGGAGGAGAGTTCTTCCATGAACTTGTCTCATTGTTGTGCCTGGAAATGATAGAAAGGCAAGCTCTCCTCCAGTCCTTTTCTTTTTACTTGGGTTCCCACGACACAGGAGGCAGTGAAATGCATAAGATGTTTCAGCACTTCAGAAGATAAGTACCTGGAAAACAAACATCTGACTCAGCTTCGGTCTGGATGAGAGCTCAGTGCTGCTGTTAGATGGAAGAAAGCTTTTCTAGGGTAAACCAAAAGCCTGGAGTTAAATTTTAATGGAATATATCTGCCAGGCTCTGATTACAAACCACTGCACATTCGAGGCAGCTCTCTCAGCTGTCAGATGCCCAAGCAACAACACCCCAAAAATTCACCTAACAAGCAGATGTGTAGTTGCAGAGCACAAATAGCAGCAGCCAACCTCACCAACCCTTTCATCACACCAGAGCAGAGCTCAGCGGAGGGACCAGTCATTAGTTTCAGCCAACCTAACCTGTAAGGTTAAAGGTGTTGGGTTAAACAGTCCAGTGGTGGTGTAATGTACACGGTTACCTACCAGAGTTGCTTCAAGCAGTGGGCAGCATGGGCTTGTAGTTCAAGATCCAGCTGATCCAGATACTGAAGGCAGTGCTGACCGGCCCAAACCTGGCACTCTGAAGAGCCCAAGGCAGAATATGATGGCAGTGGTTCCCTCCAACTCTAGCAAGGAGTGAGAGTCTTTGCAGCTACACAGCAAGATTCAGGTTTGCAAACAAACACACAGCACTGACAATATATGAGACAGCCCTGAAGGGAAGAGAGCATACAAATGCTCCCAAAGAAGTAAAGTCTATGTGAGAATTCATTCCACGAAGAAGGATGCATATTTCCCTCTCTGTGGCTGCAAAATCATTTGTGGCCATACAAGCCAGTAGATGAACTTAGCAGGTCATGAGAAAGTACTGAAAATAAATTTTATTTCTGATGAAATTTTTTTCCTAAAGCAAACACCTTTTGGGAGCTATGGCGACACCTAGACACCCATAGATTCTTCAGTCACCATATGGGTACAAAGCCAGAGTTCCTGAAGAGCTTGGTTTCAGATTCTAACCAGACAGAAATGCAGGAGGAGTCTGGGGCACAAAGATCTCATCTGGAGTCAAAAAAGCCCAAAATCATAGAGAAGAAAAGCGACCCTGATTCTCCTGAATTCCAGGCTATTTCCCAATGCATGCAGTCCCAGGCTCTGCACAAAATTCAAGCCATATGAAGGACAAAGAATTATAAAACCTGAGACTAATGAAGATAAACCATGGACAATACTGTGAAGTGGATGTATGTGGCATATACTAAACAGAGCCAAGAAAATCACAGAGAATCCTTTCTATTAGCATAAATAGATTAAATTCATGTATATTTATACAAGTGTTCTCCAAGAGCAATTGCTTGAGCCCATGCTGTAATGTAAACCAAATGCAAAGGGAAATTGTGTGACAAAGGCCTACAGAAAACAATAAATAAACATACACACACACATATATATATATGTATATGTGTATATATATATGTATATGTGTATTTAAATGAATACTCTAGAGACATCTCCTGGAAATCACTCTTGAACTCTTCTTTCCAGGATAAGGAAGTTTTGAAGTCAAGACTTTTAAAAAACTATGCTGTAAAAAAAAACCCAAAGAAGTCACCCGTAATATTTGACATTACAGGTGGTTATAATTTTATTTTCAGTCCTTTCCCACTCCTGCTAGATGGGTGCCTTGTCCTCCTAGCAATTATTCAACATCAAAATAGCTTAAAACATCATTTATCTTCATATTAGCCATTGGGTTGAGTGTTCACCACACTTTTCTGCTTAGCTTTCAAATATTTGCAGCAGGAACCACTTGGTTGTACATAAGGAAAATAAAATCCTAACACATAGTAGGAGACTGTACAAAATGCTCAGCCATAGCAAAGCAGTCTTTGTAGCACAACTCAAGGTTTGCCATTGCTGCTGTAACGGCCATATAAACTATTTAGGATTATATTGGGAACACCACATTTCTGTCCTAAGGAATAAAAGATGGTCACAAAACAGCTGACCCAGCATTCCTCCAAGCCCTTCTCTGGAGGGTGGCAATACCAGGATGGATCCCAAGTATAACTAATATAACTATTAGTATATAATTATTTTCCAGTGATGGAAACTTTAAGCCTAATCCAAAAAAAAGCATAGAGGAACTGGTTTGGAACAAATTCCAGTACTGCATCATGCCCAACATATGAATTATTGCAGTGCCCTCATGGATATTTTTAATTCTCTTGTTACATAAAAAAAACATTCAGGAAAAATGGGAGGAAGATCCTCATTTTATAGAGAGCCTGCTGATTCCCAGAAGACTGGAAATGCATTTCAAGAGTAATTTGTCTTAACTCAAATCTAAGCCATGGCTATTTTTGATGCAGTGACTGAACTCATAACTTATAAAATGAAATAGAAACATTTGTCAGGAGTTGCAAACCAATTGTTGAAAGGCGTGCATTTGTCATGGGATGTTAAATATAAATTTACTTTACACAAGTGTAGAAGTCTTTCCTGTGATGAGCCCTTTACAGAAATAGTTAATTAATGTTCAATTCAATTCATTCATGGCAATTAGCAAAGCTGATTGTAGTGAAGTGTCTTTAGCAGCCAATATTTGTCATCTGGAGACTGCAACAAAACTCAAGAACTCGGTTATGAATATGGGAGTGACTTAAAGTCTATTAATAATACAATAAACAAACCTGATTTCCTTCTCCTCAAGGAATCCTTGTAATTTTCAGATTGCAGTTCAAAATGAGAGGGAGCACAATGATTAATCTGTGAGCTACAGAATAACTACTATACATATAACAGATGTCTGCAGTGACAAGGGGCACATTACCTTCATGTTTATATTAAGAAAGAAGAGGGATTCAACTGTTTTATGTGGGAGAGTTGTGGGAAAGATCTCAGAAAGCCCCCTATGAGAAGATGGGGAATTATAAATATTTGCAAGTGTTTATTCAGGTGCCACTACAGTACACTGGCAAAACACAGCCTGAATGCAAAGGGGAGTGAGGGGGAAAACATCTGATCTAAATGTTACTGGATTCATTTCACCGGTACAGATATTGACTCAGTTCATCTCACTTGGTCAACACCAGGCCTGAGCCAAAACTTTCACGTTCATTAACACCATTGTTCATTAACAACAAAATCTTGCTGGAGAAATAGTACTACTAAAAGTAATTACTTCTGAATAATTAGAATCACAGGAAGCAGTTTATCTTCATGAAGGTGGGTGGATCCCAAGCTATTTGGAGACACGGCCCTAGCTACCCTCCTGCTTTCCTTGTGCTAGGATTTAGTATTGAAAGATGCTGATGCCTTTGCTCCTCCTCAGCCACCACCCCAACTAGTTTGCAACACAAAGCCAGGTTCTTCAAGGAACATGAAAAGCCCATCTACCTTTGCATGACCTGGTACAAGGACTTAGTGATTTTGGTTGGAGTCCTCTTCAATTTCTGATGGGAGAATGTAAGTATTTCAGCCCTACATGAAAAAAACACCAAAAACAAAACAGAAAAGCAGTCAATAGACATAAAGGGTAGGATTCAGCTAAAGTCACCTACATAAAGTCATATGTATGTGACCCCATGTCAACTTGGGGCTTCAGGTCCCACCGTGTTCAAGTTGCCTTATCTGAAAATGCTGTAAGTGATCTCCTGGACAGCTCTCTAATTTCTGCTGAGCTCACTTTACCCACATGGTGACACCTACACACAGACCTCTAAATTTACAAACTGAACATACCTGAATTTTGTCTTTATGAAAGAGAGACTATGAAAACTAGGACACAGGGGGCCTGTTTGTTGAGATGGCCCTTCCCTTCTCACCTGTACCTCTGAGCATCCAGAGAGACTGAAGTCTTGGAGGTCCTGACAGCAATTAAAGCATAGGGAACCCATAATCATTCTCCTCTTTGAAAACTGATCCCATCATATAAAAAATGGAGGAGTCACAACTGGCTGCTTCTTTCCCCTGCTTAACAACTTTGAGCAGTCCAAATGACACACACTTCATTCCAAAATCTTGCTGTTTAAGTTTGCGCCCCTAATAGGAAATAGCTCCAGTGCCCATCAAATTCCTTTCCTCCCAGCCATTGCCTGCAGGGAGAGGGTCTGGGAAGGGAATTGTTTCAGAGCACAACCGGCTCCATTTGTCCCCATGGATGGTGGCAGGAAATGATCCCAATTAATTCAGCTTTAGGAACGCTGCCATCTGATTTTCCTTTCCACTGACAAAGGAAAATCATGAGAGCATTGTCAGCTGATGGTTCCTTTGCCCAGTGCTCTATGTGGCTGATAAGAATTACTGTGCTAAATGATGATAAACAAAGAGGGGGAAAAAATAAGTTAAGCTCCAATCCAATACACCCCAAGGCTTTCCAAAATGTGGCAAGGATATAAGTTCAGTAGCTGGGTATGCACAGTGTTTATTAGCTCTGCTTTTCTTATAGTCAATTTCTGGTTTCATTTTAAACATCTCCCAGAGGAACTCAAATGAAAAAAAATCAATTTATGTTCCAGTGCCAGAAAAAACTGGAATAGATAATATCCAACCAAGGGAAAAAAGTAAATCCAATCTGCACCTTAGGTGAGCAGAGTAATTCACTGACTGTTAGGCAAGCATGATGTATGTTTGGGGAACAAAAGATGTGAAATTCCGACTGACTTCAAAAGCAACAGAATCAGGTCTTTCAGAAAACAACCTATAAAATATATATTCACTAAAACTCACTGGCATAAGCACAACTGTATTTATTTCACAGAGGTTATTGGTATAAAACTGCAGTATCACCAGGCAGCAAAGCAACATTTGGCTCAGTCTCCAAGGAAAAAACTGAGAAATGCTGTACATGCAAGATTTGTGGTACCTCATGCCTGCCAGTTCTCTCCATGCTTCTAAAATACCATTTCAATCGAGACCTGGCAATCTTATGTATATGTAAACAGTCCCAAATTACATGCATTGCAAAATGTGCCAGGATCAGAAAGCAAAGTATTACTAAAAATGGCTTTTTCCTACAAACCAGAAACTGGAAGTGAAACTATAAACTCTGAATCCAATCTCATCTCTAGTAAGAAACAATTGGCCCTGCACTGTCTCAGTGGCACCAATTAAAATTGTCCTTGTTAGAGATGATAATCACAGGAGGCAGGAAAAGGGTCACACAACACTTCTGTTTGACCTTGGAACATCCCATATGCATCAGAAGTCAGAACGTGAAGCAAAGTGAGAAAATAAAACCTTGTACAGGAGATGCAAAATAATACAAAGGCGAATTCCTTTGGAGAGGAAAGAAGCACCTCAGGCCAACCCACACGAGCCAACAGCCAATGGGAAATTGAGCCATGGCACTGCAGAACCCCTGACACCCGATTCAAGTACCTGGGGATGGTATAGGACTTCAGGACTGCCCAGGATTTGTTGTCTACTGAATTCCATATGAAATGTTTAACAGAATGACTTGCAGCAAAAACAAGATGGTATTTGCTGAAAGAACCACTCAGTGTAGTTAAAATATCAGGACAGTCAGAGGAATGCAATAATCCCCCTTACTCCCTCATCTACCTCCTCTGCTGAGAGTGTGGAGAGGTAGCAGAAGGAGAAGAAGACTTCCAGTTTGCATAGCAGGATAAAAACAATCCTGTGGGCTCCTGCTGTAGTACTGTACTTGTCTACTATCATCTTTACTGAGGCTGCAAACACAAAGATCTACACCTACTTTTCAAAATCCAAACCAAACACAACAGATGAGGAAAAGAAAAACTAAAAATAACTTAAGATCGATAATTTTCAAATAAGAAACTTTGTGGGGAAAAAACCCTAATTCTTCTACAAGAATATCATCCTGACAAACTTCAGCTCTAACTCCTTTAATTTTTTTACAGGAAAAACATAGCAACAGTCTGGAAAATGGTGAAAGAAGGAAGCAAATCTAGATGCCATTTTGCAGCTACAGGTGTGTGGACCCAGCATTTACACTGAAGATAAAGGGTATAAAGAGCATTCAGATCAGAACAATAGCCTCTTCTGCCGAGGGGGAAGAAGCTACAGACGCTGCAAACCAGCTGTAAGGACAATTCTGACAGAGGACACTCCCATGTCATTGGAGAAAGGTCTCTAATCATCTACAAAGCAAAGCTGTGGAGCAGCCTTTCAAAAAGGGTAGTGGTACTAGAACTTGAGTCTATAAAGACAAATTTCTCAGGTGTAGGTATCACATGGCTGTCTAAGCTAGCAGTGGGCTGGACAAGGTGATCGAGGTCCTCTTCTATCCGTATCTGTAAGTCTCCACATAATGAACACAATGAAAGAAGGCAACTGTGACACAAAGACCACACATCACCATTTCACAGATTTTTTCTGCTCAGGTAACCTGCTCACTTTCATCTAGGTAAGTAAAGTAGATCCAAAATAAAATAAGGTATTTCCTACAAACCAACAGCAAAAGAATGATAGAGAGTTGAAACTTCAAAATTTGGATCAAAAAGAGTTACATGGTTAGCAAAGTTCAATTTTCATCCATTACCCTGGTTTCCAGAATGCCAAAATTCACTAAGTCCCAAGGTCAAAATTTGTCTTCAAAAGTGCTTGCCAAGCAACAAATACAGCTCCATGAGCAGTACATTCTGGGTATCCAGCACGGTAACTTCGAGCCAGAAGCTGAAGCCTGAATTTTGGTGTTCAGCTTGATCCCTCAAACACCGCCACTGTGTGAGAAAGGCACTCCAACTCTACTGCCTTTACCAGCACAGCCACGTCTGTCCTGCCCAACGGCACATTCCTCCCTCTGACAAATGGAAGGGAGAGGAGGGGCAATGGCAATATTTGGATTAAATTGATTAATCTGGAAGTGAGCCAGTTCCAATCAACACTTAAAAGAAAACTCCACTTTCCCTCCCACTGCCAAAATTAGGCCTTAGTCTCCCAGATCATCCAGCACTAATGAACTCAGATGCATTTTATGCAGCTAATTCACGTATGGTCTGACAAAATGGGAAAAACAACTGCTGTCTTCCAGCATATTAAAAAGATCCAAAACAGTTCAATCCAAATCATCACATTTGAAAATATGTTCACCACACTTGCAAAAATTTAAGACCACCTTTTATTTAATTATTTCCAGGAAATAATGGAAGATTTCTATTAAAAGTTAAATCCCAGGACCACTGTTAGCAGAGTGCACCATGTAGGAGATCCTGGTTTAATGCATCTTTCAGGAGTTAGATTTTACACCATGCTTCAAGATGTAGTTCGAAACAAATGTCTGGTTATTAGTTGAACCCATTATTATAAAAGTGAGCAATTCTGTAGCAACAGAATATGCGAACAGCTGAAAGAAATACAGAATCATGAATCCTAAGCAAATAAAAACCTTTCATAAAGGAAACATTCCAAAATATATTTCCAAACAATGGTTGACTGCAACCAAGTAATTCACACCCCGTTGTGAAACAAACAGTAATAATTTCTAGCAGACACTGGGGCTCAGAAGCAAACAATGATCCCCTTTATTTCCCCCTTCTCTTCCAAGCTGGTTTACCAAAAAAGTGTGATTAAAAGTAGCATATATTAAATAAAAGAATTGAACTCACTTCCAGCTCTAAGAAGAGAGTACCTTAGTAAATGCATTTTTTCCTCAAGTGCCATTTCTAGCAGAATGCTCTCTTAAAAAATCAATCTACAAGCTTCAAAGTCAACTTAACACTTCAAAAAATCACCTTCTATCAAAAGTATTTTTGTCATGAGTTTTGGCTATTGTTTTCAGCACTCCTTCCAAGGGCTGGTTTGCTGTAACAGAGTGGCTACAAGCTCAGACCCCACCTAGGTGACAGTAGCTGTATACAATAATTTTGCAGTTACTCTAACTTGCATGAATAGGGACAATGTTCACCTATGCTCTGTGCTGAAATCACAGACCATTTAGGTTTGATATTACTTTGCACTTCAATACAATTAATATTTTCTATTGAAACTATAGAGCAAATTTCAGCCTTAGTCAGACAACGAATACTCTGAGTTATTTGAATGTTGAAAGTGCAGGGTTTTTGCTAAAGCTGTGTGAGTGACAATTTCTGGCACTCTTTTAGACAGGTGGGTATGAGCATCAGCAATTAAATGTCAAGCACCAAAGGGCTGCCAAGGCCCACAGGCTTCCTCCTGGCCCTTCAGGTTTGGGCAGGTGGGACATCCCTCTCCCCAAGACCTCTCCATTGTAAGACAGATATCTACGTGTCTCTTTTCTCTCTGACCCAGCCAATGTCAAAGGGAGGGAGCTGTCTCATGGGCAAACTCAAGCATGTCAGAAGTTTTTGAGGTCTGTTTAATCCCTGAAAAGTTGGGTCAATTTGAGAAATCTGTATCCCCATCTGGAATAAAGACCAGTCTCTTATGGGGCCTAAAGCCTTAACAAAAGAAGAATCTCCAGAGATTTTAAGTGGTCTTATTGTCAGAGAAGAATCAAGTGCAAACGTTGAGGGGGACTGGGGGGTTTCTTTTTTAATAATTAACATTTTGTAGTTGATCTTTTACTTTGTTGCAAACCCTGAGGCTGTTGTTTTTTTACCAAACCCATTCACCTGTGGCAGAGCTATGAACTTTAGCATTTCAGAAGTTTGGCTGCCATGCAGAGATTGCATGTAATTTTTGTACTACTTACACTGTTATCATCACTGTACACATCCTACTGGAAGAAAAACCACCCTGAAGCAGTTAGCTAATGTTGAATTTTTCTGTTCAAAGAACAAAAGAGCTTGCTGAAGCCTGATGAGACTGACTCAATTTTACAGAAATCTCAAGAATCTGCTACTGCCGAGTAATAGAATCATAACAGAAATCCAATAATAAAAGCACTTTAAAAACGAAGTTATGTGTAAATGATTTTGCATTGCCAGCTGTTCTAAACTGCCATTTAAAAACTTTTCCTTCTAGAACGTTCCCTGAAATTTTTTTCCCAAGTTAAAAATTACAGAGTTTTCAAAGGTAGAAATTTGAAAATTTTTATTGATGCAAATGGTCTGCAGCACGCTACGTTCCAGATAGATTATTTTTGAAGTTTCTGTATGACCATGTTTGTGGTCTTTTTCCCTCCCTCTTGCAGTCTATAAATAAAATAATTCAGTTGTAATGAAGACCGTCCTTATATAAGCTATATGGAGCAGAGACAGAATCTTTCCTTCTTTCTGTCTTTCTGTCTTTCTGTCTTTCTGTCTTTCTGTCTTTCTGTCTTTCTGTCTGTCTGTCTTTCTGTCCTTCTTTCTCCCTTTTCTTTCTTTTCTTTCTTTTCTTTCTTTTCTTTCTTTTCTTTCATCCATTCATCTATCTATCTATCTATCTATCTATCTATCATTTCCATGGTACTTAGAGCAAAGCCTCAATTGGACACTGTAGCATATAAAGTGAGGATGCTACAGATAGTGAGAGATGACCAATGTGTTGCTTCTGTTGCACCATTCTAAGCATTACTTAAATTCTGAGGCTGAGGTTGTTTAGGAAATTGGTGACTGACAGAATCAGCCCCAGGAGTTTGTATCAGTTTCTCTCAGGAAGGTGGCAATACAACTGCCAGGATGCTGAAAAAAAATCATGTCTCTTGTTTTTTTGTCTTGTTTGGGAAAAGGAAACATTTGCCTGTTAGTGGTTTTGATTAGCATAACATGATTTCTCTGCTGTGAGGGGCAATACTGCCCCTCAAGACAGAGGGAATCGTGAGTCGAGAAATACAGTGAGTCTATTTTCCCTGTGGATTTTTAGGCTATGTAGCATTAGGGAGCAGAGCTTTGGCTTTTCTACAAGTTCCCTGAAAGTCACTACCACAGGCCTTTCCTCTCTTCACCTCTTTGAGCAGGAAAACTGGAAACAATAAAAAGATTTTAGAGAACAGCCATTCTGTCTCTTACCTCTGTGCATAACTCCCAGATGTTTCAATGCAAGTTCAGCTTCCCTGCAGGAAGGAAGAAGCAGCAGCTTATGTCTGTGAAGGCTCCAAAGTGGACCTTGTTCTCCAAGCTCTGAATCCCTCAGATATCCAACGTGGATAACAGAATGAACCCCAAAGACAATCTAATTAGGAAAACGATTATGGACCTGAACAGGTGTGCCAGAACAACGAGGCATCTGTACCCTGACTGGACCCTATTTAAGGAAGCAGAAATAAAAGTTTTAGAAATTTCAGAACAGTAGGCGACAAATGGAATTGCATACAAAATTTGCACACTATATGGAAAAAACCTCTTCAAGTCTTATTTAGGTCTTTATCCTTTCACCCCTCTTCTTCTAAACCTCCAGCATGGAGATTAGGCTCACACAGACCACTTACATCCTCATTTTATGCCTTCCAAAAGTTCAGCTGTATTGAGTGTTCAAGAATAGGATTTGGGGAGGAAGGATTTACCACAATGACCATTTGCAAATGGTCTACAGGAAAAAGAAAAATTCAGTGGATTCAAATTTAGTGAATGAAATACTGAAGCTCCCTCTCTGTGGATGCCAAAGGTAAATTTGGCTTCTTCTGCTCCGTGTGTGTATAGAGAAATATAAAACCACACAGGGTTACAATGCAGAAGCTATGCTATGTTTGCTTAACAAATGAAATATAGATACTTTAATGAAAATTAAACAGTCAAGATTTTGTTATTGTAGTAGAGCCAAACGAGTGTAAAAATCCATAGAATAAATAATCTATATAATCCTCTGGTTAAAGTAATTCAACAGAGTAACTCATATCAACTGCAAGAATTTGCTTATGCCTGTCTGCTTGACTAGGTCTCTGTCTTTAATTTAAACTGCAAATAGGATATGCAGTTATCTTCTGAAGGGCTTTGCAATTGCTTTTCTCTAAATTAGTTGTAGGGTTCAGCTGGTTCTTAATCTGGATGGGACGAGATATGTCATACAGAGAGCCTTGTTTGCAATTTCATTTCAGATTTTTGTAATCAATTTCTTAATAGGATTATATTCAGGGTTCATTCACTTATCTCAGCACTGAGCCTTAAGTTTTCCTTGGCCCTTTGCTTTACAGCAATGTTCCTATTCTACTGTGACATAAAGTTGTTTACTCCTTATGTATTTGTTATTATCAGCACCAAGAATAAAAGACATAATGCTGATCATGTCCTAAAAATAATAAAAGATGGAAGAAAAGTCAGATATCGTCTCCAAGCCAAGTGTACAGCATGAAGGAGAGATACTCTGACTGCTTGGAAAATATTTAATTCAAAACCCTCAGAAGCCTAAAGTGTTAGCAGTCAAAGAAAGAGGGAAAATGAAAAAGGGGTCACACTCCTCTGAAATTATTTCATTGCTGATTACCATAAGAACCAGAGACACCTCTTCAAAAATCCTGATGGACATTGATAGTGACTGCTTCCTCAGCCTGTGACAATCTCCTGAGGGTTGCTACAAAAAGTCCTCAGGCAGAAACCAAGCCACATTGTTTATTTTTGTTTCCTCTTTTTACAGCTTCTGTCCAAGTATTTTGACCCCAAAATTTTAAGGTTTAGAAGACAATAATACTGAGTGTCAGTCAGTCTCTTTAGCAGTTACACCAGGTGAAATGATATTGGCTACAAAGGCTGTGAGCACCATGTAAGCCAGCACAGGGCTTTGTCATAGAACAGAAGCACAGAATCATAGAATAGTTTTGTTTGGAAGGGACCTTTAAAGGTCATCTAGTCCAGCCCCCCTGCCATGAGCAGGGACACCTTGCACTAGAGCAGGTTGCTCAAAGCCCCATTCAGCCTGTCTTTGAACACTCACAGGGATGGGGCATCCACAACTTCTCTGGGCAACCTGTTCCAGTGTCTTCATTGTAAACAAATTCTTCCTTATATCTAGTCTAAATCTACTCTCTTTCACTTTAAACCATTCTGCCCTTGTCTGACCACTACATGCCCTTGTCACAAGTCCACATCCAGCTTCTCATAGGTCCCCTTCAGGTACTGGAAGGTGCTGTAGGGTCATCCCAGAGCCTTCTCCAGGCAGAACAGTCTCAACTCGCAGCCTGTCCTCACAGGAGAGGTGCTCCAGCTCTCTTACCTTATCTTCATAACCCACGTCTGGACTTGGTCCAATTGGTCCACATCCTTCTTATGTCAGGGCCCCAGAGCTGGACGAAGTATTCCAGAGGTGTTTTCACCAGAGACTCCTGTTCCTTCATCTTGATAAAGAACCACGAAGTCTATAGGGAGAGATGGGGACGTGCAATTTTGTTTTATACAGCTGAAGAATTCCTCTATCACTATATAGTCCAGCAGTCAGGAAATATGAAAAGTCTGGGAGCACCAATAAAAAAATTTTATATTAGAGCCATAACAAACAGGGACTTGCACCAGTATTCCCACTGCTGAGCGTGATTTAATTTTTTTTTCCTTGAAATCAATTATTGGAGCACAGATTGTTTCATAGGAAAAAAAACCTGACAGGGCATCTCAAAAACTTTGTTTTTGATTTATTATTATTATTATTATTATTATTATTATTATTATTATTATTATTATTATTTTTATTATTAATAGTAGTAGTAGTAGTAGTAGTATGCAAAACAACAAAAACTTATTTTCTTGTTACCTTTAAAACCCCATACTTAATGTGATTTTGTTAGTTTAAAAGCTGCATAAACCTCGTCTTGCACAAGGCAAGAAAACAGAGAGTACCTCATGAAATTGGTTCAGAGTTATATGGTAGAGTTTGTCTGTTATCGTGGACACCTTCCGTTTCATCAAAGCACCCAGGTAGGCAGCCCTTTCTTTTTTTTTCCTTTTCTTTTCCTACCCTATAACCCTCCATATGTCAGTCCTCGTAAAAGGAAAGTTTATGCAGTGTTCAAGCTCACCTTCAGGGTGTCTTTTCTCTGAGAATCTCACCTGTGCCCAAAGACCTAAAGTAAATTAATCAATCCTTCGCTAAATGCATGTATTCCTGAAGTTCAAAGTGTTTTCCCAGTTCATTGAACAAATCCTCATTTGCTAGGACATTTCCAGTCACTCAAGTTTGGAAATCCAGTCAATTACTAAAGAGAGGAAAGTTGGATTATTCCTGTGCTTATCTTCCAGAAGAGCAAACTCTTGCAGACTATACTTAACAACCTAAGAGGGGAAAAAATAAACAGAATATTAGAAAGGTTTGAAATCTTTGTGGAAGGAAGGATCTAATCCTGATTGTGAGAGTATTCTGACAATATAATAGGAGAAAATAATGCATCCCTTTAAAGTCATTCTACAAATTTTGTATTGTACCTATATATTCACTGGAAAGCATAACTAAATAATAAAAAGAATATGTTATGGGAAATGCAGCGTAAAATATACATGAGCTGGTTAAGGGTCATGTGTCTCAGGGAGTGTTCAGTCTAGCTAGCTGTGCCTTCAGCATGAACTGAGGAAAAAGGTAAAAAATGGCTTTCCTGAGCCAGAAACCCACAGTGGAAGGTGATCAGAAGAGGAGAAGCATTAAACCTCCTGGCTGACAGACAGTTCACCATTGCCCCGAGCTAACACAAGGTCCCTGGGCAGGCAAGGACAACGGGCCCTAGCAGTCTCCACTCCTTTCACTTAGCTAGAGACCTGAAACTGATTTTTCCAGGTGCAAGGCAGCAGTTTTTTGTGATGATTGAGAGTATGTGCATGTGTGCAGGCAGGTCTCACACGAGCACCCTTGGAGCTTTACCCTTGTGGTGAGAAGAGGGTTGAGTGGTGCATGTGCTACACTGCACAGAGGCAAGGAACGAGCAGATGCTCAGGCTGACTACCAAGGCAAAGCTCCCAGTCTTAAAATACATATTTTGAGATTTTTAACATCCATTTGCTGCAGATAGAGTCTGAGGTGGTCATTTAAATTGAACTTTCATCCTTGACAATACAAAGGTTTTTAAGTAGGGCTTCCGGAAATGCGCACACACCTGTCTCCAAGGGCTTTAAACCTGGCACTGTAATATTTAAATCAGTTGAAAAAGTTACAGGAGAAGATAAAATCTCCTCAGGTTAAAGAACTGATGCTTTGATTATTTCCTCATTCCCACCCCAACCTTTACTTACCTACAGACATATACTATAAACTACAATTGTATTAATCATATTTGGAAATTTTCTCCTGCAAATACCAGTTCTTTCCTCCTCTTGATAGATTAGATTTTTTTTTCTGCTAAAGTTTCATTGTATAAAGCATCTATTTTCAAGGACCACTAACAATTTTAATATGATTTCCTTATACCTGCAGGTGCACTCACACTAGTGCTCACAGCCAACTCTGAAGGCAGACAAGTTCACTGCAAGGAGGACTGAACATACTCAGTGTCTTGTACGTTTTCAGTAAAAACAAATTTCTTAACCATCACTCTGCTGCTTGTGAGGGCCAGATTTTAAAGTTACAGTAGAAAAACAGGTTAAAGTCACACCTGGAAGAAAGTCTCGGTTTTCAGCACAAATGTACATGGCCAACTTGGCAAATAAGAGCCTGGTGTTTCACGTGGTCTTGTTCCAAAAATCCTAGAGGGATTTCAGTTGTTTCCACTCCAAAGAAGCAAAACATTTCATTGCCCTCTGAGATTTCTTACATATTACGTATAAACCTTCAGACACCAAAATGAGTGCAGTAAGCCAAGCATGCAAAGTAAATGATGTATATTTTGAATTGTTGTGTGCAGTAAGGGATCATGAGAACTAAGAAGAGGAATAAAAGTTCTTACTCCTCCTAGGGTCATGCTTTTCTGCTCTCTTGAGTTCTTTCAGATTATTTAGCAAGGAACCAATTCAGAATTCACTGGATGGCTATGCCTCCAGGACCAAGAACTCAGCATGGTCCAAAACATCTGAGATAAAGAAAAGAAAGAGAGAGAAGATATTTTTTCTTTACTTGCAAGAAATTACTTCTTGTGCAAGCCATAACCAGCATCTCTGTCCTCCTGAAAACACCTGGGCAACCCTGGCACAACAGCCCGAAGGACCACATGATTGCTTTTATCCATCTTGCATCTGATCGAGCACTTTGCTGCTATGCAGCATCATGTGCCCTGGAATGGTTATTTCCAGTTTAAGAGCTGGCCTTTAGGCCAAAATAAAAAGCATATCACTGAAAATTTTGGTTTTGTTTCCTTGGAAGTAATCCCACATTTCATTCCAAATCAAGCAAACAGTTGTCAGGACCTAAACGAAAAATTTCAGTCAGCACTGCTGTGCCCCCAAATACATACTCCTTCAGCCAAATGGTCAGGACTTTTACCTGAGGCATGGAAAATTTAGCTTGAATCTCATTCTCTTTGCAAGGTTATTTAATTTTTATCATATGCCTTCTACATGCCTTGTTCTTCAAGGGATAAGGGTTGTCTGTTCCCTCACTCTCTTGTTCACACCACAGAGCTTTGTGGAAAATACTGGGCTACTTGCCTGGAGGAGGAATTGGATTATGTCTCAGACTCCCAGCATGTCTCACCTCCCAGTGCATGTCCTGTTGTATACTTTTTTTCCAATATCTGCACATTAATAATGGATGGCATAGCACTACCAGGTCACCCTGAGGAAGATCTGCCTGCAAATACCCTTTAGCCTTGCATTTCATGACGTGTCCTCAAAAAAACTGGTATTGGAGGAGGAGGGAAAGGAGTTGAAACTCCTGCTCAGGAAGAGAAAGTTGTCAAAACTTGGTCTTCCACATTCCTGCTGTACTGGCTGTTGAGTAAATTACAGAGATGCCTGACTCCCTTCTATTCATCTAGCATAAAACAACAGAATGCATGCTACCCAGCAAGTTCAGACACATAGCTTTAGGATGCCAAATCTTCATTTTTCCTTGAAGGAAATAATCCCTCTCCCCAGCCCTGTTTCCAAGGGGATTAAAAAGAATCTGTCAGCCCATCCCTCCAGGCTTGCCTATACAAAAGCAGCACTCCATAAGAGCATTTATCTCTTGAGTCAGAATAGTTTTTCCATCTAGTAAATAAAAATTTTTTTGGTCCTAATAAAGAACCACTCATATTTAATATCTTTAACAAGAACTTTTTATACAGTTCCAGAAAATAAACCTGCAACTAATATCCTGAGCCTGAGAGTGTTACTGATCTTGCCAAGTCAATCTAGTACATTCCTTTAGAGAGTAAGAAAGATAATACAGACCCTCTGGGTGGGATTTCTTAAAATGGGCTCAGAGGAGAGCAGTTCTAGAGGCAAATGGATAGCAGGGAAATCAGCCCTTCTTCTCTCTGGTCCCTGAGTAAAAAAATATATTCATATTCCATTCCTGTCCCTCACAGCAGTGACACATTTAGGTACTGTAGATCCTGACTCCGATAAAACCCTCACCTTCCAACTCACCATCCTTATTTCACTGTGCTGAGCAGAGGATGGCCCCAAAAGCCAACTCCACGCTGAGCAGTGTGAAAGCTTCTGGGGAGTTCATGGCTGAGAAATGTAGAGGCATGGAAAGCATGAAGTATACAACAGGACAGAACAGAAAAACAAAGATATACGCAACACAGAGAAAACAAGGATCCTTTCATAAACAACTTTGTGAAAAGAGCAGATGGATGGAAAAACTAAACAAAGGCTGCAGCAACTGTCCTTAGTACAATGGGACGAGTTGTAGGGAGGGAGGAAATTTCCTATAATACCAAGAGGAGGGGGTTGACACAAAATTAGTAGAGCAAAGGACTTAACCGCTTGCCCAGCAGCTTTCTGTGCAACTCAGTACTGAAATAAGGGATCTGGAAGGACTGGACTTCCTCAACAAAGCATTTGTTACCATTCCTGTGCCTGGCTACATCAGTGAGGGGTTCTGGGATTCCCTGTCATGAACACATGTGCCACCGTCAGTCAGGGCAGCAAAAAATCACTGGATTATCCTTTAGCCAAGACAGATTAAGCCAGAAAACACAACACAGAAGGCCTTCAGTTACTGCAGGATCTTAAGCACTGATACCCAATTTCTGGATGGGAGTCCCAGAGACTTTGTGGAAAGAAAAAGTTTGTGGGATGAAAGAGGGCAAGCAAGGATTCCTTTGATAAGGATAGGCTGTGAAAAAAATTTAAATGGTGATTTGTCCTAGTAGGCTAAGCATAGGTATGCCCAAGGCACAAAATGCTGTGCAATACAAAAATCTCCAAACTGCTGTAGCTGGCTGTTGAACTGGTAGTGGTATGTTATCCCATCACAATACTGTGTGAACACAGTAGACTTTAATCAACTGATTAAAAAGGCAAATCTCCTGACATTGGGCCTGACAGTATAGCAGTATACCAGTATACCAGCTGGATCTGATCTAGTATTTCCACATATAGCTGTGCTCTGTCATGTAGATCTACAAGACTGAGTTTTTTTCCCAGTTCTCCATTTCATAATCTGGGTACACTCCAAGTATCCCTAATGATGTCTCCTGGAAGTATCTCCTCTTTCATGACCCCTAGAAACCCACTATTAAAAAATAGCTTCTTAGGGACAGCTACTAATAAAGTATGTTGAAAATATGTTGAAAAAGTCTGAGTTAAAGAAGACCTTAAGAAAGAGGAGCAACAGCTGAGCAAGGAGACTCTCTTGTGTTCTCAGTGTCCCATGGCCACGGTGTGATGATCACCTCAGATAGTGCTTGGGGTTCTAGATGGTCACAAGATACAGGTAACTACTGCAGAGAAAAAAAAAAAGAGTATGTATACATATATATGTATATTTACAGTCAATGCAGTATGAGGATTGGTATTCAGCAACTACAAAGAGAAGGAAGAGTGGTCATTTTTACTCACACAGTCACAAAGACCTGAATAAGCAGTGATGGCTCATAGAATTGCTGAGGCTTGTACCTACTTTCATTTTTGCAGTGGTTCTTCTATGCAGTAGCAGGACCCCTTCAGGAGGTGGCATTTCCCCAGACTCGACAGAGTGCAGCCAGGGGTTGAATACACAGCTGTGATTCCCCTCTGCTCCTTGGCACTGCAGAAATACCAACACTTCCACAGGCCAGGATTCTTCTCATAGATGCACAGCAACAGAATGAAAATGGCCACAAGCTGCAGCAAGGAAAGTCCTGACAAAATACAAGGCAAAAACTTTTCCATCATGACAGTTGATGGAACAGGTTGCCCAGAGAAGTTTATACATCCCTATCTAAAATCTTGATGAGATTCAGAGCAAGCTGCTCTGGGAAGCTGGCCCTGCTTTGGGCAGGGGCTGGGACCTGATGATCTTGCAGGTCCTTCCCATCAAACTGTGCTGTGAGAGTGCTCTCTGCTCTCCCCTTAGTCCTCACCAAGCTCAGCTGATCCTGGCTGGAACAGGACAGTGCATTTCTCACCCAGCTCCACACCGTCCTCTCATGCAGCCAATAACAATTTAGCACTTATCTCCCAGTCAGTCTGTGAGGGACAAAGCTTAGGCTGCATCTCAGGTGCCATCCATGAAGGACCAAAGCCCCACTCCCCCTCACAGGTCTGCACAAAGTGAGGGACCTGAAGCTATGACTTGTCCCTTGAGGTCACGTTGTATTCCTTGTCCATTCAACACTCCCTTTCCATTGCAGCAAAAACAGCGAGGTCTCACTGTGTCTGTCACTTCACCATCACAGCCTCGCAGTAGCTGTGTGTGGGCAGATCCCAGCCACTCTGGGTGGAGACTTCCACATGTGCAAGGCAACTGATGACCTGCAAGTAGAAGTCCTAAAACTCCTGCTTGCACAGCTTCTTGCCTCCAAGGCAAAGCTGAAGCAACAGAGGCCATGCTTTGCCTAGCCAGACTTCAGGTGTTACCAAAGAACTGTTTGGATCTGTTCATACCTCCATATGCTCAGAAGACTTAACATTACCTAGGACCACCCCTTGAAAATGCCAGGATTTGAGCAGCTTACTGGCAATCTCTTCCTTCCTTTATCCCTGATGAAATCTAGCTGTGATTAATATTCACATGTTCTGCTGCATTCTCTCTTAGCAGTACTAACAGACTGCTCAAAAGCCATCAGAGCTTTATTCCTTTCGATGGGGTTTTGCTGGCCAATACAAAACCTGGATGAGATTACAGCCTGACTGAAAGCCATAGCTCATCATCCTCTTTAAAATCCTAGGGCTTCCTGACATGGTAATGAGCTGCTTTGGAATACTCATCCTGATGTTCTACATTGCAAAACACGCAGGGTAACACCCTACTTGGCTAAGACAGAAGGTGATGGGATCAGCAAGGTTGAAGCTGAACCTCCTGCTCTACCACATGTGCTCCCATATGTGCTCTTGTCTTCCATGATAGTGGAGGCCTCAGGAACCACTAACAAAGAATAGCAACCCAATCTTCTTTTCCAGAGAGAGCTTCCAAAAGGAGAGTTCTGGGGAACTGTGTGGATGCTTCCATCATCCCAGTGCTCAGGATATGGTGACCTTCCCAGACCTTGAGAGAACAAGTTGCCTGTGTGGAGTTCAGCTATCCCAAGTGATGCCTGAGACACCACAGCACAATTAGGGATATGAGCATGGCTGGGATGCTACCAGAGATGGGACCTTTGCTTATAAGGTTTGTCTTGAGAGAAAAATAAGGTAAAACCCAAACATTTTGGGTAGCTAGGGCAGTATTGTCAGTTAACAAAAATTCTGAAAGGGAACTTTGTGAATTTTTATTTCGTGCTGTCTGAACGTTTATGGTACAAGAAGTCCTTTCTAAACTACTTCATCACATCACAGGGTGTTCATCTGAGCCCACCTCATTCACTTTTCTGAGCATCTATCAGGCAATACTGAGGTGAGTACTGAAGCATTTTAGGATTGCTCCTGCCTCTGAGAACAGGCATGTGGCCCTCCTTACGCTTGGGATGAAAGAAGAGCTAAAAGGAGGGCTAGAGTGTTGCTTTTCCCCAGCTGCTCTTCCAAAACACTGGGAAAGCACCCCAGCCACCCCTGGGGCTGTGCAAGGATTTGTCTTGTGATAATATGTGCAGTGTCCTTATATGCCCCCTACAATATCCAGGAATGGATGCCTAAAATAAAGGAAAGTCATTCTAACGGACACAGATTACCTTAGATGTGAGCCATGAGGACATTTCTTGGGACACTGGGCTTATAATGCCATCAAGTGCTTCAGACACCACCTGAAAAACACACAAAGGTCATGCTACTGCTTCTGTCACAGCACACACTCTTGCTTTACACTTGCTCTTCTGACAGCTGAAATCTCAGTTCTCCAAATGACAGTTCTTGCATTCGGTCAAGTGAAATGGTCAGTACTACATGAGTCAGTTCTGGCCTGCAGTGCCATCCTGTTAACATGAATCCCCAAACAGACTTTCTTTGGCAGCCCAACCATACAGTATTCACTCCAGAGTGGCCTTGGTGTTAAACATGTGACAACAAGTGGAGAAACTGAAACAGAGCATGATGACCTTCGAAAAGATCCCACAAACAAAGCTAATTTTATGTCTATTCTGCTGTATCAACAAGAGTATAATGTTCAGGAAACATGAAAGGTAGCTTAGCACCCAGACTGGCAGAGAGAGCTGGGCAATGAGATTCTTCCTCTGGTTAATCCCTTTGTGGGAACATGGTCCAAAACTGTCATGCTTTAAAGAAAAGGTCCACAGGCTCTGACATGCAACAGATATTTGAGTTTTCCGCTTACCCTTCTATGTGACTTCTATCTTAGTTTACTGAACAAAACTATAAAGCTGAAAGGAAAGGTCTGTATGGATGTATTTTAAGAAAAGCCTTTTTTTCCTGTCTCCCTCCTCCCTGAACATCTACAGTGAACATTCACAGGGGACAAGGTTGGCAGGGTTTTGGCTCCAGTCTTTAGGAACTCAGGCCAGCAGCCTGTTTGCTGGGTGGAAGAATTAAGGTATTCAGCAGGGTTCTTGTTGATGCCAATATAATGGGTTTACATTAACACAATTGGGCAGTGAGCATAAACTTTCTGAGCAGAAAGGTCTGCTCCAGTTGCCCTGCTAGTGTGTTTGCATAGGCCTGCCAAATAAACAACATTCCCTGCTGGGTGATTGGGAACAAGTGTAAGAAGTTCTGAGTGTAGGATGCTAATCCTTACGGTATAATCTCATCCCTGCTCTACAAAGGCTTTTCCAGTCACTGGGTCTGACAGGGTCACACAGAAAAGCCTGTGGGTTGGCAGTGAGAGCTGGGTGCATGGCCACCAAGATCCTGCCTGCAGCTGAGGATACAAAAATCTTGGGGCTCATGCCCTGCCCACCTACCTCCTCTCCCAGAGTCTTCTCCTGCACAAAACTTCCAGGCAGTGAGGGATGTGCTATAGAGGGGATCAGAGCCACGGGGAGATGGAGACCCAGGGTGTGGAGATAGCAGTGAGTCCCAAGGCCCTGTAGAAGGGTCAGCATTGCTGTGCTGCAGCCACACAGGGCTGTGCACAGCTGACACTGATGGCGGAGGCTGGGTGTGCTCCTCACAGTAGCAGTGAGGATGTAGGGGTGCTTGCTGAAAGCGAGGGCTGTCTCCACAGCAATCAAGGAGACTGACAAATCCACCAAACTGCCTACAGAGATGTGGAGTGGACATGGACCAAGCATCATGGCTGTGGTTCATGTTTTCTTTTTCTCTCTCCCTCCCATCTAAGAAAACTCTTAAGGTTTTTTCAGAGGTAAATGTAAACCTGAGGTTCAGCCCGAGTCAGCTTTTGGCTTTTGACCAAACCTAGCCCTAAAATGGACTTGCAAAAGTGTTTGCTACCCTTTTCTAATATGCAGCACCGCAGAGAAATGCCCTCCTTGCTGTGCCTAGACAAGTTTATAGAAACAGCAGGTATTAAAAAAAAAGGGAAAAAAATAAGAGTGAGGATGGTACTTGTTATTAAATTGTAAATACAAATCATGACCCGGAAACTCTGATCTTATCCTTTTCCTTTTAGTTTTAAGGAGTTCACAGTTGTTTACTGTGCATGTTGTGGCAAATGCCCAGAATTAGGCATAAGTTATCCACATTTTACCATTGTGATATGAGCTTTGGTATAGCAGAACGTGGCATACAAACCTTAATAGCATGGTTTTATTGTATTTGGTGCCCAAATTTATTTCCTTGCCTTAGACTCAGTTCTGTCCCAATCCACTGGGTGGGGACTGATCAGAATTGACACGGGGTATTGCTCACTTGCTTGTAGGAAAAATGGTCATGGAAGATTTTTCAAAAAATCTTTTCTATTAAAAGGGATGATGGGGCTGTCTGTCTTCTCAGTCTCCTATGGTTACTTTCATTCTTCTACTGCCATCTGCATGCCTCATGCTCCTTATCCATGGGCTTAAGCTAATCCCTTGATACCAGAGGAAACAACAACTACATGTTCTCCCTGCCCACTCCCTTAAAACACAGAGTAGAAAATTGCCTGGGGCTAGTATGAATATTAAACCAAAAATCTTCTGAACAGCTCTCCTCACAGGGGAGTGCAGGCTCCTGCTCCCTCTTTTGTACACAAGGCAGATCCTGCAGTCCATGTGCATATGAAGATCAGTGGGACCAAGGGGCAGAGCAGAGAAATACGAAATAAAACCAAGACCCCCAGAACAACCACAAACAGGACACACACCACAGGTGTAGCTCTTGTAGCAGGGAGCTGAAACCTGCCCTGCCCCACCCCAGGAGGATGTGAGAGAAACTCCATTTCTCAGGGCTTACCTGCAGTGACAATTGGATGTCTCCTTGTGGGCAGGGACAGGAGTGATGAATTTCCCCTACCAAAACAGAGGTTTCTCTGGAATCCTTAATTTCTTTTCAGCCCCTCCCCTTGGCACTTTCCCACTATTCTTCATGATGAGTGGAACAGAAGTTTCTGGTACCAGCTAGCAAGGGCTCATTTTGCAGCGGTAACACTGCTGCTTCCCCAAGGCTCCTGGATCAGCTTGTCTGGCTCTCAGGGAAAACTCTCCTTTGGTGTCTGAAGGTGAATCTGAAGGTGTCCAAGGGCTGCCTCAGAGTATGAGGTTTTCTGTTTACTCCCAGCACAAAATATGATGTTGGCACAGGGCACATGAAGCTCTCCCAAGCTGCCTGTGCCTTAAAACACCATGGGCCATACCCACATGCTCCAACCCTTGGGGCATTGGAGTCTCAGTGCAACACAAGACAAAACAGCTCAGGCAATTTAATCTTCAGTGTTGAGCAACTGTCCAAGGGTCCCAGGGCATGTAATCTTCCACATAGATCCCAAGTACTGGGCAGCACCATTTCCAGGTGCTCTTCCCTGTCCTTGGGGAAAGGCAGCAGCTTCTCAGCTAACCTCAGCTGTCATGGGCTGTGGGAGAGACACACACGCTGCCATGGACTGTGGGACACTCCCCACCCCACAGAATTCAGTCCAGCAGCCAGGCTCTGTGTAGTACAGACTTCTGCTGCCCTGACCTCCAAGCCCCATGCAGACACAAACACCAGCCCTGACAGGTGTAGCCCTTAGGCCAGCCACTGCAGCTGTAAGACAACCATTACCAACAGCACAGCCCTGCAGCCCCAGGGCACTCCTTGCTCCAGAACTCCCCAGTCTGCAGCACGGGCCCTGGCACTGCATGATCCAGGCTGAGCATCCACTTCCATCCCAGGTGGAGGGATAAAAGAAAATGGAAGAGGCTTGAGGAAGACAGGACCTGAAAGTTGTGTGTGTGGTCTCTTGATGAGTGCTGTGCAGCTGCTGCACTGCCCTTAGTCCCTCTCACTAGCCAGTGGAATGGGAGAAGGAGATGATAGATACCCAGAGTTTAAATATGCCTGGTATATCCCAGGAGTATTGTTCAAATCACCAGATGGCAGGAGGGACATATTGAAGATCACTTCTTCAGTCTTGGCTAGTGCATAAGGCAGAATAAAGGAGCCCTAAAAGCAGAAGAAAAGCAGAACAAAAGGCAGTATGACTCTGTCCCAGCATTTGTGTAGCAATGCCATTGCAGCAAAGCTCAAAACTCACACATGTTCTCATACTCATCTTCTCACTGGCACCAGGATCAGACAGAATTAGTTACAGTGGCACAGAGGACAAGATACACAAGATAGCAGGGCCTCATCACACCTGCTGGGTTCTCTGGACCTTGCTCTACTCTATCACACCAATTCTGAATGTTTCCAATGACAAATCTTGACTCTTCAAGGATGGGAAAACTTGAAGAGTCGGAAACTTGTCTGTCAGTGGCAGACATGGGAAAACAGCATTCACTTTGTATTGCAAACTTTCTCTGTCTCCTTCTTTCTTTATTTTTTTAATTAGCTTTGTTGTTCCTTTGACAGGGGAGCTCCCAGCTCCCTGGGTCCTACCACTTGCTTGCCACTGTCAGAGTTAGCAATAGGTTCCTCCAAAATAACAATCACCCACTGACAGACCCAGCAGGACGAGGCTGCTACTCCAGAGCTTTTTTCTTTCAATTTTACTCCTTTTTTCACAGACTGAGAAGTGGCTCATAATACTGGAGCCAGGGCTTTTTGTAGGTTTTTAAGGAATATTTCAGAAGAGCCTTCTTGCAATTCTGAGGTCTTTCAGGGCTTCAGCTCTCCCTGCAATCAGGCATAAGGCCACAACTACACAATGTCAGTACCACCCTGGGCAAAAGTGCAGCTGGCAACCTTTAGATGCTGCTGGGAGCTACAGAAATAGCCTGTGGGTGAAAGGCAGAGTTTGTTCAGCATTTCACCCTTTTAAACCTTTTTTTAGGAGAAAAGCCAGATGCTGCTTCCATATTCAATACTCCATCTCCCCAAAGTGATCATACGATTCTTGTCCTCGAGTGAACGGTGTGTTTTTACTTCAGTAACCCTGCTTGGCAGGTTACCATGTGACTTTTTTATTTTCTGCACGATAAAGTGCTTTTCAGTCTGAACATTTCTTTTTCTTTCTTTCTTTCTCTCTCTTTCTTTCCTCTCTTTCTTTCTTTCTCTTTCTCTCTCTTTCTCTTTTCATTCTATCTTTCCTTTATTTTTGAATAGTGTCTCTAATTCACCTCTGTGAAGTTGAAGATAGTAATCAGGGCTCAGGTGGTCTTTTCTCATAATGATTTAAGAGTTTCTATACTCTAAAGGATGCCTTGGTTGGTCAGTACTCCTTTTTCAAAGCAGACAAAATTTGGATTTCTATTATGATGAAGCTATTAAATCTTCCTTCCTGACCAGGGAGGCAAAACATTGGAGCTGGGAGCTGTCTATCAATGATTCTCAGGTGGAAGCTGTGGTTTCTGTGTCCATAACCTGGTCTGGCCAGAGGTGGTTCAGCTTGGCAGAATTCCATCTGGCCAGAGCTGGGGATGGCCCTGACTGCAAGGAGCGCCTCATCTGCTGGGCATAGAGAGCGGGGCTGGGGTCAGTACCTTGCCCAGTGCCTGTGTGGCCCTGGGCACATCGGTGCTCCCCCTCCTCTCCTCATTCTCGTGAGGGCACGAGGCCCCATGGCTGAACACTCGTCTGCTGCCCAGACTCAATCCCTCCTGGGGAGCAGCGTCCAGTGCCCCCAGTACACACACAAGAAAGAGAAAGGGCTGCTCGTTGTTTGGTAGGATGGGGCAAGATATTTTCTGATCTTTCTCCCAGATTGGAATTTTTTTTTTTTGCACACCAGAGGCACATGCTTTTTTGGGTTTTTTTCCAGGCCTGTTTTAATTTTTTTTTTAATTAAAGCCCATAGCTATGGTTGGAAGTAGACAAAGGGAAATGGAATAGAGCGAAAAGGAAATGGTGACTGAAATGTCTATTCATGTCCCCTTTGTTCAAAAGAGACACTGTTAAAAGTTATTCTCTTTCATTTAAAAGTCTGAATAATCATTAGAAGAGTGTCCAGAGACTGAGGCTGAAGTCCTCAGCCAGAGAGTGTGACAACCACCCAGCTGGAGATACTGCTCTCACCTGCACACACTTTCACCCCTCCCAACTGCAATTTAAGAGAGAAGAGGATCCTTTTTCCACCCCCCTCCCTCCTACTTTCTTCTCTCTTTGACCCTAAAACTCCAGTGGCAAAGACATTTACTTTCTCAGAAGCAGAAGAAAGAGGATTAACACCCATCTTTCAAAAGGAAGATTTTATCTGCCTGTCTCCATTTGCCAGTGCCACTTGGGAATCAATACAAGCCCCCTCCCTGCTATATATATAAAATGTCCAAATTAGGTTGCTTTCATAAATCCTATATTGATTTTTTAAGTCACTGAAAAAATTAATTTAATCACAGTCCTGTTCATGAACCCTTTCACATCATCTGGAAAGAGTTTTCAGTGAATAAAGAAATCCAACTTAAAAACAAACCAACCAACCAGTCAAACAACAACAAAAAAAGTGAAATTCCAGACCAGGCAGTGTCTCTCCCTCACTTTGCAAGAAGCCTGGATTTCTCACAGACCTGACTGTGCCATCTCCCCAGGCCCCCAGGAGCAATACTGACTGCCAGCCCCACTAGTCCCAGGTTCACCTAGGAATCTAGGGAATAACACAACACTGTTAAGGCCTCTGGAAAAGTTTTACTTTTCCTAGGAGCTGGAAACCTGTGTTGATCATTCACCATCCATTTTCTGTTTTACTAGACCCTCAGTTTTCCACCAAACTTGGAGGGATACCATATTTGGGCAACTTATTTAGGCTCCCTTTATATAGCAGGGGAAAGAAAAAATAGGCCCTTCCAGTGACCAGCCCTTCAAAAGGGACTGTCCTTCAAAGACTCATGTAGGCTCTATAAATGTGGCACAGAAATACCCATCTCTTTCCACTGAATAAAAAGGGAGCCTGGGAGTAACTTTTCCAGATGCAGATACCACCTTTTGAGGTGCTTTGCACTTCAGAAAAAAATTAAGTTAATGTTTTTCTCATAGACAGTGCATTTCATGCACGCCCGGAAGAGCTCTGTGGTCTCTGCAGCACTGTCTGGCTGCAGATACTTTCCCCTATAGCAACTGTAGCACAGCAGAGCTTTGCAGCTCCCAGTGATGATGTAAAAGGACTTACTGATGTCAAAATACTCTTTAATTTGACTGAGAACCATTTCCACTGCCTTGCAGCTCTGTGAGGTTAGGTATTGCACAATGGAGCCACCATTTTCTTTTTTTTTAATTAATGCAAAAACAAGGGAGGGAAAGAGAGAGACAGAAAGAAGGAGCAAGGTGAAGCTCAGACATCCTGTGTGTTTCCCAGAGGAGAAAAAAGTCCCTGATCCTCTGCCAGACAGCAATGGAAGGCAAATTGATGCTCCAGAAAGGCTGGAATTGAGATTTCTGACCTCAACCACTGCCTGTGAAACAACAAAACCAGTAAAAAACCAGGAAACACCTCCCTCCCCACGCCTTACAACCATAAACTCCAGTCCACTGACCCACATAATCTCAACAGCAGAAAAGTTCTGAGTGGCATTAATCTATGCCATGGTGGCAGCCTGGGCTCACAATGTGGACAGCAGAGTGCTTGAGATTTCATGTACCCAAGGCAGCAGCTGGACTGGCTCAGGTTTGTAGCTCAGAGCCACTCTCCAGTGCTCGGCTGGGCTCCTGCCTGCAGGTTGAAGCAGCAAGCCCTGAGATTGCTCAAGCACCTGACAGGGCTCACTGGAGCACCTGACAGAGGAGGAGCCAGTCCCACCCTCCTCCTCTCCCCATCTCTGACCCTGTCCCTCCTCCTCCCCTGTGCCCACCACTTGTGAGAGCTACTAAGCCGCCTGAACTTTGTGTGTTCCTTGCTCAGGACAAGTTTCAGCCAGATCAACAAGCCCCGGAATTCCTCCCACCACGAGCTGGTCTAAGGGATGGGATAGGAAGCTGGGGAAGGGAGAGAAGGTGCAACTGACCCTTCAGCAGAGGAGCATGGTCTTGGAATGCACAACCACCACCACGACAGCGCAACCACACCTTGTTTTAAAAGATGGCAGCAACAGTAATCTTTAAAGTAGTATTTTAAAGTCTGTGTTTTCTTTTTCCCTTGGCTGACAGGTTCCTCACCACCTGGCTTGTACCTGGAGCTGTACTGAATCCTTGCTTTTTTTTGTTTCTGCAGCAGATGTGCAACCCCTGCCCCATGGGCAACTTGCAGGCAGCCTGTCCTTGGAGCACCCACATCCCACATCTCCCGGGCTCACCTGTGAGTGCAGCACACCCCTCCTCCCAACTGGGAGACACCTCCTGAGAGAGGTAATTCAGCCCAGGAGGGGAAAGTGGTTTATTTACAATCCTAGGTGTGAACCAGTGTGGTGTGATAAGAAGTGATGGGAGGGAAATTGAGCTTGCCCAGAGGCCTCAAGTTCTCCAGAGGAGGCTTTCTCTATCACACTCTTCATTAAAGCACAGGCCCATGACCCTTTTGCTAAGATAGGAATCCTCCTCCCAAGGGAAACAGAGAAAAAGCTTTGATATCCTCACATTTGGGACTTTCCCTGTAAAATTAGTTCTATGGCTATACAAGAGCAGGTGTGTCATAAGAAGAAAACCATTGCAGAGATCTAAAATGGGATCTCCCACACAGATCTATCACCCAGCATAAAACTAGAAACAAGCTTTCATGGCTGCCTTTCTTGTGAAATATTAAAAAAAAAAAAAAAAGAAAAAAAGACATAAAAAAATTATGTCACTGATTTCAGTCTGGAAAGACATACAACCAAAAATTACATTCTTAACCTGCTCGTGATAATTCTGCTCTGCCCTGTTCAAATGAAAATGACAGAAATAATGTAATCTTGCTAAGTGTTACTTTAATTTATTGGACTTTATTATGTATCTCTTTTCTTCCACATGACAATCTATTGAAATGTGTGCACACAAGGCTGTCCTGCAGCAGTGGTCTTGTCTTTTGTCTTCTTTTATCTTTTGTTGCATAAACTCTATGTAGATGGTCATACACAGATATATATATATAAATACATACAGGGAGAGGGAGTGGTAAAAGACAATCTCTTCATGAGGCTGAGTAATCCTCAGATATCTTTCACTAAAAAGGTGCAGGTGCTCCTATATTTAGAAAGGGGTTTAAAATATAGGAGCTGGACATCTAGTGAATACAGTATCTTCTGCAGCAAGATTTACACTATGACTGGTTTTGAGGACTACTTGGGAGCTAATTCCCTGTAGCAAATCTGGATCAAGCTTGGCATAATACTGAGACAAGATCAGATAGGGAAGACTGATTGTAAGAGCTCATTTTTGTCTTTCCTTACATTCCACAATCATTTTAATTTGGGGTGGGCTGCCTTTTTTTTGGGAATAAATTGACACAGAGCTGCTGCAAAAAGGGACACACACTAACCTTTTCCTATCGAGTCTCATATCATGATAGTATTTAGAAAAGCCTTGCAACTACCAGAAGAGAATGATATTTATAGTGCATAAAAAGAGCTAAACAGTCAAAGGCCAAATCCTGCCCCTTTCTACTTGTCTTGGTGTTTTTATCTAATAACTTTACATGGAAAATTGAGATACAATGAGAAATGGAGATATGAGGGGAAGGACTCTTTATATGATGGATTTTCAGCCTCAAACTAAAGTAAAACCTTGAATCTTGTATATTTAACTTGCATTTGAAGGTGATCTTTAAGCTCCTATGCCTTTTAGATGTTTTTGACAGAGACACTCAAGAATGTAATAAAAACACATCAATATCCCTTAAACTTTACTTCAAAAAAAAAAAGGAGCAAAAAATATGCTCGTTGTTTTACTTAGCTTTTTATTCCATCATTATGGCACAAGACAGAACTTAAAGACAACATCACTGAATAAGTCTTCAACTTCATTAAAATTAAGATTAATATGTTTTATAAAATTCTTCCGATATGATACACTTTCCCTTACGGAGTGCTAAGAAGGAGTTTCTCGGGAACGCTGCAGTACATTGCCACCCGCTGCCCACAAATGGCTCTGCAATTGAAAAAAACGTGTATAAAACAGCTACATTTAACACAATGCAACATACAGCTACTGAGGAAGTGTGACTGACCCAGACTTTGGCACAATATTTATAGAAATGAAGTTGTGAGCTTTTCTAAATGTCATGTTCATTTCTGAAACTCTGCTTGACTCCCTTTCATGTGTCTGTCTGCAGCTCTTTCCTTTCTCTAACTTTCTTAATGCTGGAGCTTTGTTATTTCAAAGGAAAAGCCATATTCTTTCTCAGTGTTACGCATCTCAATTTATTAGGTTTGGTTTTCTAAAATTTGGATTCCAGTTTATTGTTTTAAAACAATACATAAAATCATACATTTATAAATATATATATTATATCCTGCATATATAACATTGGTTTTCCTTTAGAATGGGAGGGCAGACTTTGCACTACATACTTAGTTGGTTTAGGCACAACGTTGTTCTTAGTTGATTCTCTGAGTTGCTTCCTACCAGAATCTAAAAAAATACTTTTACAATCTTGTATCAAATTTTAAAGATTTTTGCAAACATATGTATAAGAAAAAAATACTTTGTATTTTCCCCCTCTAAGCTCACTACTACCCTTATAAAATATATGGCTTTTCATGTTCCACTCTATTTTAGTGTTTTTCAATAGGCAGTGAAAAGAAGTACAAGTTTCCCCTTTAACAGCTTTTTTTTTTAATATATATATAAGCACAGAAACCAGCTTGTGCACTTTCTATAGAATTCCAATGCATATCACGGTAATGTAAGTGCAGTGATTTTTTAAAAAAGCAGTCATGATTGATTGACATCTGTATATGAAAACATAACATGATTATCATACAATACTCATTACAGAATATACAATCATCAAAACCGCAGATATATAAATACATTTTTAGCAACATCAAAGCAAGTTTTATCTTATACACAGCGTACGCATACAGAGTTATTACACTAAAGTTTTCACCTTGTTTTTTCTCAAAAGTTTGCTGAAAAACAGGAACATACCGTATTTGTAAATTAACCGCTTGACAGTGCTGTTAAGAAATTAAAGTGAACAAAGTTTTAAAAAAGTATATGCAATTCAGTTGGTATAAAACAAACAAGCCCTCCCTGTTTTCCAATGTCACCGTTTTCCTATGAGACGGAGGCATGGGTATGAGTGGCAGTTCCACAGAGTCAGATCATACAAGGGTTTCTGGGAGGGCATCGGGGTTATCGGCTGACAACAGCTCCCAAATCTGCCACCTCTCCCTTTGCCACTCATTCCAGTCCGCCTCTGCAACACTTTTACTGTTCTGGCTATGAGGTGCTGTGGAATAGTTGTGACCTGCTTGTGTGTGCAGGGCCGGCTGCTCCTGCCTGGAAGTGGCCTGCTCAGGGGCTCTGGCTGGGGGCCCTCCAGCTGCTCTCAGCCCCGAACTTTTTTCTGGGCGTTGAAGTCTCCACAAAGAGTGCAATGTTGAAGAAACACTCGACCGCTGTGGCAACGCAGAGCTTGGTTTTGCTGGGCCTGGGTAAGGGGGTGGCGGCCGCTCTTTCCTGTAGGAGGGCTTGGCTGTGCTTTGCAAACAACCCGCGTTCGAGTCGTGCTCACTGAGGTCCTCCACGCTGCTTAAAGTCAAGTGCTGCTCCGACTTGGAGTGGGACAGGTCTGAACTCCTGCTGCCAACTTCCACGTGTGGGTTACTGCACACCCGAGACACCGCGGGCTGCAGCTGGCACTCGGGAATGGCAGCTGTCGTCTGGCTCCTCCGCATGACCTGCCTGCCACTGTCCAGTTCCGAGGAGCTGCCCTGCCACCGAGGGGAACACGTGGTGAGGTTCCCCTGGGAAAGAGAGCACTGTCCGGGGCGCAGCAAGCTGCTTTCATAAATATTCCCGTAAGAACCTGGGGGTAGAGTCAGGAACACAACATGAGTCTGCAGAACTAGTCATCTGGCATTTAACAAGCTACTGCTTTTCCCTTGTATCCCACTGTAGAAGAGGGATGGGGGCTGAGACAGGCTGAGAAAGTTGGGGCTGTTCAGCCTGGAGGAGAGAAGATTGCATGGAGACCTCCTAGCACCTTTCAGTATCTGAAGGGAGCTGACAGGGAAGCCAGAGAGGGACTCTTCATCAGGAACTGTAGTGATAGGACAAAGAGTAATGGGTGCAAATTGAAAGAGGGGAAATTTAGGTTAGATATGGGGAAGAAATTTTTACTGTCAAGGTGGTTAAACACTGGAACAGGTTGCTCAGGAAGGCTGGGGATGCCTCAACCCTGGTAGTGTTCAAGGTCAGGCTGGATAAGGCCTTGAGCAACCCAGTTTAGTGGGATGTGTCCCCGCCCAAGGAAGGGAGGTTAGGACTAGATGATCTTTAAGGTCCCTTCCAACCCTTATCACTCTATGGTTCTATGATTCTATGAATTTTAGAAGAATCTAAAACTTTTCTTGAAGCAAATTTAAAATGACTTTTCAAATTACATTTGATAGTTTGAAATGTTGCTGCTCTCTGTATTCCACTGAATATAGTGTGCTCCTCTGTATTCTACTTAAGAGTCACCTTTTCGAAGTCCAACTCTGGACAATGTGAATTCTCCTACTGGCTTCACTGTGATTTCTTGAAAACAAGGAATTACTTTTGTCTTTGCTAAATTTGGGCTTTAAAATTGAGAAATTACTGACCTGTGATTGCTGGATCTTTGCAGCCACTTTTCAGTGTTGAATGCCAAGTGCCCCAGATATCAAAATGATCTTCAGAAACATCTAAACAGCAGTAAGAGCAGGGAAAAGATGATGAATCAATCCTCTTAAAGATATTATTTAGAAATACACAAATAGAAAGGTAAAACCTTATGTAAGGTATCAGAGTCATTAACATCCACTAGCACCTTCACTGTGCACCCAACACGAGCATCTCAGGTGAGACCCCACCGGCTGTGCTACGTACAGCTCTGGTGACCCAGCCTAAGGACATGGAAATGCTGGACAAAACCCAGAGGGGAGCTATGAAGCTGGCAAGAGGACCGGAGCACCTTGTCTACTAATACAGGCTGAGAAGTTTCAGGCTGTTCAGCCTGGAGAAGAGAAAGTTGTGTGGAGACCTCATAGCAGCCTTCCAGAATGTGAAGGGGGCTGACAGGGAAGTCAACAAAGGACTCTTTATCAGGAACTACAGTCATAGTACAACAAATAATACGTACAAATTGAAAGAGGGGAAGCTTAGGTTAGATATTAGGAAGAAATTTTTTACTGTGAGGGTGATGAGTCAATGGAACAGGTTGCCCAGGGAGGCTGTGGAAGCCCCAACCCTGGCAGTGTTCAAGGCCAGATTGCGTAAGACCTTGAGCAATCTGATCTAATGGGAGGTATGGCACTGGGGGTTGGGACTGGTGATCTTTAGGGTCCATTCCAACCCCTTGACATTCTATGTATTTGTTCACAGCTACTGGTTTCAAGATCAGATCCCACAATGGATTCAGCGAGCTCTGTTATGGGCAGGGTGCCTGAGTTTGCTGAGTCCTTAAGTTCTCTGCCTTACCAAAGTCAGAGAAGTTGCACAAAACCAGGAGGATTCGGTCCACAAAAGGTAGTTTCTGTCGAAGCTCCCTCAGGCAGCCGCAGCCCCAGCCCCAGGGGTCACTATAAGGCATGCTCTATCAACCCAAGGATGCTGCTAGTCTTACCCTGAAGTGCAGCCACAGAACAAAGATTTAATGAAATGCCAGATTATAAACAGTTTTATGCCTTTTCCTGATTCCACTAGTCTGTAGAGGAATTTCCTAATTTGTCATGGTCCAGTATCTTTGTGATGCATATTAAAGTCCAAAAGATGGTTAATAGGATAAAACTTCATGTAATTTCCTGTTTATAAGTTAACAGAAATCTGACCAAATTCTTAAATGTTTTCAGAGATTTAGATGTTGAACACAGAAGATAAATTCCAATTGGCATTTATAAAGCATATA
Source organism: Dicrurus megarhynchus (assembly GCA_013399195.1). Lineage (NCBI taxonomy): Eukaryota > Metazoa > Chordata > Aves > Passeriformes > Dicruridae > Dicrurus > Dicrurus megarhynchus. Next base: position 995,324 of record VXAD01007405.1, read on the forward strand.
ATTGAGATATTATTCTAAATCTCATTAATTCCAAAGGGAATTAAGTGCCTAGGCAGTACATCTGAAATTAAATGGTTTTAAAAATACCACCAGTTACGTGCATCCCGAGGCATTGAAAGTTCTTAAAGTTTGGCTCACTAAGTATGAATTTCATGGTTGACAATTTTTAATATACATTTTTTAACAGGAAAAGCACCTTGAAGTGCTGGTGAGCCATTAGTTTAAACCATAGCTCTTTACCAAAGAAATCATTCAGGTATGCACTCCCCAGGTAGCTACGGGAATTATGGATCCCTGCACTAGTATTGCTCAGTGTGTAACTGGTTGCAGATGTAAAGCTGTGCAGCTCAGCTATGTTTTCCAGTGAGAAGGTGTTGATGTCATTCTTTACAAATGGAGAAAGTTTGTAGCCTGAAATCTTAAAATCTCAGCTTTTCCAAAGCCTGGACCATAACCTTGCAGGTATTACAGTCCCACAAATCAGGACTAGATTTTGCCATGCTGTCACAGACAGGCTGAAAAACTGGACATACATAGCTCTATTTTCCTAAATAATATCTCCAAGTTTTGAGAAGTGCCATACCAAGAGCATCCCTGACAGCTGGCAGAGCTAATGAGGAGGACTCAGCACAGATCCTTTGGGCTCAATACAAAAAAAAGGATATTGGTCTGACATTTTTATTATAAGGTTATTTACACTACTGCTCCTCAAATTCTAGTAGCTGATAATACAAATCTGGCACTTTTCAATTATTTCAGGAATCTCCATCAGTCACTGAGGAGGAGGAGCACAAGCAGGATGCACTATACCTTTTCCAGCCTGTGATGCAGAAGAATTCTCCTTTGGCTTAGTTTGCAAGTGTCCAACCAGCGTGTACTGCTCAGGTACCTTGTACAGCTTATCTGGGCTGCGGGCAACTTCTTCTTGCATTGCCACCAGCGAGCGCTCAGACAGCACTGGGGAGTTGTTGTCGTAAGGGGAGACATCACCACTGGAAGCTTTGTTGGAGTCTGTGGAAGAATGTCTTTCTCCTGTGGAGTAGGAACCTTCTGACCGCAGCATCTCAGGGCTCCTGAGAAATTTTGATAAACAAACTACTGTTAATAAAAAAATGCTTCATGGGCCCAGTTCCAAGTGCAGTTTGACATCAAGGCCAGGTTGGATGGGGCTCTGAACAACCTGGTCTAGTGAAAGGTGTTCCTGCCCACGGCAGGGGGTTTGGAACTAGATGACTTTTAAGGTCCCTTCCAACCCAACCATTCTATGATTCAGAACATACAGATAAAATCAAGTATGGGAGAATGGTCACAGCTGCTGAAATGAAAACACTTCAGAAACAGTTATTGAGGTGGATTTTCCATGAGTAAAACTTTTGCCATGAAGTGGCCAGCAGAGGCCACTCAAAATCAAAAGATGTTGCTGTCAAGAAAGAAAACAAGAAAAAACCCACAGAACTGTACAGTAAACCACAGAAACTAAGCAGTGAATCAATTCCTTATGTTACCTTGACAATTTAGCTTGTGGCAAGAATAAAGCTGAAGGCATGATAGGGAAGATTAGTTTGATGCTAAGCAGTATGCTAAAATAAATTCCTGTATTCTGAAGTTTTACATAGAGAAATCAAGCACTCGGCTTGCCTTTCACGCTATGAGAATGGTCCTCTTCTAGAGACATAGGAAGGTAAATATTCTACAGGAGACAAACATATGTATTTACTGTACTTATGACTAGGGCAACAAACAACTGGTTCTGCTGATACCTTCTACAACTTCGTTTACCCTTTCATCTTCATACCACTACCAACATGAACTGCCTTTAATTTTGCCAAGAAAAGGCAAACACAACTCCATCCAAAGGACAGCCAAGGCTCAGAGAGGCAACTCATTTTTGAAATGTGCTGGGAACATTGACTGAGATTTCTTGAACTGTCGCAGTGCAGGCTGTGAGTCATTGAATATCACAAAGAATATGCAGAACTACTCTGTAAACAAAAAACTTTTTTCTCCTGTTGTTCCTCCCTAACTTCTATTACTCATTTTTCATTTCTCTGCACCTTTGTTTTGTAGAGCTTATCTTTTGCTTCTCTTGAATCAAACATTTCTTTCAGTGACTTCTCGTTAATATCTGTTCTAATTGACTGTGATACAACAGAGGCTCATTCCTGTAAATGTCTGAAAATGGTCAGCCCTCTTCAGAGTCAAATCCAAAGACAGCTTGAACTTAGTGAGCAGCCAAAACTCATTTCTCACTATGGAACAGTAACCCTGTTTCCAGACAAATAAAATAAATCTGAAGAAAGAAAATAAAGAAAACACACAGCTAGCCACAGCACAGCAGTAAATATTAATACAGAAATAATGACAAAATTTAACACCACTTCCAAGTTGTTGTTTTTTCCCCAGCTGATTTATGTATCACATGTCCCAAAAAATAAAGTATATACAATTGACAGCATGATTATTATGTTATTCAATATTCCTATTCTTTTTTTCAGTATGAAAGCAACCATAAAGTGTTGGGAATTAATTAAATAATGTTACTCCTCAGTAACTCTCAGTGACAAAACCGTTGCTGAACTTTGCCAAATGGCAGCTCTGTTTTTTGAGTTTGCCTCAGTTAAAGTTGCTATGTCCCAGGCTTCCCAGCGCAGCATGGTAATGCTGGGGAGTCATTAAAAAAAAAAGCCTCAATTACATAACTTCTCATTTAAACTTCTTATCTGAATATGAGTCCAACATAAATTAATCTATAAACAGACACACATTGAAGAATTATAATCTTTTAAGTATGTATAATTCTATCACAAACCTTTTTTCTCTTTTTTTGCCAATTGCTTCTTTCTTTCTGTCCTCCTAAGTCCTAAAACCCCTTGTGCAGTGATACGACATTTGAGCAATGTCTTGGGATTTTCAGAAGAACTACAAAGACCTCTTAGAAAAGGGGGAGAAATATTGGCATCTGCAGGTGTCCTATGACCAAATGTCTTTGTTTCCAGCTTTCTAGACTTACTGTTATCTAAGCCTCACCCGCCAGCATACAGACAAACTTATCACTAATGGTAACACCAGTAAGGTTTACTGCAGGTAAATCTTTGCAGCATCAAAATCTAACTGTGCTGCGCAGGGCAAAGACAGATGTAGACCAGCACTTAGCCATGGCAAGGTAACACAAGGAATAAGGGAAATGGAAATGAAAGAATGTGGGAACATAAACTTGTGCTTTGTGAAACACTGATTTCATGTCTTACCTTGAATGATCTGTTATAGTCTACCTCTTCTCAAGACAGAGCTCCTGCTAAAAATTTACCTGAATGGAAACTTTCAAGCCTTTGGAAAGATTCAAACATTCAAGTTTCTAAATTGATTTACAGTTTCTGTTGGTAAGTCCATACTATTTTTTGTATACATCTATACATAGATATATATATATCACTTTCAAATTTGTTTAGGTAAAATAGCTTTAAAAATCAAAGTAACTGCTGTAGACCCTGTCAATCTTACTACAAGAAACCATCAAAATGGATTGAATACTTAAAAGCCAGAAACTGAACTCGTACATTTGCAGCTTTACTATGCTCTTCACGAACAAAGTAAAACATGATTTGCAAGAAGACTTTGGTTTGCTTCTTGACAAATGAAGAACGAATTCTCACAAACTCCTTAAAACGAAAGTTTTGCATCTGTTTACTTTACTGTTTGAGTTCATTAGCAAACCGGTATTTACTACAATTCAAAATTCTTCTTCCCTTGGACAGTGAGATTCTCTATCCACTGACCAGGGAAAAACTAAATTGGAAGCAAACATAAATACTGTGCAAGACACCCACTCCTCTATATGCAGTATAGGAGGAAGGGCAGATTATAGTCCCCACAAAGAGTAATAGATGATTATGTGCAATCAAATGTGAGGAATGGGAAGACAAGTAAAGTATTTTCCAGGGGTTATGAACTATGTTAAGGAAAAGATTTTAGAAGTGGCTAAGTACAGATGGAAAGTTCTGAAAGCAGCACAAGGAACGTATGCCACATGAATTTAAAAATACAATTTCAGATTCCAAAACAACAGGCATCTTTCTATGAATTGGTGTTGTCCACCAGAGTCCACTTGCATGGGTGAACTGGAAATGTGTTAATAATTGCTTCTACTGAGGATATACCTACTTTTCTACTAGCATCAAGGTTATCAAAACCGGAAATCCCTTTCTGTTGCTGGCAGAAACCCTTTTCTGTTATAACTTAAAGCTTCTTAGTGGGAAAACAATTACGCCTTCAGGAGGCAAATCATATGGAGTGTGATGGCTTGGCAGCACACAGTAGTAATTTCCACACATGTTTGAGTAACACAGGTGCTAACAACAAACCAGATTACTGTGGGATTATGATGTGGTTGCTACTGTAACAGGGTAGAGGATTCAATGTTTCAAGGAGCTTTGTGCCACAGGTCAGGACGGATTAAAACTCATTATCATAATCCAAAAACATCCAAAAATTCTGTAACTTTGAAACTTATTTACTCTAAAAGGACTACTAACCATGATAAGCAATAAATAATCATAAGAAATAGATTTTATTTTTTGTTAAAGATGCTTCATCTTACAGTTGTAAACCCAAATTCCATTGTCATCAAGCCAATATACAAAAAATTGGGAAGTCACCCACGAAAGCACACTTCACAATTGCTGCCATTTGAAATTAGTGCTTTACCGTGAACAACTTCCATAAATTCCCTGACACACTGCTCACAATGCTCAGCTCTTAAGAGAAGTGAAAGATGAGGAACAGATTTGTCCTCCTCTGGGGAGGAAAAGAGATTGTGTTTTCTCCGTTAGATCAGAGCCAAGAAAGCATTTATAGTGACAGCAAGAGCAGAAATGTGAGGGCATTTGCAGAACAGGACCTTCAAAGCAATTAATGTGACATTAAAGTCTTGAAGTTGATTCTATACTCTATGCAGTCAACTAGCTCTTCTGATGGAGATTGTCTCAAGAATATGTAAAGTTTTTTGTTCCACAGATCCACATTTGTATCTTGAGTTTGTGACCAAGCAATTTCCAAGAGCAATAAGGATGTATTTTGGAGGCTCATTTTTATGAAATCAAGACAAACATCTCCTTGTTGTCTGCTGTCTCACATTTCTTATAGGAAAAATAAGCAACAGATTTGTAGCCTCAAAATTGAGATTATGTTCAGAAACACATTAATCTCTTAAGAGCATCACACTCCTACCAGTAACACTAAGCAACATTCCCTCTAATTGCCTGGAATATCTTAACCAAGAAGTTGCAACCACAGTGAAAACATATCTCATTAACATTAAAAGTAAATCACTTACAGGACAGCAGAGTAGAAAAAAAATGACAGTAAGTTTTTCCTATCTCAGTGATATTTCATCTGCCCATTCCTGACAACACAATAAATTAGTACTAATGTAGCTATATGCTCCTATTTGTCTTCAGAACCTTTCCTTACAAAATGCCTTTTGTCAGTTGTGACCAGCTTTCCACAAAAGATGCATTTTCTCCTGTAGGTGTGCATGCTGGCTAAAAGTAAGGAAGTTCGAGGAGAAGTCAATAAAGGAGACAGGATCTAACAATAACCTGTTACATCCACAATGATTTGTGACTAACTGATGCAGAATTGTTATGTGTACTCACATGTGAGATACAATTTGATGTCTTTTTATTATATAGAGAGTGAAATCCAGCATGAAGGTTTTCGTTAGCTTGAGTTAGAAATAATATGATCGTTCCAAACTCAGGGCTGAAAGGAAGAAGTGTCTACACACTACCTTATGTCATGTGATTTGTAGTGTCTGTCCTAACTGTAGTCTTGGCTTCTGGCAAATGTGAAACAAGGCTAAAAGCTCATGTACCTCTAACTATCCTGCACTTGCTGTGATCTAAATATACACATGGTTACTTGTCAGTCAGATAAACTAGCAGAAATTATTTCACACAGAGAAAATTACCCCAAATTAGATTATCTGTGATAATTTGCTACTATGTGTTATCAGTTCATGTGGTTAAATCAACAAACTAATAAAATCCTTTACAACACAATATATTCTGCACATATTATTGTTTCCAAATTTTATAATTAAAGAAAGCTTTTTCCTCAACGTGTTAGTTACACTGTTTCTTGTATACTTCTTCCTTTAAAGCCAGGCACACTATTACATTACCTCCAATTATACAATGTTAAGAGGGAGAGAAAAAAAATCATAGCTAACTGACTGTACAAATTCAATTTTAATTATATTCTGAATGCACTAGGCACTTTTCACAAACACAGGAAGACAAAGTCCAATATATCCCAGAGAGTTTAGAGTCTAGAAACCCTCTTAAAAATTATTTAAATCAAGTCTGTCAAATTTTGTAATTTTTGGGTCTGACATATTAGGATTCACTAGAATAAAGACAATGACTGTGTGGTCCCATGAGAAAACCAGGAATCCTGTCAATCTGAATGTACAAACTCATAGCATTAAGGCACAAGGGTGCAGGCATATATACACCATAAACAAGGTCAGAATATGTTATGTATCGTAACTGCTATAGTGACCAGTGTGATTTTTTTTCTCTTCAGATCTTTCACAAAGCATACAATTAAATCATATCCCAAGCCTCCACAGAGCTGCTGTTGTGGCAGTTGGCTTGTTCACCGTGTCCTACGTGTACAGGATAGGAAGAGAATGACAGAGTGGTCAAGCAGCTCGCTGTGACGGTGTTAAGGCACTCTAGGGTGTGTTTCAAGGATAGTGGAATACATGCCTCCTGTTACTGAAGACTATGATAAACCCAAGACATGAACCAGCAGATCACTAAAATACATCCTGTCAGATAATAGTGCACTGAATATTTTTATGTACATGTCATTCTGTTCTCTGCAGCAGAACACAATCTTTCCTCTGAATCAGGGAAACAAGTTTGGTCTTTAGAAAATGCTGTACAAGAGTCATAATTTCTTTGGCAGAGTCTGTGTAATAGGGAGAATATTTCTACTCCACTGTAGACAGTACAGAAAAGCTGAGGAAAACTAGAACCTTTTGAATACTTCCAGTGGGAGATAGAAATTCCCAGCAGAAAAAGGGATGATGAAAAAACAGATTACTCACGATGACTGGGAAGCTTTCCTCCTCAGCAAATAGTCTACAACATCTGGGTCAGTCTCTAATAAGCTAATAAGCACTTCATTCTGTAAATCAGGGGAAACCTATGAAGACATAAAAAAAATACTTAGTTGGAGGTTAATATCCTTTCACATACATTAATTTTGGTACTATGCTTAATCTAAATGACCAAGTACAAGTACATTTACAGAGAGTATATAAAATATTCAGAGGCTTTCACTTAAAAGATAAATTTCATGTAACAACAGATGAAGTAGGACTAAAGATCACTTTGTACAATGTTAGATGCTGACTACTGCTGAATAACTGGTTTGTATCCAGTTGGTTATTATATCTGGAAATAACTGGGATTACTTATGTATCACAATTTCAAAAGCTCCAGTTTAAGGTCCTCACTTTACACCCTCCCTTCAAAGATCTGAGGACATTTACAAATCTCCATCTCTGGCTCTCCAGCCACTCTGACCAACAGGCTCAGTCAGAATTTGTGTCACCTTCTTTGGAGCTTGGCTTCTTATTTGCTAACTTTCTCTTTGCACTCAGTAGGGGGATGAACCTTCAAAACCCTTGATAGCTTCAGATGCTGCAGGATACAGCAACATCTCCTAGGCAGGTAGCAGAAATGGAACCCCAAAACCTGCACAAGTAAACTTTGTGCTTCCAACTGCACTTCACATGAGTCTTATCAATCCTCGAGTGAGTTTATCTGCTTTGTCTGTGTTACAGTGGAACATTCAACTCAAACTTCAAAACTCTGAAACAGATGAAAACATCCAAGAAACTTGAACAGCCCAGGTTCACTCATGACAGATGGAACTCGATGCAAGACAATCTCAGCAATGGGTCATCAGCTGGGCAATATATGTTCCTGGTTGCAATCTGTCAGAGCCTGAATCTCTTGACCTTCAAGTCACACTTCATGGACAATTTGTTCCCCCTGACATTTCCTGGGAAATAGGAATAGAATTACTAACACATTCTCCAGAGGAATATCTCATTTTGGGAGGTATTTACGGAGTCAAGTTACATAAAAGGCATATTTCTTAAAATAAGGAAATAATTAGAAAATAAATGAAGATATGCAAAATTTAATTCAAACTGACCCAAAATCTCTATGAAAAACTTGTGTAACCACCTACTCATTTTTCAAAAATTGTTTTCAGTCTCTGAACTGGAAAAATATGTTACTGATGGTCACTGATACACTAGGTCTTTAAACAAATTTTTTTATAGGACTGTATTTTTGGAAATCTGGTGTGCTGTAACTTCTCCATTTAGACAGCCTTTCTATACACTAGAAGAAATTCCAGATAAAGTTTAGTGGTAAAAGAGAATCCACACATTTTTGCCTGTAACTTACTACTCAGCTTTATATCAAGTAACTTGTAAGAAACTACTGAGGGAACTTTTTCAAAAAAACAAAAACACATCGTGCCCTATTTAAAAAAAAAGATAAATCAGTCTTTCATTCCATCAAAACAAGTCTGAAAAAGTTCCACCAGAAGTTCAGTTCCAACAGAAAGCTTCTATGAAACCCAAACTTCACGGTTCTGTTGAGTCATAGGATTTTCACCTGAATGAATCTGCAAGTAGATTTGTACTGATGGTCTCCTTGCTAGCTACCTACTGGGTTTGGGGCTTCCTCCTGTGCAGCAATTTTCTTCAGTTTAGTTCAGTAACTTGGCACGTGTAGAAATGATGTGCATGTAATTGTAAACTTACACTTATAGAGAACTACAGTATCGGTATCTCAGGAAGATGTCACCATAACTACTACTGAATGAATTGTTTCACTGGTAATCGCCCCTGAGTTGATGGATGAGAACTTGAAATTTGGGACAGAAGGGAAGCCAAGGCACTGCTGAAATAACAGCTCTGGAGGACACAGAGGGACGTATCAGAGGGCTCCAGGGCTGTCAGGACTCCAGTAGAGTACCAGATATTCTGAGATCTTGGGGTTGGGTGCTCCATGAGAGTCACAGCCGTTGAGACACAGAAGGCTGGAGGGACCCTTGAGGTGTCTCCTTTGTGCTGCCCCTTGCCACTGATGTGGCACAGAAAGACAGCATGTGGGAAGGCCACAGTAGCCTCTAACAGTAAAAATATGAAATTTCATATACTCTGTAGCACTTCTTTGCAGCAGGACTGGATTTGGGCACTAGGAGATGAAATGCATGACCAAGCTGCTGTTTTCCATCCTTCATGACAAGTCAAAGCCAGCAAGATGAAGGGTTGTTGAGTTGTGCCTCCTTGCACTCAGTTGCTGGACATAGTTCAGAGACAGGAAAAACCAGTCCTTTATACATCCCCATGAAACATTTTAATGCATCCCTAAGACTCACTGAAATGGGCAAGATTTGGATACGAAAGTGATTATCATCACTGAGATCAGTGAAGCATGGTCAGATTCCATCTTCTATAAGAAATCCACTTTTGCATGTTACTGATGTTAACAATAGTTACTTATTAAAAATGGTGCTCAATATCCTGGGTTGTTCTGACAAACAGAATCTCTTTGACCCACCAATATGTCAGAATCACTCCAATATTGTGGTCTGGGTACCCCACCACATCCTGGTTTCCTAAGGTTTGGTTCAAAAATGTTGATCCAGTTTCAATGCTGAAACCAATCAGTTTTATAACCTCCCCATATATAAAAGTTACCAAAAGAAAAAAAACAAACACAAAAGCAGCTGAGCATCAATACACTATATTATAGCTGTAGCTGAATGCTTAAGTCCAGATGTTCTTTTTTTAGTAGCATAAATGTCAAGTCTAAACAGTAAAAGCTACTCTGGAAAACAAAAGAGATTTTTTTTCCCACACTTTGTTTAACCTTCAGATGAAAGTGCAACCACTGAAGAGATGAAGGAATACATCCACCAGAATTAAAAGAGCCCAGATGCAGGTTAGTCTAACCTTAGCCCAATCCTCTCCACACTGAAAATCAGAATGTGTGCCTTAAGTATTATGTACTGAGATGTGTCTGTGCTGTGAGAAGTTCTTAAAAGAGAAACAACAGTAAGAACACTTCAAGTATTGCAAGTATTCTTATTCAAGTATTGTCTTAAACTTGAGAGTGCCATCCACACTCTGGGCCAGCAGACCTTCACCCAAGACTGCAGTTCTGTCATATTCTTTTCCTGGAATGAAAAATAGCACCTAGCATTTTCCAAAGCTGTGAAAAGCATTAAAAAAAACCCAACAAAACAAAACAAACAAACAAACAAAAAAAAAAAAAAGAAAAAAAAAGAAAAAAAAAAAAAAAAAAAAAAAAAAATTTANATTGCAAGTGTCTCACTGGTACAAGAGTAAAAATAAAAGCCAGGAAAACCACAAAGAAGTTCATCTGAGGCTAAGACATTTGAGGCAGGGCTTATGACTGCTTTCTCATGCTCTACTCCCTGTTGAAATCTGATAGACATCTTCCATTTACAGTACTGTGTGGCCATCAGCCCACAGTTCAGGCTCATCCATCTTCTTCCAACAAGGTCTCCAGCACTCAGCTTTGCTGAAGCACTGAAGGTTTCCAGAGTGCTCTTTCTGCTTTGGGAACTAATCTCCTCAGTGTAACATACAACGCTGCTTAGTCTCAGGACACAATGACCAAACCTTTTTCCACTTTTTTCAAGACTACTGGTTTTGTTACAATGTGTATTTTTACTGAAATAAAGACAGAATAGTGCCCACCACTAGATCTGACTGGCCTCTGCTACCCCAGAGCAGGGTTCTCTCAGACACAAATCACACTGAGCTGACCTGCAATTTTGTACACAAAAAGAGTATAAGATAAAAACACAGAATTAACTTCTCGGATAACTGCTAGGCACGAGGAATGTGATCTAACTAAGCTGTATCTTAAGTAAGCAACATGTCCAAGTCCAAGGCCATCAGCCTTCTTATGAAGAACTTCCTTGCTTCAGCGAGAGAACTGAAGGGAACTCAGGAACTACACAGATTTATGCTTTTTTATTCCTTTTACCCAACTAACAAATGAGGAAGCTTTGTCCTTCCTTTCCTTTCCATCCAACCAACCAATAAATATTGGGTAGGGACGGCAATTCCTTAAATTAAATCCCCTTAAAGGAATCTCTTAATCCCTGCAGAAGAACTGTCTTCCTGACTTCCAAAATTGAGATGTGAAAGATCATTTTCAGTATTGTCCATGCATTGCTCAGTATACAACTGAATAGCCAACCTCATCATTTCCCCAGACAATCTTCTAAACAATATATCCTTACCTATATAGAAACCATTCCAAGCAAGATGTAAGTACACTTTTTAATATTTTTATGTACTGCAAATCATCCTCCTTGCTAGAAGACTACTCTTTATAACCAATAATTATTGATCCTAATTTAATGCAGCTTCTACAGTTTATTTCATCCCCTTCTATTTTAATATCAACCAGGCATTTTCTCATTTATCTTACAAAAGCATACAAGCAATATGAAAAAATATCCACCCACCATGAAAAGGGCTTCATAGTTTTCAATCATCTTTTGCACGACAGCTATGATAGCAGTACTCTCTTCAGCTCGGGCTGAGCTCTGAACTGAGAATTCTTTGTCTGTAGATTTCTGCTTGTGCAACAAGTTAGGGCCAAAGATGGTGGCCAGGTTAAGCGATGTCATTTTGTTCCCAGTAATCTAGGAAAGAGAATATAAATGAGGTGGGGTCTCACATGTATACACATATGTATATGGACACAGCTACACACACTCACACCCCTACACCCACACACCACCACACACACACTCTCTCTCCCCCGACTTGGTAGATGCTTCATTGATCAAAACCAAAACCTGGTGCTTGTCAATAAAAAATGAACAACTTTTAGAAACACCTTGTTTTGAACACCTCTGCAACAAGCACCGTAGATTTTCTGGATGTATTTTCAAGAGGATTAGAGGAGTAGAAGGTGGAAGTGTTTTTGGCCCTTAATTCCCCAGAAGCTCGACAGTGGCATACTCCTGAATGCAGAGAAACCTCCCTCCTACTTCACCATCCCAGCACATTACTGTCTCTTAGGATCAAATACTGAAAACTCCTGGCTTTCTCAAGTAGCACTCATGATTTGAAACATACACAGTGATACTTTTCCATGTTTAAACTGTTTAGATAATTAAGGAGCAGGCTCATTGTTTTTATTAGTATTTTCCTGTATTTCTAGAACATGCCAAATGTTTACTTGTTAGGTGGCTTTCTTTAGTTTGTTGGGTTTTTTACCTTTTTTCCTACTTTTATAAACCTGCGCTCAAGGAAGCAACAGTAACCTGAATTTTGAGGAAGTAAAAGGCTAGGAATACATACTAGACTAGACAGGAATTACCTGAAAAATGTGTCATATACATTACTACATCAAAGATTTCATTGTCATATTTGTGATTAGACTACTATTTTCCCTTTCTATTCTTTCAACAAAGCAAAAAGTAGAGGTCATTTGAGCTAATAACTTTTCAAAAAGGACATGAATAGGGACCAAAAAGAGGTAGTAAAAACAGAATTTCAAGAAATGAGTTGTACAAAACAGATGTTTTCAAAGTAGTATTTTTAAAATATTTTTGTAGCTGATCATTCACTGAATACTCTAGTCAAAAGTGCACTGACTGCATCTGGTTTATTTTTTAAAGAGCTCAACTAGACAGCCCAGAAATGACAGTAAAAAGCATGTCTTTTTTACACTAGGAGCACTGTGTAATGTTGGAAAGACGTCTGTACTAAGTAGGTGCATGGGCAGTCACAGCAAACCTGTTGGCTCTTTGTTTAGAGACTCACCCCAGCACGGCTGTGAGAACAGCACACTCCCTTATTTGCACACCCTGAGCACCCAGCTGTTTCTCAGGTGACCTGCTTTTTAAACTCTGTCCAAGTTTTGAGCCACCACAGATGCACAGGCACACGGTGCCTCAAGTGTGCTGGGGCAGCCTCTGGCTGTGCCCGGATCTGCATGTGCAGACTGTTTGTACAAACAGTGAGCCTTTTCTTAAGGGCAGCCTCAGGGCATCCTTAAAAAATGTTGTAAACATTTCCACTAAAATTAACTGAATGAGTAATTTTAATAAAGGTAGTCATCCATCTTCATCTTCATGAGAGAAGGGCTGCTGAAAGAAATCAAGAAGAGGGCCTGTGTGCCAAAGCTTGGCTGCTTTCCTTCCAGTGATAGCAAACAGTCTGATAAAATACTTTCTCTTGCCCTGTATGCTTTTATTCACTTAATTATTCATAAACAGCTTAAAAAATTGTGAGCAGAATACTGTATTATCTATAAAAGGTATCCAGTTGCACATAATATTCCTGATGCTTACAAAACTGTCAAGACAGCTTACACAAATTTGCCTTGCCAAAATACCTGTGGCAAACCTGATGTACAACCTCTGAGCCAAATTGACTCTGTTAAGCAGCATCCCCTAGCCCTGCAATAAGATCCTCTTGGGTACATTCCTGAACCAACAGAGAACTCTTTGCAGGACCAGAGGGACCATGACCTTAGCTGGCTTATACGTGTTTTTAAGCACAGTAAAACTGTTACAGGCTGCTCTTTCTAAATGCTTCCCATCACAGTGATATAGTTTTTTATCAAGTCCTCACTGAGAACAAAAATAATAGCATTTAAAGTGGATTTAAAAGTCAAATAGGCCTTGAAGTCACATACAACACTGGAAGTTAGGACCAGTAAAGACAGAATAACTGGAAATCAGGACTTGAGGCAGAAATTTGGAGAAATTACGTCTCAAAGTGCCAATTGTTAAAATTGGACAACTGCAAAAGGCATCCAGATTTGACAAAACCAGCAGGATTTTCCATCTGGAAGACAAAATTCTCTAGGAGTTTCTGAAGAGTCTCAGAAGTAATGTCAGACGTAGTCTCTGCTGCAGTTCAGAGGAGTGAGAAGTCCTTCCATGGATAAAACAGTGCAATTTGGTCAAGCAGTGACAGACTATATCCATTTTATTCAGTTAACAGAGTAGCCACCTTTTGCACAGCAGCCTACTAGTTCAAGCACTTCCCTGGCAGGAAATGGGAAACCTGGATTTTCAGGTCTTCCCTAGTGTGAACAGGCACAGGTGCAGATGCGAGAATGCTCAGGGCTACAGCTCAGCCCCACAGCTGTGGGCATTCTTGTCTCTGTGGGGTGAGTGCACACCAAACTCTCCACTGAATTTGGTCCAGACTGAAACAGTTAAGGAGGCCAGAAAGACAAGAGGCAAAGATGAACCCTGACTCCAGCTAGTGATGAGGTGCAAGGATACAGCTGGAGTTCTTGTCCTCTGTTTTTCATTTTTCACTACCCAGTGCACACAAGGAAGCTAAGAGAATGAAGAAGCAAACTGCTACGTCCAAAGGTCATATAAAAAAGCAAACAGAATGAAAAGAAAACGAAAAAGCATGTTCTTGCATGGTGACCTTTTCTGAGTACTTTTTCCATAGAATATAATAGGATAAAACAAGGCAGTTGGGGGAAGGATGGATGACATTAGATGTTCTTAACAACAAGGTTGGTACACTGTGAATCTCCCAAAGGAAGTGGTAGATGCTTTACTGATTAGGTCATACAAAAATTAAACTTTCACAGCCCTAAGAACATAGTAAACAACTAAATGGCAGAAGTGCAGGCAAATAGATTAAGTCTCTCCCATCGTTCAGGGGTATGCCACCACTGTGTATGTTCCAAGGCTTTAAAGGTCTCTGTTCGGACCACGAATTAAGTAAAGTCAAAGGACACAAGTGACCAGGACTTACCTCTTGGCCATCCTTGTCTTTGGTGTCTTCTGCATGGCCAGCTACTGTGGAGAGGAACTGCAGCAGCCGGTGAAGGGTATCGCAGTTACAAGGAGGTAGAAGATAAATGAGAAGCTGTAAGGTGCTTAGCTGTTCATCAGGCTCTAATACTAAGAGGGGAAAAAATATGTTCTAAGAAAATCACTCCAACTAACCTAAAAGCAGAACAAATATACGGTTCCCATCCCAAAGGAAGGTATAGGAATAGCTTTGTTTAAGAATTATTTTCCTTACAACGTCAGGAGAAAAAAAGAAAACTCCAAGGAAACATCAAAAGTATAACTACTACTGTTAAGGGATTTTTGCCTTAGTTGGTCAACATTTTGCTCACAAGTTCATAGGATCTTTTCTCATCCTATAAGAGAGCAAAATCCATGTTTTATACTCCATCGATGTTTCTGTACTCAAATATTCTGCTTACTTTTCTACTTACTCCATTCATTTAGATATAGCTATTGGTATGTACAGTAGCTGGCAAGCATTCCACTCAGGTTTATGCTTCAGCCTTTTTAAGTCAGTTTTCTTACAATTTTTCATCTTGCAGAGGTACCGGGAGAAAGGAAAAGCAATATCTTTATACCCAGAGGTATAAAGGACATTCTGCAGCCACCACCACTTGAACCATCTACCATCTAAATGGTAGCCAGTGACAAAAGTGGGACAGAGGCAGGATCTCAGACATGAGGGCTAGAAAGCATCTGAAGAACACATACCAGGCAGCTGCTTAAGCTTGAAAGGTCCAACTTTACTTTTTCCTAAATCTCTGAGAGTCTGCACTTGGGTCTTAGGCAACACAATTAGGAGTACTTAATATGATGGCTTTGAGGACCATTAACTATGAAAAAACTTGAATTTTTGAAGCCAGGCTGGAACTTTGGTCAGTGGACAGATCTAAAAAATTTAAGATACAAGTATGCAAATGGCAGTCTGTGAGCTGGTACTGCTGGATCAATGACAGGGTCAGGTTTTAATAGACAACATGAATTCCATCCTTACAAATGCAAAAATATGTATAGTTAGTGAAATCTTTCTTGTTCTAGTTTTCTGGATTATACTTACACAGTATAAAAACCAAGAAGAGACCTCAGTAAATTTATACTAAATAATATACTATATTATTTATATTGTATATATACTATATTTTACACTTGGAGCAAATCAAGGCTAGAGCATTAAAGGAACAGAATAAAAGAAGGCTATTAGTAGAGATCAAAGAATTTAAACAAATTAGCTTTTCAAAACTGATAAATCAAGATGCTGTAAAGCTCACAGAGAGTGTTGATGAAAGGTGTATAAAGTTCTCTGGTAAGAAGTGGGTCAGGCATGTCACGCAGAAATTCCTTTAACAAGGCCGCAACATCATGAATGCTGTGTTCTTCATCTAACACAACATCTATGCCTCGGTCAAACTCTTCGCGTAACTGAAAAAGATCACGAGAGAAAACCAGAGTCACTTATTGTCCCAATTAAAACAACCCAACAGAGAAAATCTTTTAAGAAGTAAATTTACTCATTTTCACTTTCAAGATCGAGCATGACTAGCCTTTGGTAAGGTCAAAGATGTAATTCATGTCTAATTGCTGCTTATTCCATAATACATAACTTAACGTTTGTACCAGATTGCAATAAAATACAATTTTTTTCCCAGCTAATATATGATACTCTTGTATGAAAACATGTATCCAAGTATAATTTTTGCAGAAATGCATGATTCATAGCAAAGGCAGAAACCAGACAAAATAAGGAAAACTACAAGACAGGCTCTTATACCACCTTACTGCATTATCCCTGGACTCACAAAGACTGAAACTGCATGTTGTAACATCTATGATTATGTACAAAAACATTATTAATAAGATCATGTTAATATCCACCAAATTCACACTTCTCTTGTCATTAAGATAGGCAGCAAGCAGACAGGTTCACTAAGACTTCACAGCATTCCTACAACACACTTTGTTCTGCCTTCCTAATTTAGTTGTACTCATTAAGCGATCATCATTATGGAGTTCACAAGCTAACACTATTACAAGGTATTGCTGGTTTTTTCCTCACTTTGGTCCTCAGACAACTTCTGTACAATTCAAAGGCATCACACTTCCCAAAGGCAGAAGAAAACCCTCTCCCAAGCCCAAGATACTTTATGAAAAGATAAAAGCCCGCCCTTCCAGAGGGATTTTGCAGCACCAAGAGCAGAATACTTTCCTCAGGCTGACAGCTTCACCTTTTACTCTCTTTTCATTTTGAAAACAGTCAAGATGTTTTAAAACTATTTCCTAGAAAAAATTTGTACCTTTGCTCACATTATGAGGTATCATGATATCACACCTGTCTTCTCAGAGAGTGATTACAGCTAAATCTTATAAACAAGGAAATCTGAGGTATCAGGTTTCTTCACCAGGAATATTACAAACATACCAAAGAGAGGAAAGAAGCTAAGTCACAAGCAAACTATATGCTTATGATAATTTCTGGCAACTCTTGATCACATGCAAATCTATCCTGAGTGTGTTCAGTGTGAAAATCCCGTGCTTTCAGCTGAGATTGTGCTTTCACAGTGGGTGTGAAAGGTATTCACTAAAAACCACAGCCTCCATTCTAATTTATTAAGATTACTTTTAACATTATTAATATCAGTCATCTTCATGCTATGAAGACCAGAATATGGTCTTTATCTAGTATTATTCTTTGATTTATGGGCAAAGATTTTCCAGTGCCAACCTGGGGACTTCATTCTCAGCTTAATTCTACTCTCCAGACTGGCAACAAATGCAGAACATCCCTGTGGAGCACCATAAATTACCTCAATCCAGAAGATTGTTTCTGCACTTAGTGCTCAAAAGCAGCTGAGGAAACAGATTAGCACTGCACCAGGAATTCAGACTTCCCAAATAGCTGTCTAAATCATAAACTGCTGTTACAGTCTTGAATATGGGACTTCTGATCTGATATCCTCTGAGACCTATGGAGATGTCCTAAGCAGCAAAATATCATAGAAGTTTTGGTGAGACGTGGCCACATTTCAGGCCCAGGTATCAAGGCTGTTAAAACCATATATTGTAAGCTTCAACTTTAAGTCTTTCAGACTCCATTCACATGGAATGCTTTCAGACTTTTCGAAGATACAGCTGGTGAACAACAACATCTATGGAATCTTATGATATGAGAGATGAGGACATCTGTGCTGGAACAGGGGATAGGAGAGCAGAGCTCCAGCTATTTCACTCTTCATCCGCAGGGTTGAAGCTGCCACAACGTCACCAGGCCCAGCACTGAGAGTTGCCCACCCCAACCTTGGCAACAATGCTCTGCTCGAGTATCTGTTCCGGGCACAAGATGGTACCTGGCATACTGATGCACCAGACCTACCACCTTGAGTCAACATGAGCTTGGGTGTCTTTGTCCTACACCCCAGTGAGCATGAAGGAGGAGGTTTGCAAGAGATGCACGTGTTCTAGATTTTCTCTTCCTGCTCACCAATCAAAAACCCTGCTGGCACATGCATTTACTTATTTGTGTATTTACTGCAACAAACTACAGTTGAAACAGGACATTTTCTAACTGGGGAAGGAAGGAAAACAAAATATGCTTACTTTCTACACAAGAAAAACTAATGAACAGCTGCAAAAGCACACCAAAATCTGAGTGCTGGGTTTGGCTTTCTATGGTTCAGAAAATGAGTGGAATTTTAATTGAATCCAGACTTTCCCATGTGTTCATGTTGACAGCATTTATTACTGTAACTACAAGGGCCAAGCTCATGCTTCCTTGTTGTTTAATGAAATATATCAATTTACCTAGTTCGATAAATTAGTCCATGTAATAAAAAACATAGATACCCAAATCTCTTGATTTCCTCACCTTTTGAAAACAGAATAAAAGTGGTGAAAGTTATTGATGATCAAAGTAAGGCTTAGTTTACAAGTAAACGATAGAAGCTCTCTGCTTTTTCCCCAGATATATGATGGAGTTGTACTCACCCCTAAATGATAATATATGTTTTGACATTGAAGCTTGCAATGCAAATGTGAGGCAACTTCAATACTTTATCTAGTTCAGTGTTTATCTGAAAACTGCCTCTGCAGATGTTTTTTTAGCTTGGTGTTACACCAGCTACTCAGGAATAGGAACTGCTGGAGAATGAGCTACAAATCAGCAGGCTATACTGTCCTAGCAGCCAAAATCAATTCAGTTTAGCTATTCAAGGTAACCTTCCAGAATGATAAAACATTACACTGTGAAGTTTTTGCAACTTTTTGCAGAGAACTATAACTTCTGGGATTAGATGCAGTCAAGCTTTCTTTTGTTTTTTTTTCTGTTTGGTGTTTTTGGTCTTATACTTCCTGGGAGGGGTATTTTCCTGTAACTTTTTATCCCCTCCTTGTGCATCATGCAAACACTAACCCCTGTTCTCCACTGCTCTAATTCAACAAGTGTTCCCAACTTCTGAGAATAACAGTGCAGTATCTAGGTAGGTATACCTAGGGGGTAACACCTAGCACTTGACTTTGTCTCTGGAACCTAATCGTACACTGTCTTTGCTTTTTCATCATTTGGCTGAGACTAACACTTGAAAGGGTCTGCTCTGACCTTGAAGTCTAGCAGGGGTAAAAGAAAGGTGATATTTAGGAGCAGCAATCTTAGGGTCAAAGAAATTGTTCTGTACTTGCATGTTTTCTCATACCGTGAGTTTTCCAAAAAAGATTTACAGTTTGAGTTTACTTTGGGAGCTTCAGCTGTTTCTGAGATGAAACGAACAGCCAAGATTTTTTTTTCCCTGCAGTGTGACCTTTGGAAAATTTCTTCACTGTAGTTTATTTGGATCTCCAACCCTGTGCTACTTTTGCAGAGCAAAACATACAGAGACTGTTAACCTGCTGAGAACCTGACAAGGATTTCACCAGGTGTAAAAGATACTGGAAATGCCTGTTATGAGCCATCAAAAAACCAATGAAGTCACTGACCCAGAAAGCCTAAATTTCACCATGCTATGGATGGGGAAGAAATCACAACAAAAGGAATCAGATTTATTTGTATCATAGCTGATGAAGGAAAACCATATCCATCATATCCACTCACCTGTCTTACTCTCTTTTTTGAGCTTCCAACTCTGAATATTCCTACTGTCTGGAGACCTGCAAGTGTAACAGATCACAGCACTGTTTTATTGTTTAATTTTCTCCTGAAAATTGCATTGAACCACAGCATTCTAACCTATGTGTATACTTAAAAGAATAATTAAAAAAAAAGCAACATATTTCTCCACAAACTCTTACTTACAATGTTGAGGCAAGATTCGGTTTTGATTAAGAAGCCATCCACTGTGGTTTTTAAGGATCACACTAAATCTGCAAAATGGCATCTCTGTGACATTTCTGGTGATGCCACTCTGGTAGTGCCGCTGCTATGAGGAACAGAGGCATGCAGAGACTGAAGCACTACTCAGGGTTTGGAGGTGTAATTTCAGGACTGACATCAAAGGAAACAGGCAGTAAAACAACTAAATACATGGGCATTGACCTGTGTCTTTGGATACAGGAAGCAAGTGGTATTTGGGGTTACTCACTGTCTCTAAAGTGCCTGTCAAGACAAAGTTGAGAGTTTCCTTTAAAGGAAAATAAATAAATAAATTAAATAGGGCACTCAGACAGACTATGAGAGGGAAGAACTTTAACTGGGAGCTGTGTGCAGTTTATAAGGTAGGAACAGCTATTAAAGAGAGGGGAAGCTATAAAGAAGCATTGTTGTACTTCAGGCAAAGTACAGAAGCGTGTCATTTAGACTTAGAGTGATTAGGAAATTGGTGTTGCCTGCTATTTCATAAATCAGTTCAAACCTTCTTCTAGCCCTGTAGAAAGCCACTACAAATACAACAAATGATAATACGGTTCTCGAATGGACATAACTTGCAGACTAACAGGACCTGAAAAATTTGAGAGGTGACATGGTCTTTAGCAATGACAATGTGAGTAGAAATTCTAGAGCCTTAAGGAGCTGTGTACATAATATAATTTTACATGGCTGTACATTTTTGCAAAAGGGATGAAATTATCTATAAGCTTGGAAGTTTACAGTCTAACAAGGGCTACTGTGCAGCTCTCATCTCTACTGACATACAGGAGATGTAAAATTACCTTGTGAAACATATGCCTTTTGACAGCCATTAGGGTACACTTGCTTGCTGGAGATGTGTCACCTTGAGCAGTGTTTGGAGTTGCACATCTTCATCAGAGAAATTCAGGAGTCTGCTTTTTAGTTTTTAGTCTCAACATAACACCTGTTTAAATCTTCTTTCTTTGGTTAACAGAAAATTACATTGATGGGCTATCCTTTAGTAAACTGGAGAACATTGGCAGGGAATCATCTGAGATGGAGACACACTCAAGGGGCAAAGCCTGCAGGCTAGTCACCTGTTCCTACACGGACATACAGTGTTTGTTCTACACTGCAGGTCTACACAAGGTCAGGCCTTTGTATCTCTGGGACATGATCCCAGGGAAGGTGAACAAGGACAGGGGCTTTTATGTCTAAAAACATAACCATTTTTTGTCATACAATGTTCAAAATTATCCTTCAAAGCATTCATCAGAAACTGCTGGTGATTTGTTGCTGAAAAATCGACCTAAAGGACTTATACATGCAAGTAAGTATTTTCAGAATTAGCAGCTTGGTCCATCATATAGCCTGGAATGATACTGCTACAGTGTCCATCTTCTACCATCTTTAAACTTCTCTCAGTTCCAATGACTGTCTTGTGGACAGCAGATTAAATTGAAAATTGAAGAATTTGTGCCAGATTATATCAGATTATTGCATGGTGGTATATTACAGTTTACAATTAAACAATGCACAATAATCCATCATAAATTTCCTTTAAAGGGAAACTTCAATGCAAAGCGAGTATTTTTGCACAGAGCATCACATAGAAAAGAATCTTTATTACGGCAGTGGGTTAAGAGGATTAAAAATTTTATCACAGATGATCAACTGACATAAAATCACAGTATCCAAATGATTACTCAGCTGGATGGCTTTTTTGGCTGACTCAGATACTTTTACATTCTCCAAACTCAGCTACCTTTGTTTAAAGGGATGGAAGTCATTAATCTCAAACTTAATCATCCCATACTTGTCAGCCATGGTATCTAATCTCTGTAAAAGACTAACAATGACTGTCTTTTGCCATGTTCCTTGATACATTTGTAAGGAAGATAGTTTTCAATTACGAATTGTGAAAGCTCAGCGTTGTTTAAATTGCAGTCCCTCATCTGCAAAAGCCTTTCATTCTGAGTCAGTAGATGATTTCTTGCTGTTGAAATTAGCATCAAATACATCATTTGCTGTTGCAGTCACCATTATTTTATGGTTTGTTGATTATCTGGCCATGTGATAGCTCCATCTTGCTGTGGCCAAGTTAGTTCAATTATCATTAATACACTTTACAAGACTAAGATACATTAGCAGAGATGGTGAGCAGATACCTAGATTGACTATTGTTTCTGCATTATGTAAAGCTGTGGGAGGTTTGTGTCTGGAAAATCATGAATACATGAGAAGAATACTGGCAGGAGTCTGTAATTTCCTTCAGAGAGAGCAGGCCTGAGCCTGAGGCTGGTCAGGAGGAATCAAGCCAGAGACAAACTGAGTATTCAGCCTTCGAGCCTTGAAGTGAACAGTAAGAGGCTTCTTGGAGCTTAATATACATTTAGCATGGAATTCTTTCTTATTCTGAGCCTCCATCCTCAAATATCAAAGTCTTGCACTACAGTATAAATAGTTCATCTAGCTCTCACACCTAAAGATCCACTGGTTGTGAAGAATGACTCCAGACTGAGGGGCACATTTCAGACTTTTCACTCTGAAGGTACAGGTAAACCTGGGGGGTGTAAAGAGCCATTTCTGCAGAGCTGAGCACCGCAGTACAAGATGAGTGACCTCCAAGAAAAGCCCCTATCCCCATGCTCTATGGGCCAGTTTACAAGCTTTTAGCATAGATCTTTAGTTTGGGAAGTTACCATGTAAGTAATTACTTGTGAGACAGTATTTTTAGCAAGAGGCAAAACAGGAGGGAAAATGTCTAGCTTTCAAAGATGTTCTTGCAAATGGAAGTGTATACTTGCATCTCAAAATAGGCATTTATTTATATTATAGTAAAAATACATCTGCCATTCCTGGGAAAACGAAATATTCTTACCATGCTTTTCCAAGTGCTGGCAGCAACTATCTACAAGCCGGGGAACCTGCCTGTAAATAGGGTTCAGGCTTAGTTTCTTATCTCTTGCCTTTTCTTTCTTGCTCTGGGCTTCTGCTGGCAAAGAGAGCTGGAGAGCCTCCAACAATCTTGACTGATTGTCATCAAGATCTGTAATAGAGTCCACAGACATCGCGCCCTGTAAAACACACACACACACAATCAGTAGGGCTGCAGAAATCTCAGCATCACAGGACGTCCAACTAAGACTTTTGCCTACCTGCATTTTACACTAACTAATATAAAAATACAATTTGCTACAACACTTTTATAAATTAATGAAGTTATAATACCAGTGTAATGGATGGAAAAATCACAATGTACCAATGTTATTCTTACCACATTACAAGGAATTAAAATATCGAAAAAACTAAATGCTTTCCACTCACTCGCTCCATCTTTTTACTGTTAAAAGCCTGCACATACTGCAGGGCAAGGATGAATCATGGTCTGTGGGTGCGCCTCAGCAGTACCCTATCCACGTGCATGGAGATATACAGATATTTTTAAATCTTATTGACTACTTCTTCTGTAGCTTGGACCATTGTATCAGTGAAATTTACGCAAAATGATTTACAACCATACGCCATATACAGTTAACAGTTAATATCACAAATACGTACAGCTATGGAGTCTGAAATAACCCCACATTATCACAGAATAAAGATGCACCAGAGAAGTTGAGGGGTAATATTTTTTAAATAATTCTACTTCACTTATCTTAATATTTTAAAACCATTAAAATTCCAATGAAAGCTTTGAAAGCCAGGTTTGGATTACAGCAAGGTGCAGAAGTTCAAGCAGTCTGTAAAGGATAAAGCAGCAAAAGCAGCAGGAGGTTTATGGCATGTTTCAATGTTCACACTTGAAAAACAAGACTTTTTTTTAAACCACTAGATTATTGTCACTTCAAAATTATCATTTCTCTCAATTATTCTTGAGCTTATGAGGTGAAAACATACTAGGGGACATGTAGGCTTACAAATAATAATAAAACAGAAAAATTTCAGGTTTTATTTCTATTAAAAATATCTGTTGTACACTATTTCCTTTCTTTCCAAAACAAAGCATAAATTTTACCATAAAATGTACTGTACAGGTAAGCAGCATGTCATCCTAAGAAATAATAAAGAAAATGTAAATTCCTACTCAAAACTTTGCTGACAACTATAGTCTGTTAAAAGCACACTGTTCTGCTGACAGGTAATTTATAGACTGCTAGTCAGAGCTCTGCATCTATTAAATAAGAACTGTACAATTGCCTACAAGGGATTTCAAGCTCCAGAAGTATTTTGTTCCATCAGCCTAGCCAACTGAACTTTATGAAGATTTCCAACTCATAGGCAAAACTCACAAAAAGTCCACTGAGATTTCAAATTCATTGAAAAATTTCTAGTTCATAATATCTTTAAAAAAAACCCATTTAACTTATCGGGTATAGGTCTGTTCCTTGTATCTCACGATAGATGTATAACTGAAGTACAGTGAAGTTTTTTAGATTTTTCTTTTTTATCCACATTACTATAAACAATTACTAGATTCTTTAGAATGCAACTTTTGACCTTTATTTCTGATGACTCTCAAAAGTACATCTGCTTGATTCCCTTTGCCATTTCCTGCCAACAGGAAACGAAACAAACAAAAAACCCCTCCAAACCAAACAAGAACCTCTGGCTATGATCCATGTGTGTAAAATTCCAACTGAATGGTTTTTTGATTTTGTATTATTTAAGAGTTTGGCATTCCATCATTTGGCAAACATCAAATGAATCGATTGACACTGAAAATCCTAACACCATCCTCACCACTGCAGCCCCTGTGTGACAGGTGCCCTCCTTTATACCCTGCCTTTACTGGTCCTTTCCTGTCTGCAAAGCATCCTCACCTCATGAACCATTATCAGAGTCACTTAAGTCGGATTCAGATCCCTAAAATAGATGCAAATACAGTCAGTTCAACGTTGTCCTTGGGCATTTTATCAAAGTTGTGGATTAACTGGCACACTGAGCTGGCTTTAGGAAGAGTGACCTTGAGTTCAGTGACTGAAGTCACTGCTTGGCAATACCAAATCCAGGCTAGCTCCGATTTCACAAAGTGCACAGGAAAACATACTCCACCGATCCAGCTCAAACTCAGCCAGACCTATTAGTCTGGGCTCAGACAGACCTACCTGAGGAACAGTGGAGAAGGAGACAAACAGTGCAATGGTGCTCAAGAGATAAAAGGTAAGTGCAGGCTTCCTGACCATCCCCTAAGTAAGCTCAGGGGAGAGGAGTAAGTGTACTGATAAACAGAATTATAAAGACAGACAACATATGGGACATGAGTTGATATTAATGTTAAATAATTGACAATTCATAAAGTTCATTAGCTAAGTTCATTCCCTAGAGAAAATGCCAGCTCCCTCATGTCACATTGCCCAGCTTAGTCTACTCTTAGTTCTCTGCAGGTGAGCCATGTCCTGCTGCATCCTCATGGCTATGGACTAAAGGCTCCAATTCAGTACTCTGAAAGCTGCAATGCCAGTACTGACAAAAAAAAAACCCCTAAAACCAACCATCAAAAAAACCGAAACAAGCAAATCCCTCCCTCAGCTTCTAGGAACTTGGTCCTGATGGAGTTCTATGGATGTACCAAAGGATCCATGATCCTTCTGCTTGCTCACTGGTAGAATGCAGAAATCTTACCACACTTTGTGAAAAGAACAGCAGATGGCTCACCCCTGGACACATGAGTATTTATGGAATATTGAGTATTTATTTTCCCTCCTATGAAAAAAGGTTCTGAAGCCCATGAGTGTATACAGTGAACTTTTATTTTTTGTCACTGACTGCCAAATTCTGAAAGTTCATGGGTTTCCCTTTACATTAGTCAAGTTACTTTGCACTTTTGTGTGAACACAAATGCCTGTTTACATGGTTTGCACAGACCAACAGATGTGCATTAATGCATATATACAAGACTGCAAATATCCTGCTTTCAGCTGTTTGCAGACAGAATATAGACACTTCAAGCTTCAGCTGGCAGCTAAAGAAACAAAGAGCCCCATGACCCACTTTCTGCCTTCTCTCAACTTGCAATTTACTCCAGTTCTACCCTTCTTAAACCCTGGTTTGAAGAGCCCAACAGAGAACTTCTATGAAGCAGGTTTTATCCTAAGTATGAAAGAAGGTGAGGTTCCTAAAAAAATATTTTCTTTTCCAGAGTCTGTTCTTGTACCTCAGTTCTTGCTCAGATTTCTTAAAAAGGGTTTTATTCCAAGTCTTTTATTATGCAATTTTTTTCTCCCTCCATTGCATATGAAACCAAAATGCAGTTAAGTCTAGAACCTCTATTCCATGGTAACAAAAGAAATAAAAATTACAGCTATTACTAACTGTAGAACTGGAAAGTTCAGAGCATAAAATTCACTTACAAGGAACAGAATTATGCTAAAAAATGGTCAATTTTACATGTAGCTTAATATTCAACCTAAAACCACCACACTGTGTTCTGCTGTCAAAGGCATCTTCACAGCCTGCACGCAGAAACATCCTTCAAAGACCCTGGTACAAATCTAGTCTGACAACTCCTTACCACCGAGGACATGATGAGGGTTAGACCATAAGGATTTTTATTAATATTAGGAAAGGGATTAATAGTTAGATTTATTATAAATTTAGAGCTAGATTAAGATGAGTATACCTATAAATACCAAACACATAGGTTTAATCTTTCCCTGCTGAAAAAATTAGGTTGAAGACTGATAGAATTTTTTAAATCTATAAGACTTAGACAGAAGGAGGTAGATAAAAGGAGCAAACAGGAAGACTTCTAGATAATCTCTCTGCCTCTCTGTGATCTGTAACAGACTTGCAGAGCCTGTATGATCTTTTCCCACCAGCATCAGCAGAAGAAGATCCCCACTACAGTTAAAAATTTTCTGATGTCGATGAGGCTGACTTCCACCTGAAAAAAAACCACTATTCAAATACAACAAAAAATTATTCCACAGTCCACACACACAGGTTTTTCCTGGTCCAGCTCTGGACCTACTGTCACACAGCCCACTGTGATGTGTCTACTTACACGCCTCCTTGCTCGTGGCGCTGGCTCAGGTGTGTTAGGAGAAGTGGATTCATTCGGTGTTTCTGAGGTTGAGCTGAGAGATGAGTTACTGCTTGAAAGTTCTTTGTTCTGTCTTTTAGTTCCAAATGGCAAGAGAAAGGCCACAAAATCTGAAACATCTTTTTGCTCTTCTCTCTGAGAGTCTTGCTTGAGCTTGTAGGCCCGGTCATTAGCAATCACTTGAGACAAAGGCATTCCAAAAGCCTGGGGAATAAATTCTGCAACAACAAGAAGAAAACCCTAATATTTACCAAACATCTGATATTTATTTAGTACAAAAAGAATTAACTGTTAAGTTGTTAAGAAATCTGAAGTTCCTTTAAATATATAGTAATTCCAATGAAGTACTGGACCAAATAATAACAACAACAGTGCCAGGTAATTGTAGCCCATGGTATCTGAATCCTGTTTCAAGTCACATCATGCAAGATATACTGCACAGAATCTTGGAAAATCATTTGAGATCAGATCTAATTAAGATGTTAACTTCCACCAAAATAACTGAAGTCGGGCACTTCTGGTTACATATAGATGGTGCAGAGGAGCATCAGAAGCCCTGGTAACCATCCTGAGACTGGGGAGCCTCGTTGGACTGTGCCAAAGCTCTCTCTCTAATGCTTCAGATCCCTTCACCAGGCTCCTTTCTCATGAAGAACTCAGGAGGACTCTGCTGTAGGCACCAGAGTCAAGAGGTACTGGCATGTGCACGGGTTTCACTACAGTTCAGAAGAGTATGAATCTACCTGTGCAGAGACCTTCAAAGTACATTCACTATTCAGACTAAGCCTTCAAGGATACGGTTTTAAATTTACTTATAAAAGAACTATACTGTTTTAAATACTGGTAAGATTAAACCTGTTCAATAGAGGTGTATCAGTATAAACAATACAATAACTTTGTAAATTCTTTGTAACAACAAAAAAAACATGGACAAATGGTAATACAAGAGAACATGTTTGTTGCAATTAACAAAAAGAACATAATCCCATCCCACATCAACATAACCATAATGTACAAAACCAGCATATATCTCAGGACTCAAAGTAAAAAGCCTAAATATTTTACAAAATAGAAAAATGTTTTACAGTGAATCAGTCAGCAACTAACAATCACATGCTCATCATTAATTTTCATATCAGATTTATCTGAGATTAGCAGAAGCAAAGCCACTGAGACAAATTTCCAACTAGAGCTGGTTTGTGCTCAAAAGAAATGAAAAAAATAGCTATCGATGCTATTCACGCTGGCGAAATTGAGTGCAACTTCTGCTAGGTTCCAGCTTCAGACCTGTTCATATCAGGAATAAAGAAAGCACCAGAGATTAAAACCAATTTTTTAGGCATCAAAAAAGGAATTATAAAAAAAAGAAGCACGAAGAAAAATTCTTATATACTATACTTTTCTTTTGCCACAATCGTGTAAATAATTAAAGGCCAAAATTCTTCCTGGAATTTTAAGTCTGACTAGATCTTTGATGACACTTCGGAATTGTATCTGGACTTGCATTAAAGTAAGGCATTGAAAAGAAGAGAGTATTTGAAGAATCTTGAATGAGGACGCTACTAGTCTATCACACTAAAGAAACAAGAGTCTGTTGTTCTGATTTGGTAGAAACATTGCTGCTCTTTAGAAGCTTGAAATGTTAAGACATGAATTAACTTTGGTGGCCAGACAAAACTAAATCAGGAAGCAGAGCCTCATATATCAAGCAACTCTGGAGGTGACCTATGAGTAGAATGACATCTAAAACCATCTGCATTTAATTTAGGACAAGAAAGAACATCATCACACAGATATCAAGCAATGCGGGGATTGCCAGTTCCAGGAGTTCAGTTAGACCTTTCCCTTCTCTACTCAGCAGCGTGTGTCTACAAAATTATGACAATATTAATACTAAATTTTTTGATTGTTCTGAATTATCTTACTAAAGAACACTTAAGATGACAAATTTGAAACGCACATATGCAACAGGTGTCCCCTTCTGACTGTCTAACTGGGTGCTTTGTTATACACCCAGCACCTCTTTTTTTATTTGTCCTTCTACAACATTTCCTGAGAAAAGTCACTGAGACAAATTAAATCCTGAACACAGTGTATTTCTCTGTTTTAGCTCAGAGCTGTTTGTGCTTCAGAGAGGGAGAGGACAGGAGTATTTAGCTCATGTGATGCCCAACAGCATGCTGATGCCATTGATCCTACATCAACTGGGGCAAGATCAGCAGGAGATGAGATCTGAGCACTGCTTCATTAAAAAAAAATTCATTAAAATGACCCTCTCCCTGACTTCAACATGTGAAGGCTGGTATTTTGAGGTAGGCGTTGCCCCTCCTTGGAAACTCACAGGTTGGGATTCCAGGTTTTCAACTGCTCTTGCTCAATGTGGGCTAGAGGAAGGACAATAAGCCTCTACTCCAGGCTGCTCTGATGTAGGCCTTCTCAGAGGACATGAACCACTTCCTTGATTTCTCAAAGTCTGGCAGAGATGTGGAACTGGATGAAAACCAGCTGGCTGAATTTCAGACTAAATACAGATGGTAGTGGTGCTGGCTGGCAGTGGTAATTACATTAAAGAGTTGGCAAACCCAGAAACTTTTTGCTCACTTGTTGAAATTAAGAGAATCAGTTCCCCCTCTGCAGACTGCCTACAGCCTCAAGTTCCCACCAAAGCGTGTGTGTGTGCTTGCACCGTGGGCTGTGGCGGCAGGGAGCATGTTTTACCCACCAATTCAGGAGCATTCAATCCCAAAAACTTCCTTGTTGGACAAGTAATTAGGGTGAATGTTAGCACTTCTGACATTTCAGATTCATTAAAAAAGAAAAGCTGTACTCATGTGAAGTAATTAGCAACCCCATGGATGGGAGAGAAAGGGCACTAACTCAGACACAAGATGTGTGGGTTTGAGGCTCTGGTCTCACAATTCAGGTAAAAGGAGCAACTGCCTCTTTACAGCTGTAGGCTGGGGATCCCCACTGTTGGAGAGGTTTTATTTGTATGAAGAAATGTACCTCAAAGCAGTGACTCAAACCTTGCTCTGTTGTATACATACTAAGTGCCAAAGCTACCAAGTCAGTTATTCTCCGTAAACTCAACAAAAAATTGATCATTCAGTGAGGAGGACTGGGCAGCTTAAAAAGATGTTTTGCAGAAAGCATCATGTAAAAATGTGAAACAAGCTGGCAGATTGGGCAATCAGCTTGGAAACGTAGACTCGTATCCTTAGCCAGCAGCACTTTTAATACACTCCAGTTTTCAGTGTTTACTGGCAAAGGAGACAATTTACTATTTAAGAGAAGTGCATAATTTCTCTTACCAGAAAGTCAGTCTTGCAGCTGAGGCCAGTTTCTTAACAAAATTTTGATTGAAACTGATAAGTTCCTAAGAAATCTTTCTTTGGTGGTAAATCAGCATTTCTAATAAAAAGCAGCATGTCAGAGAAAAATTCCCAGCCAGATCAAATGAGAGTTTCAGTGATCCCAAATCCTCCTTTCTGCTAATCAAATGATCAAATAATCAAATTATTCAGGATGTTGACCCACATGGTTATAGATTACTTCAGCTCATGTCACGCTGTCCAAATAAAGTTTAAAAGACTTCTCTGAAGTTTCAGCTGGTGAAAACTGCTTTTCATCCCACAAAATGTAAGAGGCTATTGAGAGCCAGTGAGGTGTATATTTTAGATTCTAATGAGACTTTCAGTACTAATAAAGTGAAAATTAACTATGGTTAGTCTCCTTATCATTTGGAGTTTTCTCTTAAGTACATTGTAAATGCTGGTTTTGGGCTGCTAAAATCCTGTGACCAAGATTTGTATGGTGCTTGTACCACCTCTATTTAAATGACAGGAATAGAGATCAGAGAATAACATGCTTTTAAAGGGATATTTAAATGGGGTCTTTAAGTCAATCTCCCCAGCTAGCCAGATAGGGTAACTCTGTTTTGCTAACTGAAATCAGTTATTTCAGATCTGTAGAGACAGTGATGGAAGCAGAAAACAAGGAAAACAGAAAACTCAGTCCATAATGGAAACTGCAAAACTCCTTCCATCTCAAGGTTCTTCAAAACCTGCAGTGACTCCATGAGATTTGAGGTAAGAGAATGTTTTCAGCATCAGTTCTGTGGCTGAAAATCTCTTCTCCACCTAATCAGAGCTCACTGACCTTCAAGGAGTGATATAAGGCCCTCCCAATCACTCATGCTTTTTTCTGGGAGTAGGTCTGGGGTTTTTTTACAAAAAATTAAGAGATTATTTGGTGCTTTATTGACTTTAGTATAAAATATGATACAATGTTGCTTAAAAAACCCTTTTTTATGCCTAGAGAGCACAATTCAAAGATTTTTATAGAAGCATGGTAGGGCACTGGAAAAGCTTGGAAAAAAACCCCAATTTCTGATAAACTATAATAAAACAGAAACTTCATTTATTTAGCTCTCTACTTAGGCTGTGCCAAGGCACATGGATACCACAATAGGCTGAATTACTGAGAACAAATGCAAACATTAATAAAAACATCTTAATTTACTGAGCATGAATGGGAAGTAAACACAGAAGACATTTTCAAAAATTTTGAACTAAAGAAAAATGAAACATCTACTGCTGGAGTTGCATATGCCAGAGTTACCAGGAAGGTCTTTTCTCAGGAAGTCCTGCATACACAGCAGCTCTGCTAAGGCCCCACAGATGAACCTGCCAAGTATTTACATTCCACACAGAAACATCAGCAAAAGGGATGATTCTTAGTCACTCAAGCAATCACATAACAAGTGATTATTATTTCTGAGCAGGTCTCTTCGTTCACCTGTAGGGTTTACTGGAACCAAGGCAAAATAAAGTTGGTTTACTGATAAAATATTCTAGGACAAGTAATTTCTGGGAGGCATCTCTCTCAGGAATGCCTGTGTATACTTTAACAGTAGGCCTGCTTACGCTGACACCCAGATCACTGGCAGGGGATGGACAAAAGACTCTGCTCCTGCTGCTGTCGAAATTAGCACTGAATTCATAAGGGAACAGTATCCAGCTGCCAGCACGCATAGCATCCTGAGAATTTCTTATTCCAAGCAGCATGGACATGTTACTGCTCCTCCAGCCTGAGTACTGTTTGTCAGCAGCCAAAGCCAATGTTTAGAGACATATGTAGACAGTAGGATTGAGGGTCATGATGGCCATTAATAACAAGCAGGCCGGATAAAGCAAAAATCCTTGAATGATGGAAGCTGAAAATACTGCTTAAATATCTGGGTGGAGTGCTGTTCTCCTGTTTAGTCTGTTTGCATCCAGCAAGCTTTGCTATATCCTGCTTTGGTGAATCACTCAGAGATGAAATAAAATTGAAAAAACACTTATTTTACAATTTCTCCCCTTTTAATGAGATGTTGACAGATATCAAAAAGGACAAAATAAAGATATGAAACTCATTCAAATCTACTGTAGTGTCTTTATTTGCCTTCAGAAGTCTGACAGGTTGCCGAAACTCTCACTACTTAACAGACAGGCTGACTGATCCATCTAAACAAAATGTGAAGTTTAGACAGTAAAAACTCCATAGATGGACTGAGTCCTAAAATACAAGTTATTAAATCTCCAAACAGTCCTAGAAAAAATGAGTACTGTTCCATTTAGTTGTGCCTTGTAAGTATAGACATCTGGTGGGGTGGTGGGGGGAAGAACAGTCTTTGGCACAAATTAGAGAGAGGAGGCACCTCTCCAGAGAGAGCAACCCCAGAAAGCTGCAGCCTGGGGCAGTTCAGGGCACGTCGGTGCTCAGGGAGAGGCTTTGTCAGGCAAGAGCTGCAGTGAGGCCTCCATCGTGCATCCCTGGTGACCAGCATGGTAGCCCTTTCTTTCCACTTCTGTGGCTTCCTGTGCCAGGCACATCCCTGTTATCTTTGATTGCAACCCACACACATAATCACATGGTGCTGCATGATTGTCAGGATTAACCTTGCGCGGTCTGTCTTTACAAAAGGGGATTTCAGGTGGCACGTACTCTGGGCAGGACCTAACAACCTAACAACATGGTCCCCTCAGCTGGGTTTGTGGGGGCTCCCAGGCTGGGTTAGAGAAAACTCAAAATGTTTGGAATTAATGACACTTCCACCTGCAACTGTGTTTACAAAAGTGATGCTGAAGGGATGGAAATGAAGTCTGCATTAAGGCAGCTGCATCTCCTCTGTATGAAGTGTCTGGAAATCAGCTTCCCCTCCGATGTCCTGTGGCCTGGTATTGTTGTTTTCTTCTCCTCACAACAGCACAGCTGGACTAGTTACTAAAAAAACCCACCACAAACCCCCCAGATAAACAGAAGGAAGGCATTCCTTTCAGGCATGAGGACTAGGGACCTGCCTGGGTGGGTAAGTGTGTGCTCCCAACCTTTTGTGTAGCACACCCACGTTTACAGTGAGGAGTGTTTGTCTTGGACCGGCTGCCCAGAAATGGCAGATAGTCTCTTTACAGAACAAGCTTGCTGTGAAAGGCATGTCGAGGGAGGTTAACTCTTACTTCAGGTGACATGGAGGCCACTGTACAGGGAAGGTGGTGGGGCTCAATTCTGATGTGAGCATAGCAGGCTCATCTTTATGGAGACCAGCAGCACAAGGCCTTACAGTAGTCTTTCCAGAGCCAACCCATCAGCTGAAAGCTGGGCAACACTGTCCCCCCTAGCTCCTGAGGCTGGAGGAGATGCTGGTGCTGCTGCTTCTCACAGGAAAACCACCACCTTTCAACCAGTGTGCCAGGCTGATGGCCCCCACGGCACAAATCAGAAATCCTGGTTGTTCATTCCCTCTTCTGTCATGCACTAAGACTCTGCTCAGCAACTACCTGAGAAGCAGATGATCTTTAATAACTCAGAAGAGCAGAAAAAAGTACACCAGAACCAACCATGGCCAGAAAACCTGACAAGTGAGATGTCATATGCTGCCATTTGGGATATTTTTGCCTAACATTTGCTGTTGGCAGTAAGTAAGAGCAAATATGCCTTTCTTTTCACTCTGCTAACACAACCTGTTCAGAACGTGACTCCTTCCAATTTCCTGAACCCTTACTGACCAACCCAAGTTTCTCTGAAAGGAAGGAGAGAAATACAGATTCTACTGTTTGAGAAGTGCTGGGGTATTTTCCTCTCAGAGGGTGCTCCTATAATATTTTGTAAGTGGAGAGTGCATGTAAAACATCTCTGTAACTCAGAATAACACAGTGAGAGATGGGAGAAAAAGGGTAAAAGCAGAGGGGTATGTGTTTGAAACATCTGAATTTCAAATAGGAAGAAAAAAGGAATTAAAATTAGGAGAATCAGCATAGTGATTTCTAAAAATGCTTGGTATGGTTAACCAGATAGTATGAGCAAGGCTGAAAACCAGGAAGTAGATAAATTTAAACGATGAATTAGTACAAAGTGCTGACCTTCACCGTGGAAACTAGTGAGCCCTAAAAGTACACTCAGAAAACCCTTCAGAATAAAAATCAAGTATATCCCCAAACCTACTAACTGAATGAAGTATAAATGCTACCATGCAAGGTAGACACACAAGAAAATCCCTGAACAGAAGTGTAATAGCAGAAACTAGTATTATCTGGAAGTGCTCAACCAGTGCAGCTGTGCAATTATTAGAAACAGAGGTTAGCTGAAATAAAACACGGCTGTAAGGAAATACAAAACAATGCAAGGCAATGTAAGGAAATTATTGTTTGAAAGATCTTTGGCAACAGAGAATTTAGTGGAATAAAGACCAATTTTGGGTTAAGGATTTGTATCCATCACCAAAAGGACACTCTCACTTCTCATCAGGTTTGGGTGACACAGCAAAATTCTGCCTTTGGTGAATTATCGAAGCGATTTATCATTGTTAAAATCTGCTACAGCAATGAAAAATGTGAGAAAAAAAGTGCCAAAATGTATTTTAACTCTCAAAAGAGCTTCTAAAGAGAAACTTTCAACAGAGACTACCAAAGTCATGCTACCCATAAGGGAGGAAAATTAAAAGCTCTCAGTATATCAAATATTTGTGAGAGACAGATCATTTTAAAAAAAAAAAAAGCAGGATGTGGTTAGCCTTTTCTGATGCAGAAGAATACTCCACAGATTCTATTAAGATCAATATCTGGCAAATACACTGAAAGGAGGGCAGGTTTTACACAGAACTAACTTGCTTTGCACTTTTAACTGCACAAACAACAGAAAAAACCATAGTAACATAATGACTAATTACAGTGTAGCCAAATGTAATGCATTAATAGGACAGTACAAAAAAGATTTTCCCCCAAAAGTGGGTATAAAATCATTATGACTCCCGCATGTGGGCTCAGTCAGATATCAAGTAATTCTTGTGACAAATGAAAACTTTGGTATTTGCAATCCAACACAGGAAGCCACTGGATATCTCAAACCAATGTGTCAGGGGACAGTCAGTTTTAGAAAAATTAATATAAATATTTTCCATAACCAATGTTAAATCAAGAAAATAATAACCACATATTTTAAGTCATCAAACAAAATTAAAAGAAAAATATTTTCTTCTTGACAACTATCTAAACTAACTTTGAAATAGGGATGTTAGTTTTTTCACTGGAATTTCAAAGTTCCATTCTTCTGCTAAACTGGACTAAAAGTAAGGACATCAGAGTAACCAGGTCACTTCCGCTGTCAGAACTGGGATATCAATACTGAGTGAACATAAAATTAGATGCACAATTACCTACATGCAATTTCACAGACACTTTTCAGTGTCTCAGTATTTAGACTTTGTTCAAATGGCTCCAAATTACAGGTCAACTTCAGGTCTTGGATTAGGACCCAGCCCATGAAGCTGATTTGTGTCCAATCAAAAGAGTACAACCATATCTGTAAATCCATGTCACATGGAGTTTATTAAAATCCAACTGATCAGTAGTACTGAAGCATTTATATATTTTAAACAATGGCTATTTTCCTAAGGTTAAAGAAAGAAAAGCAAACCAACTGACTTGCTTGGGCAATGCTGGGTTTATACGCTTTGTAAATTGAAAGAGGAGAGAGCAAATGCAGGTGAAGGACTGGATCATGTTATCCAGACCACACTCTGCACTGGATGGTGAAAACGGGGAGAAAGAACAATGGAGAAAAGATGCAGTTCTTTAAGTCTTCCTTTTTTTCTCAGGAAAAAAAAAAAAACACAAAACCAAAACCTTTCAGTGGAAGAGATCTGAGTTATACTAAAGTCAAACAGAAAAGATAAAACATATTTTTCAGCTTGAAAATAAATACCTAGACAGTGTATCAGCTCAACAACATTCTCCTACTTCAAAAAGTACGTTTCAGACTAAAGAAATCTCATATGCAAAACTAAGACCTAAATATGTACTCATTTTACCTTTGTCTCTGTTCTTCTCCTTTCCTAAAGAGTCCAGTTTCTTTCTTAATGACTTCTTCCTCTTTTGTCCATCTGTAAGAGGCAAAAGAAAAAAGAAAACAAAAAAAGGAAGTAAGCAAAGGAAGTAACAGTGAACAATTTGCTGCACAAGCTGTAGGAACATGGAGTGAGATGGTCACAGCACTGGGGATCAGGAAGGGTGTGAGGCACATTTCACAAAGTCTGGGGACTGTCACAGTCCTCCGGCCCAAAGGAGTGTGGCTTTGTTTGCCCAAACGCTAAGGCTGTACTGGGGAACACAAATCTATCCCCTGCATGCTGCTGGGCACATCTACGTGTCTGGTCACTAAAGAGTTAACAATGGAGGCTTTTTGCTGGGTGCT
This sequence comes from Dicrurus megarhynchus, assembly GCA_013399195.1. NCBI lineage: Eukaryota > Metazoa > Chordata > Aves > Passeriformes > Dicruridae > Dicrurus > Dicrurus megarhynchus. The sequence continues at coordinate 1,032,325 of VXAD01007405.1, forward strand.
CTTGATAGCAAAGCACCATAAACCTACAAGGTACTGGACAGCCTTCATCCCTGGTCACAAGACTGTGATTCAGGTGTGGAACTAAAGGTAGTATTTGGAAAGGGAGGATTACTAACGTCCAGGATAAAGTTCTGCATACCAGCCATACCAGTTGGGTGAGAGCTGACCACCTTCATGACCCATCTGATCTGAACTCATATTGGGAACTGGCAGCTGGGTACAGCAAGTCCAGATTGGTTCAGATGGATTAGAGTCTCAGAGGAATGATTGTTCTGACAACCGATATATCGTCCAAGTTTTCACTAAGGTATTAAGGACCGAAGATTTCAAGCAATATCAGGAGGCAGGTTGGTTCTTGAAACGATTATATCAAAAGGCTGGCTATCATTATTTCCTTCAGCAGCATCTTTTATAACGAAAAGTCAACAAAACAGCATTTTATTTATTAGGTCTCAACAAATACCAGGGATTAAGTCAAGGGCCTGCTTTAACTTGTACCTTTTGAATTTTCTAAGTTTCAAAGCAATATTAAGGGTCTACCACATGGACTGATATGCTAGGCACTGCTCTAGATGAAGTTTAATGAACATGTACCTTTTCCTTACTGGTTTTGTAATATGGCAAAAACTCAAAAATGAGCACACCGTACCCATTTCACTTTTAGGGCAAGAGGGTCACCAAATAATCTGTCACAACATGTTTTTCTAGTTTTGTAAGCCAGTGTCTTAAGTGGTCTTTTATAGTAAGGAACATACCACAGAGGAGTGAAGTGGATCTTTGTTGATGAACTCTCATCTTTGCAATTAGGGGTCATGAGACAACACAAGCTATTTCTCCAAACTTTTCCCACAAATCCTACTAAAAATCAAGTCCAGAACATCACCCGATAGACTGCTCAGCAAATTCTGACTTTTTTTATAGCCAATTAACATCCTTTTAATTTAAAAGTAACATTTCTTTTTACTTTTTGTAATGGTGGTTGGACTGACTCCACTTGCACACTTGCACTCTGCACTTATTTCCAGGATAGCACAGAATCAGAGCATGGAAGGGAGGGTTGGAAGGCAGCTCTAGCCCCTTCCTAGGAGATCATCTAGTCCAACCACTCCCCTCAAGTGCAGGGTCACCTGGAGCAGGTGACACAGGAATTTGACCAGGTAGGTTTAGAATATCTCCAGAGAGGGAGACTCCATGACCTCCCTGGGCAGTCTGTTCCAATGCTCTGCCACACTCAACATAAAGAAATTCTTCCTCATGTTGAGGTGAAAATTCCCGTGGTTTAGTTTATGGCCATTACTCCTTGTCCTGCTGCGGGGCACCGCTGCAAAGAGTCTGGCACCATCCTCTTGGCACCCACCTTTGAGATATTTATATAGACTGATGAGGTCCCCTCTCAGTCTTCTCAAGTCCAAAGAGGCCCAGCTCCCTTAGTCTCTCCTCATAAGAGAGATGCTCCAGATCCCTTATCATCTTTGTAGGCATTTGCTGGACCTCTCCAGCAGCTGATGTCTCTCTTGCACTGAGGAGCGAGCCTACAACTGGACACAGCACTCTGGATGTGGCCTCACTGAGGGCAAGAATATGGGCATGATCACCTCCCTTGATCTGGCAAAGCTCTCCCTGATGCCCCCCGGCTACCAGCAGCCCTCCTGGATGGAAGGGCTCCCAGTACTCACTTAACTAGGACCTTCGGTTCCTGTCTCGAGGTAGAATTGCCATGTGTTGGTCATGTTAACTCCCCTTTGCCCACACCTGCTCCAGTGAGAATTCATCTCTCTGAAATAAGGCTGACTAGATATATAAGGTATTCTGGGTGAGAGTTCAGCAATATAATGGTAATAATTCATTGCTTGATATGGTCTATTATTAGATTTTCCTTTTTCCTTAGACACATGACAAGGTTATAACTCAAAGTCATATTTTGATTGATTAAAAGCCCAGACTTTTCACACCTTCTGACATTTCCTGTTGCGAAGATTGAGTTTATAAGAGAAATTCTTTCACCTCTTGGCAATATGAACAGTTGGTAGCCTGCTTACATACACCTGACAGTATAGCTTGTTTTTATAAGGTTCCCTGCTACAATTGTGTTCTGGCTTTATATATATAAAATATTTTTCAAATTATTTTCCATGTTATAAATTCAAATTATTGCTTCAGAGAAGTTTTTTGATGGATGACTAACATTTCTTTGGAGTCACAGAGCCTTATTCTACAAAAACACATTTATTGGTATTCTGACATCCCACTGAAGTCTCCCGAGACATAAAAAAAAATGAGAGAAGGAATCAAAATTTGATGTAAAATGCAGCGTTTTCCTATGATCATTTACAGTTTACCCCACGGCAAGAGAAAAAGAGTTGTGTATGAAAATAAGGCTGACAGGAATCTCAGTGAAAAGCTACAGCTCAGAAGATCTGCCAAGAGGTCTAAGGTCAGTTCAAGTTCTCCTCCTCCCCAGCAACGGACATGATAAATTGCAGTCTATGCACTGTACATATAAATATGTTTTGAAATTACTGTTGATTCAGGGTACATCCAGCATGAACATTGCTGAAATATTCATAATGTGTTTAAAGACTTATGCAACTCCAGCAGTTTTACATATTAAATGAACCCAATTCACAATAATAATGCTTAGTACTCACTACCTGCAGTGGGGTTTTGAGAACATAACTAATATCCAAAACATTCTTGAGAAAGAGGCAAAGAATTATTATCCACACTTAATACCTACTGTATGTTTTTTAATTAATCAGCAAATATTTATGCAAAATAGTATTGTATCAGTCCAAAGTGCTATTAGGTATGGAGGGACTGCTATTTTTAATTTCCACTTTGGAAATGTTTAAACCACACAGCGATAAAAGCTATTGGGATGTTATCCAGCCTTTTGTGTATATAATTGCCTATTTATGTCTTCTTACTGCAGATCAACAATATACTGCTCCTTCAACAGACTCAAGAACATCAGCAAGACTAGAGAAGCAATCAAATGACAACTGCCAAAGTGAAGGAAGGTGCATTTTTTTGCTTTGCTAACCCATTCTGTTTTTCCTGCAGGACGCCTGTCCAGGCAGCTGCACAGATCAGTTTGTCTTTCAGAAATGGACTTGACCTGTTCAGTACTTACTAATTTATACATTTGCTGCATTTTTCACTGCAATGCTACATCACTCCCTGGGCATCTATGTATTAAGACTAGCACAATGAATATTTAAAAGACCAAGAGTCTAGAATCAAACTCCTGAGTGCACATTAAATTGCTACGTGACCTGTTTTTCCAAAGTGGTGAGCAATTCCAGGTTCAGTTAATGCCAAAAAGACTTTTCTATTTGAAAAATTAGGTCATCTCTTTAGGACTCTGTCAGTGAACCACATAGCCTACAGAATACAAGATTATTTGTACTGATCTACTGACTTTTGACAAGAATTGAGCAGTCTGACTTCTGAGATTATCAAAACTTAAATATTTTGTGTTAAAGTTAAAATTCACCTGCAGTGTCCTCACTATTTCTTTAGCATTTACACTACCAAATCTCAGATTTTCTACAGACCATTTCACAGCCTAAATTTCTCTCTAAGTGAGACCATGATTCTAAAAACTAGGTAGTAAGTTATTTTCACACTGAGGATATATAAACTTCAGCTTTAACAGCTTAAAAAATGAAAAGAAAGAGAACTCTGTAAATTTTTTAACTTATTGTTCTGTTGCTTTGCACAAGACCGCCTACCCACACCTTATATGACTAAAGAGAGGGAGTGCAGGCTGAATCCAGTTACTATTTACTTCCAGTACTTCTTTAGTCAATTTATATTTATGGAAATCAACAAGTCTGTTTGGTAGGTAGAAGTGTTGCTCAGCATAAGCTAAAGCATCACAATTTAGGTATAGGTAATTAGCTCAAAATTACACACTGGCACACAAAGTTAACATTCAGGAACTCTTGGCCAACAGTTTCAGATTATGTCATTTAATAGACAATATCCTGTGAAACCCTAATCCAATATATTTTTAACAATTAACATATATATATAATATATATTATATTATATATTACATATATAATATATAATTAATATAATATGCAGTAAAAAAGTACATCAGCATCCATACAACAGCTTTGTACATAATTCTGGGACATTGTTACATTATTACACTTCAGATCATGAAAACATACCCTGTCAAATATATATGAAGTGAACCTGTAACAAAAATAGGATTCTTCAGCACTTTTCTTATACCTGGGCTGGTGGATTATCTAAAAGAATGGATGTTCCTTTTATGTTACTTATTTGCAAGGACACTTTTTATTAATCAAAAACATAATTCATAAATTCATACAAATCCTTCAAACTAATTTAACTCAGTGGGCTTTTGACAGAAGAGATGATGTGCTGCTGACAGGGTTGTAGAACAAAGAGAACTTCCCTCCCCATCTATTGGCAACTTCCTTTGCTTAAAAGAAATGAGTTTCTTGTCCATTTAGGGAAGAATGTTTGTCATGTTCTGCAGTTCAGGGTTATTTTCACACAGTATAAAAAGAGGAACTACCTCAGCAATTATTATCAGACCCATAGCTCAATTATCAAAACAGATAAAAAGGTTGATATTGTGAGATTTCTAAACTACTTCTTCATAGTAATTCAAATTCTATTCATGGCCATTTTTCTTAATAACCACTAGTCATTGGATCTAACAGCATTTAAAGAAAAAAAATAGAGTATACCTTCTAAAATTGCAATCAGTTCTGTCTTGAAAATTACTACCAATGGCACTGCAAAGCACCAAGTTTGACCAATGTTGAGCACTCACTGGTTCACTTCACTCATCGAGAGCAACTCATTTCCCAGTGCCAGCCTCCCACGGCCAGCCTGCGTGCTGAATGTCAAGCTGCAGTCTCTCTGGCCTGTGCAATACTGCAAGTAATTGAGAGTGTCAATCAGAAAACACTGCTAAATTCTGTTGACAGAGCGCAATAAAGACAAGACTGCACTTCATTCACTGACAGTTGCACAGTGTTTGTGGTTGCAGCCACTTCTTTGGGTCACTATACAAAGCAAATTTATTTCTGAATATGCACTTGGGGCTGCTCTGCTGAAGAAGAGGGTGCTGGTTTTACTTAGCCATTTCTGTGACTGTAAATGTCCATCTTGAAATATTTATTTATAAAAACTTGTTGAAATGCCCTGTCCCCATGCAGTAACTTCCAAAGCACTGCCAGCTGCAACACAGATGGAAGATAAAAAAAATTCAACCAGAGACACAGGAGCTACAGATTTTGGCACATAATGCAGAATGAAAAGGGGAAGGCTAAGCCTTCAGGTATTTCTTATCACTCTCACCCTTTGCCTCAGCCATTCACACACAAGATCTCCATCAGTGATGCAGATTACTGTATTTATTCAGAAGCGTTGGACTATTGTCCCATTTTTCCTTATGGCCTATTTGCTCGTTTTATTTCACTTTGACTTAAATCAGCATTTCTTTGTGCTTGTTAGCCAGCAGCTGATGGAAGAAAAGCCATATTCATTCAAGAGTATCCCTCAGCTGCAATCATGACCTTCCAGGTGGCAGCTGGCTCATAGATGCTCACCTCAACCCACAGCACCAGGTTCGGGCTGCTCGCCAAAGGCACCACACACACAACTCAGGCAGCTTTCCTCTTACATGCTGCTTCCTCTGAAGCTTCGGCCTTCCCCTCTCTGAGAAGTTCCTGATGAATGTGCTTATGGCAGAAGAAACAGCATGAAAAGGGCAGAGCTGAAGTCAAAGCCAGTTCTTCAAGAGAAGGGATGTCCCTCCCCTTGGGCTGTGCACAGGGGGACTGGACTGGAGCACTGCAGCCCTCTGGGCAGGAGCACCACCTGACCCAAACCCTTCTCAGGGCAACGGTGAGAAACCAGGAGAGCTGTGGGGAAAGCTGACTGCACAGCAAACAATGTTCTCAGCAACACACAGTGCATACAACACAACCACTTGAGAAAACTCACAACCATCAGACAAAAGTGTGCTTTTCTTTCACCTCTTCCACACCCCAGCACTCTTCAGTAACCTGTGATTAGTGCATCTTCTTCAGACCTAGGCTTCAGTCCCTCTGGGCTAAGGCTCTACTAATTGTTAAAATGAAACACAGAGGAATTACGAAGTCCAGTTGTGCAAGTTTAAGTGATTCAGCTGATGGAAGTTTAAAAGCTGCATTATACACAATTTCTTTACTGTTGAACAGTAAGAATTTGGTCATACTGGTAGATGAATTAAATTATTTCTTTAGGAAGTATTCATAAGTTTCCGTGGAACCCGCCTAGAACACAAAACTGCTGGAAATCTCACCTACTTCTAAAGAAAGCTGCATCCCTACGGGAACTACAGTTTTATTAATCAAATAACACTTTACAATACCTCCACTTTACCACCTCCTGTGGTTCTGATACAAATCTAAAAAAACCCAAACAACCAACCCTACATTATTTGCTTGCCAGGTACTAATAGATTTTTGATACACATCTGTTGATACTGCACAGCTATTCTGAAGGCAAAGGTGATAAATCAGTTTATACTAGCTGAGCATATTACAGTAGGCAGCCCTGTTTTTTAGGAAAACAAATTTGAAATGTGTAGTTCCAAGCTAGACTCAAATCTAGAAAAATGCACTATTTCTATTGAAACCTATTTGCAAGGTCTATTTCTATCTGAAAGAGCCATGACCAACTTGCTGAACAAAAAATGTTGAGTGTTGGAAAATATAGACTATAACTGTAGTGGGATAGGTATGAACTTTTCTTCACAATAAGAAAACAAACAAACAAACAAAACCCCAAACAAACAAAAGAACGAACAAAAACACAAGACCACCACAACAACTGACTTTGGTCACCGCTCTAATTCAGATAGCAAATGCTACTCAACTCCTGTGGCTAGAGGAATCATAAGAAAACATGATGTTTCCACTCCATTTGCCTACATGGTCCCTAGTGCATTTAAGGATTTAATTAGTCTCCAAGTAGATATGTTGTAAAGAAATAACTACTTTCGTGTTTTCAAATATGTTCTTCCATGATTCTCTGTCATGAAGAGACTATCATGAAGAGACTGATGAGCAAATGCAGGTGCAACATATTCTAAGGGTGAGAACCACACCTAAGTTGATAGGGAATATGGGATTTGGGCTCTGGAGTGAGGTCAGGGCTCCTGAAGCCACAGCCAGAGGGAGGGGGATGTCAGAGCCTACCCATGCAAGTGGAAGATCTGGGAAGGAGCAGCTTCCCAGGCCTGCCCAGGCCACTGCACTCCTGCTGTGCAGGAAGCTGCAGGTCTTACAGATGAACACAGCACAGCTGCACCAAAAGAAACACTTCAGCAAGTACAAAGTGGATGCCTGCCTTGTTTGTGCAAGCCATGTATAAATATCCTTAAAATAACAGCATTTTTAATAGTTGCAGAATTTTTCGAACCACCACACCAAAAGCAAGAATAAAGTTTCCTATCTTCCCTTTTAATTTGATTTTTTTGTTTCACATATTCTTTAAACTTTTTGCATTTGGGACTATTGACTAGAAATTATTGTGTTGGAAAAGTCAGGCAAAAAACCCTCTTCAGTTATTTTGCCATTACTGTAACAAAAACAAAAACATATATAGTTTTACACCATTTAAATATTTTTTAACTAATAATACATTTAAAATGGCTGCATTACATGAGCTCTGAGGAACAAAATATTCAGTGAGTTTTAGAATCTGAACTCTGAGTTATAATTGTTTGGGAGCTCATTTGTTAGATCTTTTGCCAGACCTAAGGAAAAAACTCATTTTGACATGAAAATAAAGAGTTGCTCAAATACTTTTCTATGCTAGAATAAGGAAAATGGCTGCTGCTGCCATACATAGAAGGGACAATGGAAATAACTCAAAAAACCCATGCAAAGCTACCTGGCAGCCTTTAGAGGATTACAAAGGAAAGGCCAAATGCCCTTGTACACAGCTGTCAGTGGAGAGCAGCAAAAAGCAGGCAAACTCCTGGAAAGGGAGAACGGGTGCAGAATGCCAGGTCTGACTTCACTGTGCATAGATAAACCCAGATTTTCAACTCATACACAGCTCTGGTTGCTGCAGCACCTACATTAGCACAGGATTTCCCATGTCATAAGAAATCCCAAGTCACAGGAATCTAATAAAATAATAATAAAACCCCACCTCCCACCCCCCCAAAAAAAAAACCTGAAAAAAAAGCCAGAGAGAGTGGTCCAGGTCTTTTGATGGAGCACATGCCTTGTGTCAATAGTGGAAGTAAAAAATGTGTCTAGGCATACTGAAATTAGAGGGAAACACTTCTAGGCTTCAGGGCGTATTTGCTACATTGACACTGATGACAGGATTCATGAAACAGAAATGTCAAGTAGCAGGTGCAAGACAAACTATAGACACTACTTTTTCACATTACAGCAGTATCTACAGTGTGACAGGAGTTTCCCTAATCTCCAAAGATAGGCAAATTCCTGACTTAAATAGATTGTGATACATCAGGGACCTTGCTGCTGCCCTTCTAAGTGGAAGACACTCAGAAACCTCAATGATGGGCAGAGGTTTAAAAGCTTTGAGAAAGACCGAGCAACACTCCCTTCTTGGAGTTCTTTCATAACTCAGGAAAACTGTCAACACTAAAACTGGTCAAAAAACCAGGTCAAAAACTATCTACACTAACAAATGAAAACAACTACAGTCAATGAAAGTATTTTAGCTGTATTGAAAAAAAATTCAAAACAGCTAAAATGAAAACCAAACAGAAGCCTTGATGCTATAGTTTGAGATAGAAAAATACAAATAAGAGCTCTAAAACTGCCTTCAGNCCTGGCCTCAACTACCTAAACGAAAAGTAATTTTATAATGTGGAGGGGAGATAGTAGTTTGGTGCTGTTGCTAGTCAAAATAACTCTAGATTTGATAAGGGGAGTTACCTTTAATCCCTACAGTACAGGGTGGGCCAGGGGCAGAACAGATAAAATCCCCAGCATATAACTAGCATGGGATTTACTGTTATCAATAAACCAGCTTGCAGTGAATTGGCAGGTGAAGAAGCAACCAAGTTTCTTTACATCTCACTCAGACCTTTCCCCCCCCACATTACTGTTAGTGTGAGCATGAGTTGAGCTCTTTGAATGAAGAGGAAATTCCTCTAACCCTCTGGAATTCAGGAGACCAGCCAGTGGTCACAGAGTTGGTTCAGGGCATCCAGGCCTCCACTGTCTTCTGAGCATTGCCTTGTTGTTATGAATCGTTTCTCTAAGTCTTTCCTTGCACTCTCACCTTAAAGAAGAAGCCATGCAAGAAAATAAACCAGCCTTCATAACTTACTCCCTCTGGGACTAATTAAGTTAGTCCACAATACTCCTGCTCGGAGCCTTGATGAAGAAGTAAAATGAGAGCGGAGCTCTCAGTGCATGGAAGTGAAATCATGGTGCAGCAGATCTCTCACTGGACAGTTTGGTGGCTCAAATAACTGAGCTGTTATCCCTCTGAAAAATGACCAACGGATCTTACTTCTAATAATGTCTCTTTGTAGTAATTACCTGTCCTTTGTATCATCAATCACAACAGAAACAGGTGTTGAAAATGTAAACCACACAGGAAAAAGACATGAGGAGCTCTGCAGAGAATACTTGGGTTGACTTCCTGCACAGAAATAGAGTCACATGGACCTCTGTCTAATCTATTCTTAAAAACCTTCAGCAGGAGATTAGGTCTCCATTAAATCTCAAGGCAGCCTTTTCAGTGTAAAAGCCTAATACAAAGATATATATAGTACCACAGCTCTGATAAAATAAATCTATCTGGAGTCACTTTATCTTTCCTAATCAGTATCTGAAGACATTACACTTCTGGCACTAACCACAACTCCACTTAAATCATGCCTGTGGAAAAACTAGAGAAAAGTTTTCTACCTAAGGTAAGAAAAAATCATCAGGAATACTTCCCTAATGAACTTCTAAAAGGAGCAATTCACACAAGATAACAGAAATAAGTCTGATTTTCAATTGAAATTTTTGAAGAATACATGTTATACTTGTGTTACATGTTGGTAAAGCTCTGCCAAAGGCAAGCAGAACACGCAAACTAGTAGGCTGCAATGTCAGTATTCTTAATAAAAGTTCAACAGCTTTTTCCTTAGCATATATTTATTGGTATTTATTCTTTGGCCTTCAACCATAATAAAGCACAAATTCTTAAGTCACTATAGAATCACTGGACAGATATGCTGATTATTGGCAAATTCAGAATCAAAGGGTAAGTACTACATGAAGTGCTAAAGACAGATTTGGCAGAACACAACCAGGAATACCTCTGTTGCACTAGTGTTCCCTCAAAGATTTAGGAAAAAAAACCAAATACCTAATTTTGCAAAGCTGTTTTAGAACCTCTGTATGTGTATTTTGCTTCCCAACACTGATTCTTTCTGCCACGTGTCTCAACTTTTGAATATGGCCATTGGTCATGATCAGTGTTTTAAAATGAAAGCTGAGATTCCCATGTCTGACACTAATACAGACAAAATACCAAATATATTTATATGTACTTCAAGTCAATAGCTATTTCAAGTGTACTCCTAAGGAAATTACATTAGATAGGATTTTTTTTGTCTCAGAAGTAATTTTTAAGATCTATGGGACAACATCAAATAGATGCATGCAGCAGTCTCTGACGTTTTAAGAGCAGTACCCTAAACCTACAACAGATAGTGTCTAAATAAGCAACTGCCCTAGTAATAAAAAATCCTGGTCATGACTCCATCTCCTCTAACTTTTCATGATATTTATATATGGAAAGGCAGATTGTAAAATTTTATTTATCTCAGGAATTTAAGCAAGATCTCCTCCCTTCATTGTGAAGGGAACTGAAAGACTCCTGACTTTCAGCACTCCTGCCCAATGAGCTCCATAGCTAAGTATTCCTTCCATGTCCATCCCTGTCCTCATTCCCTTCCTTTCTCTCCACAAAATACACCTACACAACAGGTAGGTTCTCAGAAGTTATACAAATCTTTCTTTTAAATGTGCTAAGCTATGCATTCATTTTTTCATATTTACATTACCAGTGCCATTGATTTCCCCATGAAGATTACAGCACAATGAAAATGCAGGCTGCTTCTCAATCAAAGCTCCTAGCTATTTACTGAAATACAATTTAGTGAAAAGACAAGCTTTATTTGTTTGTAGTGAGTTTTGTAATGAGTAAAACCTTTTGCTTTCAAAACTATTAGCTCGCCTCTAACTGATGGAATAGCTAAGTTGAATAAAGCTTTCCTGTTGTATGTAAACAGACAAGTAAAACCTGCTATGTGATACAAGCAAATCTTGGAAATCAATTTGCTGAGTATGGCATAGTCTTTTATAAAAAAACTGCCTCACAGCAAAAATTAAAAAAGGAACATCCCTCTAAAAACTTTCTTAAGTTTTGAAGATAATAAATTATTTCCCCTGTTGCAATGTTAGAAAAAGTATATTCTTGCAAGCTTGATGTATTTCCACTTTGTTCTTGTCTCAACAGTGGCAAAAAAAGGTGATTTTGAAAGAAAAAATCCCAACAAAAATTTTCTGCATATTTCCTTACTGGGAGAAAAAAAAATTTGGAAAGTTTTTTTTCGTTTTCCTATCTCTCTGCCTGGAAAAACTCCTGTCACCTTCACTTTGATAAATGCCTGTGTAGCACAGTTCAAGGCTGTGTCTTATAACCTCTACCCTGCAGCAGCTGGGACTTCTCCTAGTTTAAAACATTAATTCAATTTTATTTCCTTTTTTTTTTTTTCCCCCCAGACTGAGAGATACTTGGTTTAGTTTTCTCAGGATGGAAAAAAGAATCCTCAGAAAAATACATTTTTCCATGAAAGATTTGAATTGGAGGGCACAGGTGGGAAGTTTCAATCAGAAAACCAGCAAGTTAAACAGTTTTTATCTCTGACCAGTCTGTCTGATACAATATATCCAAGATTTACTAACGTAACATAAAGGAGGAGAATTTATCTCAGCCTTACGTGTCTTAACTATAATCTTCACGAACTCTACTACATTGAAAGAAAATCCATGGACTCATAAGCCTGTGTTAGAGACAGTATTTCTATGAGAAGAATCAGCAGAGGTTGGCATTAAGAGGCAACAAGCCTCTTCACTTAGAAGATAGACTGACGCCAGTTCAAAAGCAGCCAGTCCATAAGCCCGTAACTCCACAATGTATACGCTACAGTTTACTGAGATGTTTTCCACTGCCACAACAGCTATAAAGTATGTAACATGGTCAGTGATTAGAAACAATGAGCAGTTTGGAGCCTTCACAAAAATGCAAGCCCAGATAAAAATCATAGTCACTCTCAGCGTTAAGGAAAATGAATAATGAAATACAATGGCGAGTAATGTAAGCAAAAAACAGATTGAAAGAAGTACGCCCTGCCAAAATAAATGAGAAGCAGAGAATTGTGTAACTCCTAATTCCCATTTCTATTCAGAGCTTAACTGGAATGTACTGGGGGCAAAGTACACAAATGAATGGTAAAAATTCAGAAAGCCTGGCCATGTTTTCTTTCATTTCGGAGACCGGGTTGTCTCAGCTCTCAGTCTGTAATCACACACTTATCCAGCCCTGCTTCTTCAAACTCACCTTACTAAAACAAGTTGTACAAGAGACTAATGCTCACTTCATGTGAGCAGATGCACAGTGTCATGTGTCACAAAACTTGCATGCAAAAACATACACCAGCACATGTTCAAGGAGCATCAGCTTCCCTTAAAATTACTTTCCTTAAATGACTGGGACTGCATTTAGGTTTCTAAACTCATTCTTGCATCATATTCATTACAACTAAATGAATGAACCAGATTTGGCAGTAAAGTTAACAATTACTTTCTCCCTCCCAAAATGTCACAGAACCATCAAGGTTTGAATAGACATTCAAGATCATTATCATGCTGTCAACCCAGCACCAGCATAATCGCCACTAAACCACATACAACCCAATGCTCTCCTCATTTATTCTCTCTCTCCACAAGTCCTCCAGCCCCACTGCAAAGCTGAGAAGACAGCTAACACCCTGTTGGGAACTGGCAAGAATATAAGCAGTCATTCTGTCTTCTTAAACAAAGAGAAGACCCGAATGTGACCCCTAAGTCCCAAATCCTATTCAAACCCCTTCACCAACAGGTGCACATCATACCTTCAAAACCTAGGCAGATGCTTAAGGAGTTGAATTAGGGTTGAAGACCTAATATCCCATTTGCTCAACTCACAGTGTCCTAGTAGTTCCTACCACTGCTTCCAAACACAGGCTCAGTGAAGTGGGAAAGGACTGTGAAAGAGTCATTATAAACACGCGGTATTTAGGAAGCTGATCCTATCAAACCTCATTCAATAACCCCTCAGCTCAAGAGACACCTGGAACCAACGAACAGAAGAAAATGAGCTCCTCTTCTGCTCTGATCCCAGTTTTACTCTGCAGAAGCCATCATGAGTTAGCATTTGCTTGTGAAGACCTTCTGTAAAAGGTTCATTTTTCTCACTGCTTGTGTGCAAGGACATACACAGAATTGTAATGTCACCAAAATGTAAGCACACCTAAAGTAAATTTCATCACCATTTTTTTCTCCTATTATAAAGAGAAGATTGACTTCTCTGAAATGAGAAAAAAACCATACTATATTGAAAACATGAACTGCAAAGAAGCATCACCAGAATGGTACTGTTGTGCCATTTAGAATGTCAGCAAATTAAAAATCTTCCACAGAGTAATTGCATTGGTAAAGAAACTGTGTAATGCTTTGCCAGGAAATTATATCCTCTTGCAACATAACACATTAACCAAGGGAAGATAAATGATTCTTGGTGTAGTTTCTGGTGGCAAATGGGAGAGTCACATGGGAGCAAAAAAGGTGCTGATTACACAATTTGAAAGGTAAAAGGCAGAAAAACAAGGCAACAAGAAACAAACCTGAAGCTCTCATCATATATGTAAAACTAGTAAGTCTTGATCAACTTGAATTCATTCTAATTACCTACTGCAGTGCAACTGTGGCATATTTTAAATGACATACTGGTTAAAGAAATTCCTGTGGGAGGTAATCCCTTCTCTGTGACCACAGGTTATTTTACTAGGAGATGTTAGTAATGTTCTTCATTAATGGTAATGGCTACAATACAGTGAAGGAGAGGGATTACATATGAGGTGTCACATTCTATGCATTCCTACACAAGTGTGGGAATAGCCAGATGTGCCCTGGAAGAGGCAAACTTCACCTGCTGTGACAAAGGGACCTTCTGAGCATAGGAGGACTGAAGCATTACGAAGAAGCAACCTTTAACATCATGTCTGTGGTTGTAAAGATAAGACAGAGGCATCTGTACTCTGGTTTAACTTCCACGCACGCATGTTTGGCACAAACACTTGTTAGCCAACAACAATGCATTTTTACTTTTCACAATACCTATGCCAGTAAACGTAATTATTCAAATGCCTGCAGGAAGCAAATGCCCAGCAGGCACATGCATGTTCTAATGTAATTTTCTAGCAAGTTTTGAAAAGCAGCCAAAGAACCGCAAAGAAGTCCGACTTTGTAAACAGCTTTTTAAATTTTCTAATACATAAATAGTTCCACTTGCCTCTACTCATTAATATTTTCATATAGCATTCTCTGAAGTAGAAGAATTGTAGAGTACATCTTTCATTTTTCTTCATCTCTCCAGACCTACAGAGCTCTTCAAGCTCTCTCAGACAGTACTAGTTCTACATCTCACTGTTGTGGGTTTGGGTTTTTTAAACAGAAAATGTTTAACAGTCTGTTTTTAACTTGAGTATGGTTTTAACTTGATGGCTGTGATGGAATTTTATTTTATTTGTATTCTTGCATGCTAAGTGCCCAAGACAGTTTCACATGGATAAAACTTGAAATTCCCAGTTTGCAGTGTCCTATGATGTTCATCTGTGATGACTGACTGAATGGCTGCCTGTAAACTCTTGTCATAAAAGTTTTCATTCCACACATTCAAAAATGATAGGAACATGAGGTGGACTTCAGA
The DNA here is from genome assembly GCA_013399195.1 of Dicrurus megarhynchus. NCBI lineage: Eukaryota > Metazoa > Chordata > Aves > Passeriformes > Dicruridae > Dicrurus > Dicrurus megarhynchus. The sequence continues at coordinate 1,047,379 of VXAD01007405.1, forward strand.
TTGCAAAGGGCCTAAACCAATCTGTAATAATTTGAGAACATGGTAGATTCTTATTCTCCTACCAAAGGACCAGCACAGATGTAGCATGATGGACTGATAGAGTGATTATTATATATACCCACTTCAAAATATTATTTATATCTGTTGTCAAAAGTGGTGCCAAACTTTGAAACAGGATGGACAGTTAAATACTAGATGTACTTTAATTCTAGCTATTACCTTCACTTCCTTCAGTACATAGTATTACAACATTTGAAATTTCAATTGTACTGGCTATTCCTTCATGATGTATACCTTGAAACACAGAAAAATTCATTATCTGGTCATTCAAAGCAGTAATATTGAGTGCACCCTCAGAAAATCTGCAGACAACAGCAACCTGAGCAGTGAGGTTGACACACCTGAGGGATGGGTCATCATCCGGAGGGACCTGGACAAGCTTGAGAACTGGGCCCATGGAAACCTGACGAGGTCCTGCACCTGGACAGCTCCTGGCATTCATACAGGCTGGAGATGAACAGATTCAGAGCAGCCCTACCAAGAGGGACTTGGGGGTGCTGGTGGATGAGAGGCTGGACATGAGCCAGCAATGTGCCCTTGCAGCCCAGAAAGCCAAATGTGTCCTGGCCTGCATCACAAGCAACATGGCCAACAGGGAGAGGGAGGGGATTCTGCCCCTCTACTCCACTCTGGTGAGACCCCACCTGGGGTGCTGCATACACTTCTGGGGTCCTCAGCACAGGAAAGACATGGACCTATTGGAGCAGCTCTAGAGGAGGGCCACAAAAATGATCAGAGGGCTGGAGCATCTCTCCTACAAAGACAGGCTAACAGAGTTGGGGTTGTTCAGCTCAGACAAAGAAGACTCTGGAGAAACCTTAGTGTAGCCTTTTAGTAATGAAAGGGAGATTATAAGAAAGATGGGGACAGACTTTTTAGTAGGGTCTGTTGCAACAGGAAAAAGGGGTAATGCTTTTAGAACAAGAGAGGGTAGATTTAGACTAGGTATAAAAAGATTTTTAAAGTGAAGGTGCTGAGAAAAGGTTGCCCAGATAGTTGCTGGGTACCTGAGCAACCTCATCGAGTTGAAGATGTCCCTGCTCATTGCAGGAGGTTGGACTAGATGACCTTTAAGGTCCCTTGCAAACTAAGCTATTCTATGACTGTGTACTACTGTCTTGGATGGTATTACCATACAGCCTTATGGTAGGACCTCCATATGTGTATCTTCATCTCCACAGGAACAGTCAGTGGCAGCTCAGACTGTCAGAAATTATTGCAGTGCCCTTAGTGATCCAGTTCCTCCTACGAATATCCCATAAAATTGTTTTTCTTTTGATCAAACATTTTTTTGAGGGACCAGGGGAGGTAGTGAGGCTTGAAGAAGTTGATTAAATCCATCTCACTACAAACTGATGCCTTGCTACATGTGTGAAGTTGGACTTTGTTGGTTTTGACAGGAATTTTCTGCAGATCCTAAAAAGCTGATGAATAGAAAAGCCTAACTCTTTCACATTTGTTCTTTTCTACATCATTATTTTCATAGACTGGACAACTTTTTTCCTGCTTAACTTAGACTCATTAAAAAACTGTTCCTGTGGCATCACTTTGTACATGCTACCACGCAGCACCTCTGCTCAGAGTCAAAGGTGAGAATTCAGTGATCCCTTGTTATTCCTCATGTACATATACAACTGCAAAGAAACAACAGGAAACCCAGATTTGCAGATGATTGCACAACAGCTATATCTGCTATGCTTGATCTCCAGCCTACAGGAAACAACAGAAACTTTCTCATTAGTGAGGTTTAGATCTCTTCCACAGTAACCTAAGTACAGGTCTACCACATGCATGTATCCTGCATCAGGATTACGCCAGCTGAGCTTCTCCTTTTCATTTAATCTCCTGTTTCCTAGGAGTTCAATGTTTTATATTGAAAATTAACTTGTTTTCTAGGAAATAAGCAACACTGTCTTTAGGAAAACTTGGGTAGGACTCATATTATTTGATGTAAATGTCTTCACTGTCTATCTGAACTAGTAACAGTTGGCTTCCTTCACAGACAATGTAATACACAACGAAAAAAACACTTCTATGGTAAGATCTACCTGACCTACGTAGACATTTAATTTTGGATATCAGGAAATATAAGAAAAGCATTTTTCTCTCAACTGAGTATCAAGACATCCTGGCATGAATGGGTCTGATATAGATTATCTACCCAGTAGACATCTGCCCTTGATCAGATGATCCCACCCCCAGGTGGCCCAAACTGGACACAGCAGACAAACAACTTTACTCATCGTTTTTACATAACGACTGTGGTTACGCAAAACTGAAATAGAATTTGTGGAATAAAAAATCTAGTGTTTACTGCTGTGATATGAAATCAGTGGCTTAACAATCTAAACAGAGACATCTTATCAAGCCCTTACCTTTGGGGATAGTAATCTGACAGCCCAGGTCACAGTCCTGCTGTAACTGATAAAAAGCCACTTCCTGCAGCCGAGCACGCTCCAGCTCCGAGAGGCTTTGAACGGGAACTGACTTCAGCCGAACACTGCGCCCTGACATGCTGTTCCAAGTGAAATCACCCTACAGGAAATCAAATGGAAAAATATGAAGCATCATATTAATGCACATGCACAGTTTAATAAACAGAACCATCTCTTTTACTGCTAGAAAAAAACAACACAGGTTCTTCTTACCAAAAGGCCATTTTCTTGGACATCTCTAACCTTTCAAATATCTTTATTTTCCCTAGAGCAGCATTCCTCAAAAGGGGATACAGACATGCAAAACAAGAAGTCAGTTCCGTCTGAAGCCATTTAATCAAGTATTGTTGCAAAAACATTAGGATTCCAGTAACAAAAAGTGCAAAGCAGTGAAGGGAGGGAAAAAAAAAGGCATCCTTGTCTGCTCTTCCAAGTTTGCTTTCTCTGTACAGTACTTGATCATCACTTATTTCTTTTCCCACACCATCAGTCAGAGCAGCAGACCTCCAAAGGTCCATGGACAACACCCATCTTATCTCCCACATCTTGCTAATCAGACTCCACCAGACTTGGAGAGTGCACTGGCAGAGCTCCTTTTCCGGCACATCCCATCTCCTCCTTATGATGATGTTGGGTTTAGAATACGATCGACTAAAGAACAAGCTATTCCATGTTTTTGAAGAGCTGCAACAACATATTTGTTAACATTTATAGAGGAAAACAGCATGAGACACGCTACATCTCTGTAAGGTACCAATTATGCTTGGAAAGGAAACCGAAAGCTTTAGCTGTTGTATCTGCCACCTGTGAGAACCTATACAAAACCCCATTCTCCTCATATTTAGCTTGCGCCAGAGAAGTAATCATCACTCAAAGAGAAAAGCGAGCACTAAGACAAGCTCAAAGCCTGACAATTAACTTAAGGCAAGACTTTCAGAATTCATCAAAGCATCATCAAAGAGCACAGATTAGTACTACAGGGAGAGAAAGAAGAATTTGTTTTTCATTCTAACCATGTTAAAAAATAAACATCAATCTTGTCAGTAAGTATAACCTGATGCAGCTGTAGATAATGAAAAAAATTCTGATGTACATCAGCTGGGCTGCAAGACAAACCCACCAACCTGCCTTTCATCACAGCATGGCAGACTTAGAATTAACAAACTTCACTCCCATTTTCAGTTTAAATTTCCATATCTGTACCTTCACTGCATACTAATTCTTTTCACTCTTATGATTCATCTGTTCTGCACATCCATCTGCAGTCAAAGGATGTCCACTGATTTTAAAAATTGTCTGAAGCTCCTTAATATGAAAATCAGTAAAATTTGACTTTACTTAGCATCTTGTTGTATGTAAACATCTTTGTGCATGTTTCCATATATTTTGCCTGCATATGTGCATGTATATTTATATGCATACATACAACCTGTACATACATTTGTATATAAACATATATGTGCACACCTATGACTGCACGAGTGTATTCACACAGAGGTATGAAACAAAAACCATTCACAAATGTGCAGCACCATTTAGCAATATAGATTAAAGGAATTACACAATTAACACTGTTTCTTGTGATTCATGAAGTCTGTTTGAGCTCAGCAAGGAATTTTTTTTTTGCCAGAGTAGTTTTTGCAAGTCGTTAGGCAATCATAATAGATAAAGGCATCACCTCAATGTGAACAACTGCACCTCTATATACTTAATGCATGTTCTATGATCAATGTCTTTATAGTATTTATATGTACATGGGCCACACATAAAAAACTTCTGTGTTAGCCCAGTATTTCACTGCTGGAATTTGTTGCTTTATTTTTTTGCCTCTTCACCTCTTCTTGCTCTTCTAGCGCTTTACTATTGACTAACCAGATTTAGTGATCTCAAATTAAAGGTTTGCACTGTGTCACAAGCCAAGCTGAGCAGCTTAACTCCAGCCAAATCAAACCAGCAAGCGTCACATAAACCTTATTTGCAAAACTGTAAGTAAACATTTACATTTTTTAAAAAGCTGTTGTCATTTATAGATAAAAGTGATCAAGAACAGCATCCACAACCAGACAATGTATACTACAAAACTAATGCCTTTCCAACCCTGACAATGCAAAAGAAACTTTACAAGCACAGAAGTATGCAATTCAATCCTTGTGAACACATTATATATAAAGTATTCTACAGACAAAATGGTACATACAGAGAAATATATGTCTTTATGGTGGAGTTTAGGGGTTTTTATCTTTGTTATTTCTCCAACATGAGCATTTTCATAAACAAAAACATCACTGATATGTCTACCATAAAAAATTTCAAATCCAAACCCTTAATATTAAAACATGAATGGGAAGCAAAAATTACACGCCTTAGAAAATTTTAAGGTAATAAAATATATGTCCTGTTTCCTGTAGACCACAAAAACCAAGGGCAGCAAGGGACTTTCAGGAATTACCAAAAATTAGGCAAAAGTTCCTTAACTGAATTCTGCATGAACACATAAATTATTCCTCTTTTTAAGATAGATTTGCCCTTGGCAATTTTTAACTCTGGAGGTAACTCCTCATCCTCAGCCTTATCTCTGAGGTGGCTCTCTAACAGTGAGCAGTGAGCTGCTGCACTGCAAAGCCCAGCTCCAACATCAGCCCTGCTAGAGCAGGTGACCTGGGAGACAGGGCTTGCAAGCTGTGGTACAACCCTGCACTAAGGTTCTGCTCTGGGGACTCCAGCAAACCCCTTTGCACAGAGCGGGGCTGCTTTATGTGAGCAGAGCACCCACTCAGCACTACCCAGGCAAATCTCACTTTAATATGGGAATATCCCACCCTTCCACCCATCCAAGTGGTAGGATCACAATCCCTGGAGGTATTTAAAAGATATGTAGAGGTGGCTCTTAGGGATATGGTTTAGTGGTGGACTTGGCAGTGCTGGGTTAATGGTTGGACTTGATGATCTTAGTCTTTTCCAAGCTAAATGATTCTATAACTTTTTTTGTTATAGGAGTTCAAGGATTTAAAACCAACACAAAGGTGAAAGCACCAAACAAGATTACAAAGCCTGTTCCTTTCAACCAGGTTTTTATTCTGCCAGTTTTCAAGCTCCCCGTACGTTCCTGGTGCTCACTGTCTAGCTAAAAACAGTTATTTACAACATCTGCACCTTGCAATGCCACAACAGGTTGCTGAGCATCGATAAAGAATGTGGAATCACTCTGCCCAACTGCTGAGCACTAAAGAAGAAATTCCTTTTCAACACTTGATGGGTTTGATAAAATCTCTGCTAGGTCACATTAACATAGGTTTTTATTATGCTAATGGAACACATGACTAATAAACTAAAATATTTTTGGAAAATCATGTGGTAGGTAGGGCCAATGAAATCTCCTAATCTTTAAAAGCTCAAGAAATGTTTCCTTGAAAAAGTCTGTTTCCTTTTGCGACTATATATCACTTATATATCACTGTCTTCTATGAGTCAAAACACAGTATTTGAGCATTTAATCTATTTAAATACTCCTATGCTTTATATAATACAAGGTAAATTAAAGGCCTCATCTTCCTCCTAAAGCACTGCACCGTTATACAAACAGCCTGTAAATTATTGCAAAATAATCCAGGCTTGGGAGAGATCCAGAAAAGTCAAGGTCCTTTGAAGAATGGGTGCTGGTGTAATAACATCTGCCTAAAGCTAGTCTGCACTCTGTGGGGCAACCAAAGGAGGATAAGGGCAGGAGACATGAAGAATATTTTCTGTTTCTCTCTTCATATGGGAGGCAACACTTCACCAGCTTAATTCAACATCAGCCTGACACAGCTGGAAGCTTAAAAGGAGCAGAAGAACTTTAAGCAACAAGTCAGAATGACTTGTTTGTTTTTTGAAGTTCATGCCTGTATTTGTTCAGACATAGTACACAGGTTGCTCTCTATTATTTACATTATAGGACTGCAGGTCTGAATATGATCTGCAAATGATTCCATCACCAAGAAAAAAAAAAGGCAACACACAAACAGAAGGGTACAAACAGAAATACTGTTCTGGGATAAAGTGATGAGCCTGACAGGACATAAACTGCTAACTGCAAAGCTGCTTTCATCAATGAATTTTATGAAACCATAATCTAGACTAAAAGCCTTCTCTGGCTTCTTCCACCAACTGGTCACGTATTTTTCCTCTCAAGTCTGCAACTTCAGCTGCATTTTCTCTCTGGCACTCCCATTAACATCTCACATCTTTCCTCCACTCAACCCAGCAGTTCACTTATCAGGTAACTGCCTAAAATACCAGAGCAGATGACTCAGCAAAGGAGATGACTGAAAGACTGCATCTTTTGCCTCTGAAGAATCTGAACCTGTCCATTTTCCCTGTACTTCTTGTCCACAGTCATAAGCACATTTTTAATAAGAGGCAGACTGCAGTTTTACTGATATTCTTCCAAGCATTTTTCTAATTGGTTGGATGTTTGGTGGCTCCAAAATAAACATTAAGTGGTACATCCTGACTTAAGTAACACCGTGCACTTAAATTACTCTTAAGCATGCCTAAGCTATTCTTGTGTGCCTGACCTCCTTCTCCCAAGCCTCCAACAGGCAATCTTTCAGATGTCTTTCAGAAGTGTCTCATTCTTCTGTCTTTTGTACAATACAGAAACTGGTTGACAACTGCATGGAATGCTGAATGTAGATGCAAATCTATGGGCAATGATCAACCTCGATTTCTGTGGAGTTTCAGGCCTTAGAGAGTTACGTGGATGGTGCACAGGTTGGGAAATAAGAACCCTCAAACATCCCAGTTTTAGGAAACAAAAGTTTTAATGCAATATGGAGAGTGCAATTTTTATCTTATGCCTTATTGCCATTGTTGATGATTTTAGTCTGTACTCTTCTAGATGTACACCATTATCAGATTAGCTGTCTACTTTTCATTAGTCTTCTGCTCAAATCCATTTGAAATCACTAAGATCAAAACCAATTACGTCTACTTATTTTTCTTCTATCCTAGAAACTCTTAGCTATCCACTTGTATTTAGACAGGTGTCCACTGTAAAAGAACTCAGTGGTGTTGCACAAAAAGATTATATTGCAAATAACATGGCAAATATAGCATTAGAGTGTCTTAATTCTGTTTGCTTAATTACTTCTTTAGGCTTCATGAAACCACATATCATTGCCACTTAACAATCTTTCCCTTCCCCAGTCATTTATTTCAACCCTCTCTACAATTATTTCCAGACTCCTCAGGCAAAAACTCTCACAATTTGGCTGTTGGTACCGGTTGTCCCTCTCTTCTTCATTTCCCTGGTGTTGCTGTTAGTAAGAACCAAAACCAGTGCTGAAGAAAAAGTCAGTCACTTCAGTACAGCTACATACTCTGTCCTCCTGAATCAATGTGCAGAATACTGTTCCTGGACAGGATGAGTATTAAGGGCAAGTGGAAAAAACTAACTTAAGTAGCCTTTTAAGCATTATGTGCAGTTAAGGACTGCATGGAAATTCCTTTACTAGTGCCATCCTAGATAACCACCTGCAAATTAATGAAGAGTTAGAAAGCAATAGATGGTACAAGTGTGCTACAGCCCGACTCTCTCTGCCACCCTCATTTCAGACGCTCTTCCATAGGCAGCTCAGCACATTACAGGCAGCACACTGGTTTCCAGCTGGCATTACAAACTACTGCATCCTAGGATGCCCTGGGATCACACAGCTGCTTCCAAGGGTCTGATAGTGTCGCAAAAGAATTCTTTCAGATGAATGAAATGCCACCTCGACACTATACAAAGAAGCACAAGACTTGCTGTGTGACATCAAAACAGTCAGAGGAAGCTATCTGAACATGGATGTACAAAGCATGGGGCCCCAACAATTAATCTTCATTAAGAAAGACTGACTTCACTAAGCTTGTTATCTAGGGTGACATCCTGTTCCCCTTGACGTCAGTGGCAAAATTATTAATGTAATGTCTCCACTACGAAGAGAGTAAGTACAGTCTAGATGGTTCTGTGTTACAGTTTGAAGCCCTGCACTGAAGCTGCCTTATCTCATGCTGTATTGTATTAAGTGTATTTTTGTCAGAAAGATCACATTTTAAAAAACACTGGTTTAGATATCAAAACTACTTAATGGCAATTAATACAACCACTGCATTGCCAAAGACAGACACTTCCTCACATCCTGTCTCATTCCCAAGGGTGGAAATCCATGTATTCAGTACTGCAAGGCAACCCCTGTGGGAACTCTGGAAAGCTGGTATTCCACTCAGGAGAGACGGAATTCACACCCACAACAGAAATATTTCATCTAGCAAGAAGGCATGAACCCATGCCCAGGTAAAGACACACATTTCAGACTATTACAGTGGTGATTTCCATTTATCAGACTAAAAACTAACTTTAGTCTAAGGATAAACAGAGAGCAGAACAATGAGCATGCTTTCACAGCAGTATTAAAATTGTTAAAATAAAGGGAAAAATATTTCCAGATAAACCTTTCCAAGTTTTCTAAATGCCTCAGGATACTATTTCATGTTTAGAGTATTTATAAAGCATTCTCTTACAAAAACCTGATGCATAATGATGATGTATTTAATTTCTTCTCTGACATTAATAAACCTGAATGATGTACAAAGGTACTGCACACCAAAATACTCATACCTAACATAAGCACTCTGTACTGAACTTTTTCAACAGACCCAGAAAACCAACCTCCAGAGGTTAGAAAGCTCCACTAAAATGCATCAAAATACATGGTCAGATTTATTTCATTTCTTACTTCAGCAGATATCAATATTTCTTAAGGGATTTATCAAGAAGAACCACAATTAAAGCCAGAAGGGGCCAAACACCTTTTTGGAGGTGTCGAAACAGAGACAGAACACCTTAAAAAGCCCAGATCCAACTTTAGAATTACAGCTGAAATTTTGTCGGACTTGACATAAACAGATTTTTGAGTGTTTTCATGTGTGAGAGAATTAAGCCATACTGCAATACTCTGAATTTTGCTGCAGGTTAAATCCAATACAATAGCTGCACAAGTATTATTTTAAGTGGCAAAGCTGCCTTAAATAGACCCCACTCCAATTCCTATGACCAACACAAATGTGCTCCCAACAGCCCTCGGTGTTCAGCTGCTTGTGAAGGCGAACAAGGAACCACAGCCCATGATACACTGAAGACTGGTACTTACCCTTTGAGTTTTCCTGTGCCATGGGTCAGGGAAAAGGGGGCTCTGTCCTGAGGACAACTTTTGCTCAATACTGCAGGTTACAGTAATCCATTCATGCCCTGAGTGCCATCTATTCAAGCTATGTCCTTACTAAATGTAAAGCTTCCAATGAGATTCTGATTATGAAATAGTGCTCTTTCTCCTAAGCCTAATGAGATTAATGCTAAGCAAACACAACAGTAAGGCTGAAACTATATGTGAACTATATGTATTTAAACAATTTGAATGAAAAAAATATTATCATATGTCCCATCTGGATACATGATCCTGAAGTAGTACAAAATATCCTGCTGAAACAATAAGGATGTCTGCTAGCACAGCACAGAAGTTAAACATTTCCACACCCAATTAGAAGTATCAATGTGACCATAGCCAATGCTGTGAACAGTTAGGAGTGGCATCTATTTCTATTATGTTCCATATAGAAGAAAAAATTGCAACATTTTAGAGAGAAGGAAATTACCTACTATTTGAAAGAGAGAACGCATGTGAAAGAGCACACATTGTCATTTCCAAGCCTGCAAAAATTGTATCTGCCTAAGTATTGTAAACAAAGCTAAAAATACATATTTGAGTACTTTAGCTTACTTCCTGGATTTTGAGATTTTAAGATTCATGCAGATTACATGATCTGACAAGGATACTGTCAGAATCTCATAATGAAGTTAAAATCAAGTAATTCCATAACTCCGAGAACTAAGCTTTGACTAACAGTAAAGTCTTTAACTCAATACAAAACCCTATTCTTATTGTTTCAAGTGGTTCACACCAGTATTTTCTATAAACCTGTAAAACTGACAGAAAGAAAAATGAGGTCTGTTGCACACAAGAAAACTGTCATCCAACTACCTACATACCAGATCTGGCTGGAAAATAATTCTAGGGTGTTATATTCTTCTTTTGGGGGGAGAGCGAGGCTGGGTGTGATTTATTTCATAGGTACAAAATGCAAGACATCTCTAAATATTTTACATTTGGAAGTAGAGTAAGAGCTCTCAGTTACTCAGCTAAGACACAAAGGACTTGGGAAGAAGTCTGTACTACCTGACCTGGAGGGAGAGTTTGAACCAGGCTTTCACACAACCACAGAATCATTAAGGTTGGAAAAGACCTCCGAGATCATCATGTCCAACCTTTGACTGGACACCACCAAGTAAACTAAACCACAAGCACTATGTGCCATGTCCAGTCATTTCTTGAACAACTCCAGGGATGGTGACTCCACCACCTCCCCAGGCAGCCCATTCCAGTGCTTAACAATCCTTTCAGAGACAAAATTCGTCAGTATGCCCAACCTGAACCTGCTGCAGCTTGAGGGTATGTCCTCTCCTACTGCCGGTTGCCTGGTAGAAGAGGCCAACTCTCAGCTTACTACAGCCTCCTTTCAGGTGGCTGTAAACAGCAAGAAGATCCCCCTCAACCGTCCTCTTCTCGAGGCTAAACAACCCCAGGTCCCCTCAGCCACTCCTCATAGGACTTGTGCTCCAGGCCCTTCCTCAGCTCCACTGCCTTTCTCTGGACATGCTCCAGTATTTCAATGTCTTTCTTGTGGTGAGGGGCCCAGAACTGGACACAGGACTTGAGGTGTGACCTCACCAGTGCCCAGTTCAGAGGAAGAATCACTTCCCTTGACCTACTGGCCACACTATTCCTGGTACAGGCCAGGATGCCATTGGCCTTCTTGGCCCCCTGGGCACTGCTGACTCGTGTTCAGCCACTGTCAGCCAGCACCCCCAGGTTCTTTTCCACCAGGCCACTTTCCAGCTGCTCTCCCCCCAGACTGGAGAGATGCATGGACCCAGAACTTGGTCTTATTGAACCTCATGTTCTTGGGCTTGGCCTATGGGTCCAGGTTTACCCCATCCCAGACAAATGCCCTAACCAGGCCATTGCCTACCCCAGCATCTCCCCACCTACTATGGTGAACCTCAGTAGAGATCGTCAGCTCCCTCCAGAGCCATCTGCAAACTCATTACATGAATTGCTACTCTCAGAGCTGACTCGGACACCTCTAACAGTGGCTACCCACTGACTGTACTGTGACCATGTGTGCTTCCTCATGCACATTCTTTTTCATAACCTGGCTGAGACAAAGGCTGAAAAAAGGTTGTAGGAGTCATCTTCTTATTGAAGGAAGTTTTCTTTGAGTCATGAGTTTTTGTCACCAGACAGCAGTGCTGCAGTGTAAGTGACACAAGAGTTCTAGAAGGCAGGGACGGGCACATTTCAAACATGCAGTAAGTAAGCAATTAGCTTTTAGAGAACAGGAGTTTTCACTTCTTTTGCTACATAATCACTCTACACTTCAGTTTTATCACTCTCACACTATGTTCATGTGTGCAAACACTACCCTGTGCTACACCCTGATGTCATGCAGCCTGGGACAAGTCTGTATCACTGAGTGAGTTACAGTGCTCTGCCAATCTCCCCCCGTTTATTGGGACTGAGCTTCTTGCTTTGTTTGTTGGGGTTTTTATAAGATCTGGCATATCAAATTCCACCCACACCAGCAGCTGTTTTGATGATTCTGTCTCTTTCCTAAAGACCCTGCAAAGACAATTCTCTATGGAAAAGTTCAGAAAATACACAAAGTCTAATAACAAGGAAAAGTATTGCGAGTACAAAGAGGTTTTGCACTCCTTAGTATCATGAATACTTTTCATCCATGCAATTACTTTTCCTCTTCTTTCTATGCAATGAAGCACAATGTGATCCCTTTTTGCAAAGCATAGCACAGGATGTTACTTTAGCTTATTGCAAAGCACTGTTTTGGCATTTCTGATAAAAAATTTACTGTTTGCACACATGACTCTGCTGATTTGCCATTAAGTTTAATACCAAACAGAGTTTAGATATTTTTTAAAAAACACCTCAACTATACTGGAACTATACAAATGCTCTGAATGGGTATACAGCTATAGGTCAGACTGATGGATCTTTGCACGTACCTGGAAAGATCACTAAAGAGCACCTTGAAGCTCATCATTATCTATTAACATGGAGGCTTGTTTAAAATGTGACTTTTAAAGTAAGAAATGTAAAATGGATCCACACAAATAAAAACACTCTGCTGCAACATCAATTTTCAGGAAAAAGGCGTATTTTCTAAACTGTCCCTCCAACCTGAAGGACCCCAAGTTCAAATTTTGTGCCCACCAGACATTCCTCCACTTCTTTCTTTGTTTTTAAACAGCACATTTACTTTGGACAGAAAAGGAGAAAAATAGCCATAAAGTTCCCACTGTTATGAAAAACAGAAACAATTGCTAGAGTTACAAGCTCCTCACAGACCGAGCCAGAAGATGAACAGCTCTGGGTCTCTACTCCCCAGTATGCAGTTAACTCGAATTTAAAAATGCAACAGTAACAGTCATGGCCATAAAACCTGAAGCTTACAGGAACTGTTATTTGCCAAAATGAACCTATTCAGCAGCAGCTGTCATGCCATCAGCTCTCACAACCCCTTTATCCTCAGCATATTTTGCTCACAACTGCCTGGGTTACGTGCCCTTCATGCACAGAGCATGCAAAAAAGGATAAACCTGTCACCACAAACTTCAAAGCAAACCACCTGACGAAGCCACTCAAATACAAATCAGCCTAATTACACACTTTGGTTTCCAAACATTAATGTCACTTCTCATTCCATAGTTTCATTACTCTCAATCTTTGTGAAAAGAGGCAAGGTCATGAAATTGATCTGAAAACAAACACTATTTGAGGCTCTCAGTATGTTGATGGATTTCCAGAGCCCGGTGGCTGGTAGTACCAGCTTTTTTTCCCACCAAATCAAAGCCATTCACTTTTCTTCAAACCCATCTAAAGCCCAAAAACATTAAACCTGATGTCACCATGAACACCACATTCAGATGATGTCCTCCATCACACTTATCTCTATGCTATTACATACAAGGTTATTCGGTTTCCTTACCCATTAACTGAGCTCTCTTTTTTCTGCAGTGTTCTTTAGTATTTGATCAAACCAGGCTTGAATTAAGGATGCAGATCCAGATACGCCGTATCATAAAATAAATTAAGAATAACGTTGTTGACCTGAAGCTGTGTACGAAACAGCTGAGTGAGCCCAGCTGGAGCAGCTGCGACTCCCAGGACACCTTTTGCTGCCAGACGTCATGAATCTTAAAGAGGAAAAATTATCTTTTCCTTTCTCTGCTTTGAAGCAAGCTGAGAGCCTGGCCCAAAGAAAAGCTCGGTCACACAGACAAGTTGTGACTGGGTTCCCTGCTTCTTGCTCCACAGATGTGCTGAGACAGTGCAAGGAGCTGTGAGAAAGGGGCAGATCTCCCCCCAAAAATCCTTCAGCCTGGGGCTGTGCAAGCTCAGAACCAACTGCAACTGCCCAAACTCTCCCTCTATCAGGAGCAGACAAGAGTGTTGGACACAGCTGCCGTGGCACCTTAGAACATAGCAAGGAGCTCTCAGCAGCTTCTGCCTGACCTTCTCACACAGAGCTTTTTAAAACACCTTTGAAAACTTACTCAGGCAGGCCAGCTACATTTATAACATCATTTTGACAACAGCAACACAGAGACTGAGCATTCTACACAGTCTGCTAGGGAAAAAAAAACCTTTATAAAGGCATTGCTTCATAAATAATGTCTATCATGTTCACAGTCCCCATACAGAATGCTGTCATCTATACTGCGTGGGCAGGGAGCGTAGGAAATTTGTGAGAAACAAACAGTGAATCACCGATTATTCTGATGGCAGCTCTGCCCTACGTGGCTTTTCACCAAGTCATTCTTCAGAGTGACAAGTTTGTTTGCTGCCTGGCACAACCAGTGCTCTATGCACAGAACCATGGGCTAGAGTTCATGGCAAAGGCAAGGGAGATTATGACATGTAACTTTTTGGATTTTTTCCCCCCAAATATCTACCCAGATGCTTTGTCCACCTCTAAATCATCAGGCTGAACAGCTGCCCACCTACCAGGGTATGAGAGCTCCAGCTCAGAAACTCTCACAGTCCCTCCTGGGTTGACATCTTGGCCATTAGCCTGGCTCTTGGTAGCACCAAACTCGGACATCAGATGTCCCTGATTTTGGAGCCTTATGAAAGCCCAGGGAAAACAATGCAGAGGGCTCAGCATTTTCAGTGCCTCTTAGATCCAACATCAAATCTTCACATTATGCAGCTCCTCACCTCCATTTCCAGTCTCTTTCCACGCCACTGCCCAGGGCTGAGAGGTGCCAAGACCAGATGGTGTGCTGCACACTAGGGATCACACCATACAACACTTCCAAGGCAAAAAAGCCGTCTTACCTGCAGAGAGAGCTGAATAACCTCAGCAAAGTACTGCCACTGACTGTCGAAATGCTGCAGCCAAAGAGCAGTATCCTGCTAGTCCTCTTGTAAATATGCTGTATATTTGTAGTCCTTGCAATCTTTCTTCAAAACTAAGTTTCTTTAGCCCACACATCCCTTGTGCCAATATTCTTTGAGTTTCCTTAATGAGCAAAACTCTGCTATTTATATAACTGGAAATGGGGTTGCGCTCCTTCATGAGCCTGGCTCACTCAAACCATGTGATGAAGGAACTGCGCAGCAGCTGCCCTGCAAACAAAGTATCTAAAAATCACCAACCTTTCCTGGTGGCCTGCATAAAGATAAAATTTTATGTCTGTGAAGTATCCAACTAGCCTGTCCCCCTTTTATTTCTCAGCTCCAGAGACGGTTTTTTCCCTTTATCTTAGACTAAAAAAAAAGTGAAACAATATTGGAACTATAGGTTCCAATTCATATCTATTGGAAATACAGGTTGACAGTTTCCTTCTTAGAAATTGAATTCTGCTTTGAACCAGGATTCTTCAGGTTATTCAGTAACTAAAAGTGTTCTCTGCAAAAAAACCCAGGGTTCCTTGGGGCACACTGTCTACATGAACTTATTTGTATATAATTTCTATTAGCTACCAGAACATCTAGGGAGTTATTTTTCCCATTTCAAACTACTTTTTTTCAGTAATGCACAGCTTTATATTTAAAAACTTGTTATCAGAATTACATGTTATAACACAAAATGTTCTCAGCTTACGGAGAGATTATATAAAATATACCCTATTAGCAACAAAAAAAGGAAGAAAATGAACATTTGTTCTGTTCTTTGGATTAATTTCTTCCCAGAGCACTCAAAAATAATAATCTTAAAATTTTGAATTGAGCTTGGCCTAAACTCTCATTGAAAAGTTACTCGCTTCTGAGACTGTAACTTTGTCATTCACAGATAAGGAGTATGGGACTTTTCGTTTGTTTCTTAATTGTTCAAAATTCCAAGGACTCACTCACACTCTGGAGAGGCACAGGATTAAGAGAACCAAATTAGCAGGCATTGAGAATTCCTCTGGCTGATCTCTTGTTACACCAATGACCAATTCTAGACATAAATGCCTCACAGGACTGTTGAAAATAGCCTCAGAAACAGAATTGACCTAAAATCTCCATTTTTTCAGTGGAAGAAAAAATAGGATTTTGTCTTAAAAGAACACTCATGAAAGATATGTTTTCTGTGGACAAAAATGATGGCTTGGTGAAAAAGTTAAAAAATGTTTGCAGCGAAGAATGATGATTTTGGTCCAAACTGTGCTAGTGTGCCTCATGGGGGCTGCCATTCAAGAACTTCGTATGTATAACTACCTATCTTGCCCCTTGCAAGCAGGAGTTCCTGTGACAGATTCCTTCCTCCACCTCCAGGGATGGCACTGCACCACCAAAAACCCTTCAGGCTCATTAGAAAGAACCTGGAGTATAAAACCCCCCTTCAGAACAGCTTCCAGGAGACACAGCAGAGCTATTGTGAATAAAAATATACTGGATCTTTGCATTTCAATGAAAAGTAACTGAAAAACACTGACTAGTTTAGGCTTTCCTGTATCCTTTTTTTGAACTCTACTGTGGAGCCTGAGAGACAGACTGAGCATCCACAGTCGCTCAAGGTTACATGCTTTAGGTTCAGCTGAAACAGCTCACTCAAAAGTAGAAATAAATAGGAGAAGTACAACAACCTCTATTAAATTTATGCTTCATATGATCCTAAGACCTGTGAAAATAGAGAAGTGGTTGCAAGTTGCATATGCAAAAAAGGCACTTTAATTGTATCTCAGCTGTCTGGTCCAGTAACCACAAAACACCCATCTGCTCCAGAGACTCTCTGCCTGTGCCTCACAATCTCTAAAAAGCAGAAAGCCAATAAAAACCAATTAAATATATTTAACTTGGGGGTTTTTATCTCTTGATTCTAAGTGTTATCCATTACCAGAAACTGATGACTCCAAAAGAGATGATGTAAGTACTCTGACAAGTTATATCAGACTCTAATAAAAGCCCATACATTGAGACAGATGAGGAGAGAACATGCAGTATCATTCCTCTTTCCAGAAAAGGAAAACATCATAGGGAGCTGCAGAGACTGAAAGGCTGATGGAGAGTAGAAAGGCCATCCTGGAGGAACCAAAACTTTTTGGTTTGCTCCAACATGCTGGTGCTGTTCCTGTAATCTCCAAGAAGAGTATGCTCTGTATTTTCTCAGACTTTTAAAAGCAAACATATTCAGAGTCATTGCAATATCCAGAAAACACCACTATACAGCTTTGCTTTTATAAACCACAGAGCAGATTTTATTTTTAATGTAGCTTCAAAATCCAGGTGTGACAATCAACATTCAATACAGCCCACACCTCACCAGTCCTTGGACCACAAGGACAAACTCCCACCTTTGGAGGTGTTTAGATATCTGACCTGCAGAAAGCAGAGCACAGAGAGAACTATGGACTCAACTGATATTTTGGAAAATGCTGCACTAGATTTTAAAAAAGAAGAGGGGGTACAGGAAGAGTCTTGTCCCAGCGTCAGAGGGAGCTGCAGGGCCAGGGAGAAGCTTGCAGCAGCTCCCCAAATGTGTAACAACTGCTCCTAGTCCTGTTTCAGGAACCAAGCTCAAGGAGCACCGGCCCTACTCCCAAAGCATCTGAAAAGACACGTCTCCATCCACAGTCTCCAAAGGAAAGAAAAACATAAACAAACTCAGAGGCAGACTGAAAACCTATTTTTAGATAAATGAAGAGCACAAAAGCTTTCCAATGTCCTCTCCTTACCCCCTCTTCTATTTCTTGTCTTCCCCTCCCCTTAATCCCTGTATGCTTTGGCTGGTGACTGTCAGTGCTCTCTGCTCCTATTTAAAATTTTTAGTGGCAATCTAGTAAGCATCCCCAATCCAATTTTAATATGTCTGTGTTAAGTGGCCACAACAGCTCCTCTTATCGACATTATTATTACCATAATTAAAATATACATTAGTCAGCTCAAACATCCACAAAAGCCTCTTTGAATTTTACCTTTCATTATTGATTGAGCAAAGTGTTTAGTGAAAAGAGAAGGAACCAAGAGTGTGGACTTTAAGAGCTGGTATGAAGCTCTTGCAGAAAAAAGGCACGCAGACACAGGAAGTTAAAGAGCTTTCACTGCAGTATCCTTGTAAAACCAACAATTGCCTGCCAGGTTGTTTCCTGCTGGATCTTGCATTGTTGCTGCACAAAGAACTCCCCATCCCACAGACACATAACAGCACTGCATATTGCTTTTGAACTTTTATCAAACCCTACTCACATCAAAATATCGCAACACTTCAGCTTACTATCAAAGATTTCCAGTAACATATGGGTCTAGAGAGCAGATTAATTTTGAGCTTTACGGGCTCTAAAGAGTTCTTATCTGCATTACACCCTTAAATGAGCCAAATAAGATTATTTGATATAGCACATTAATAATCACAAAGAATATTCAAGGGAAACTCAATCCAAATGCCCATATTTTGAAATAAGAGGGATTACACACTTAAGTATCATATTGCAATGCACTTCCAACAGGCTGTGGATGCGTTTAAGTTGATCGCCTTAGACATGCTCTTTGTTCTCCAGATCCCTGGGGATCTCCTACAGGAACTTCTGCACTAGGGGACAGAGTCTACCTCATGCCAACCTCCTTCAGAAGTCACACTCACTTCAATATAATTACACATGTGTACTCACGTAAGAGTCCAGCTCTTCAGAGAAGTCACCCTGGCTTAGCTGCAGTATGACAATTTTCAATAGCTGAAGTTGTTGCTATTTGTTCAGAAACAGAGCATGACAGAAAAAAACGGATATAAATAAAACTCTTTAAGAGCCTTTACTCAGGTCTGAAGAATTCAACAGCTGCATCCCATTCAAAAAACAGAACAGAATAAATATCCTCAGCTACAAGAACGACTTTCCAGGGGCCAAGCTGAAAATTTGGTACATTTCTAAAAGAAGACATTGATTTTAAAGGCATTTGCAACACTTGCACATTTCGTGGCATTTTTACGAGTTAAAATATCTTTGCAGTATTTGGTATTTGCTTTAAAGCTTTATCTCCAGGAGGTATGTGAAAGTCTAGGCACATCCCATCGTATGTATTTACATAAGGAATACATAAAACTCCAGTTGTTGCAGAGAGAAGCCTGCACTTCTGGAAAGCGACAACGTGAGAACACTGTAAACAAGAGATGTTTTGGTAAAGATGGATACAGCTAGTCAATAATGCTTGCAGTGGAAAACTGAGGGAAGAATAAAGAATGAAGCATTTGTTAAATGTATAACTTTGTGTTTATTATTCCACAGAAGGCTACTTCCTTTACACTACTCCATTCAAACCCTCCACTGAATAAACATTAAATGTGCTTTTCCTCTCTAACTTTTCACACCGCACAGAATTAATGAAAGCGTATGTTACTGGTGTTATTAGTTTTATTATTATTATTATCCATAAATAATTCATTACAGAGTGAACTGGATCATCCTTCAGGAATCCCTTAGACTTTGTGAAATTTCACCCTTTCCATTTGACAGAGAAATTAAAGCCAAAAATAACAAAAGTGCAGGCTAATTATGGATGTTTCAAATGCTGACACATCAGCTGTGGGGCAGACCAGACCTACAGTGGGACTGCGTTCAAAATACTGCCATCTCTAACCAGACATTCTAAGCACCACTTCCAACCAGC
This sequence comes from Dicrurus megarhynchus, assembly GCA_013399195.1. Lineage (NCBI taxonomy): Eukaryota > Metazoa > Chordata > Aves > Passeriformes > Dicruridae > Dicrurus > Dicrurus megarhynchus. The sequence continues at coordinate 1,067,120 of VXAD01007405.1, forward strand.
AGTGAGAAACAGGAACTTTTGGGGAAGCAATTAATTTCGTTTGGCTTACAGAGATAAGGGCAAAACTCCAGAAATGCCTTTTTCCCCATTTCCTCCCATAAAGGGGGGGAGTGCAAGGTGGCCAGCTCAGAGGTGTACGTCTACACTGTGGCTAAATAGCAAACATGTAGTGAATGAACTGAATTCTGCCATTAAATACCATTTTCCCTGGCTGCTGAGCACCACTTAGTTTCCTCTGAGCTCTGACTTTTGCTAGTAAGGCTGCAGATACATGATGAAGATGCTTATCAGTGGCCAAGTCCACAGCTGCTTGATAAAACACGGGGTTTTGTGGCAAACTTGCCAACAAGTTTCCCAAAGCTAAGCATTCGTTCAGCCCCAGCCCCTCCCACAATCCTCTGAAAGAAGTGGCTCTGGCAGATCAGAATGTCACCATCTTCAGTGCACTGACCCATCCCAACAGAGCCCACACCACACTTCACACAAAGCTGCAGACCTTGCAGTGTGCACTAAACACCTCACGGCTATAGTTCACGAATGTCATGCCCAACAGTGAAAATGTCAGCTGCAGATGAACCTGCCATTGCTTAGCTCGTTGTCTGCTGTAATTCCCCCAAGTGCAATTGCCATTTATAGCAATGGGGCTGGGTGGAGCATCCCTGGGAAGGAGGAGATCACAGGCTGCATTCTTCAGCTGCTGCAAGAGTCTCTTCCCCTAGGAACCGGGCATATGCTGTGCTATTACAAAACAAACAACAGTTGGTCGCAGTTTTCAATTATAACTACTACTGGCTTTCAACTCAATTGGTGCCAACTTCTAGAAGAATGGTTTCCAACAGCACAAAAATTCACCCTGAAAGTTGCCCCAATGAGTTCTGTTACTAAGGATGTGAACTCCCACAAAAATGAACAGCAGTACAGAGAATAAAACACCAGATGAAGCAATAATATACCCATCGTGAGTTGCGATGCACTGTGGCTATGTAACTAACAGCAAGTACTAGAAACCAATATAAATCAATGGTGCTTTAAGCTTCCTTGCCTTTACCGTCCTCACTCAAAAAACCACCCATAGCCTTCAACAGGAAGAGAGTCAAAGCTCTTTCAAGTCCATTAGGGACTTGGCTGTTGCTAGTCTGTCCTACACAGGAGGCATTCAGGCTACCATGCACTGCACAGAGTAGCATGCAACAGAGAAGTGCAGAGAGCAGAGAATCCACAGATGGCAATGACATAGTTAATACTGTCCTCCTCCCTCATCTTTTCCAATGGGCTAAAACTGCCTTCTATCTGAAAGCAAATCAGAAAACAATAGTACAAATACCATCCATAGTTCACACTTCCAAGAAGGCTCTGTTTAAAAGCAAATAATCTCCTAAATTGCTTTCCAAAAAAAGCTCCATTTTTTTCTGCTAGTTGATAATTACAAAAGAATTTTCTCAAATTTACTGATGGTGGGAAAGAGCACTGCAGTTAAAATGTTGTTGTCTTGTAGAGAACTGAAATAACATTTTTTTCCAGATTTCCACAGAGATGTTCAGTGGAAAAATGCCCAGTATCCTAAAACATTTCTCTCTGGAAATTAATTTCACTCTTTCCTTCCCGTATAGTCTTTTATGGATGTGTAGAAAAGCACACAATAAAACGATATGCAGCCTTTAAAAGCACATTGAAATTTTAATTTCTGCTACCTGAAATGTCTGGCTGTGAGTTTATTACACAGTATTCCAAATCAATAAAGATCTTCCACCAGCCTAAAAAGTCTCAGGTTGTTTTTTTAAATAGTTTCCTACCATTGCACCTGAACAGAATCAACAAATTCTGTTTGGGTTAGGTGCATAAAGGAGAGGGGTGAACTCCTTTATCTAAACCTTAAGCTCTAAGGTAAAAGACTAAGATGCCAACTATTAAAGCATGACTGCACATCTCAGGTTCTTGTTTACTTTTCATTTTTCTGGTAATTACAGAAGTAATTCTAAGAATCATCCATTATCCTGATGAAGATATCTTTGCAACATGTGCCTACTTGTTTTTTCAGTGTACCATGGGTGAGAGGGTAAGAATCATTTCAGACGTGCAGGATGAACAGTTTTTTTAAACCTCAGATTACCCAGACAAAAACTCTGAGAAAATTAGGAGAGAAAGAGAGCAGAAGGTGGTAGAACGAAGAGGGAAGAGGCACTGACCCAGATTGTTTATCTCACTGGAGAAGAGAACAGGGATACATTCCAGAACAGGCAATCCTTTCAATCATAGCACCTCACACAACCGATTTAAGTTTGCCTCGCCTTTTGCAATGGGAACTGACATGCTGTAAGTGTTACTCAACTCAGCAGTGCCAGCCAGTCATCCCACCACCTTTGTCGCTGTTCCTGCATGAGACAAGAGGCTCCCGTCCAGGGGGAGAGCTGACAGCGGTGGGTCTGCAGCCACAGCTGTCCTTCCCCGTAAAAGCTCCGTGTCAGTGTCCTGCCCCCTGAAAGCGCTCACCTCCACCATCGGGACTCAGCCATGAGCCGAGGGGACGGTCCTGAAGGCACACAGGCAACCTCAGCTGGCACCACTTTAAGGCTTCTAACCGTGTTAGCCCATTTTTCTTCAATGTTTTTCTCTAGTCCTACTGCTCTGTGGTAACTACTCCCCCTCCTGCCCTTCAGGACTACCACAAAAGGAAAACAACTGCTGTACAACACAAAGACAAACGACAAACTAAGCAGCTCTTAACATGACAAAAGAATACAGCAATAAATCAGAGGGATGAGGAGGGAAAAGGGCTGTCATTTATCCTCTGCTTAATACCCCTCCTGTATTACAGCACATAGAGTATTTCAGAGGCAGTATGATTTTAAAGATAATTACCCCTCGTAAACTGTATTCCCTTTTTACCCACCTGTGATGAATTATTTGAGGTAACTCTAGAGAATGGCAGTCCAAGTTGCATCTCACTGGCCAGGCTGCCCCCCGAGGGATGACTCTGTCCTGCTCCCTAACACTTCTGTCATCAAATAGCATAGCCTCTCAGCAGACAACTATTTTCCTGTATAATGTAGCCCTGAGCTGGCCATACTGACTTGTTCTAGACAACACCAGGGACTGCCTTTGCAATGCCTAAAACCAAAAAAAAGTATATTAAAAAAATTATTTGCCCTAATTAAAGCATGATGCACAAAAAACATTCAATAGTCTACTGATCTGTGTACCTACAGCTGTTTAGATTTATATTATGCTGGCATAAAATCAGCAAATGCTTGAAATAAATACAGGACTCTTTTTTTCGTAACAAAATGCTTGAAAGGTCACTTTGTAGTACACTGCTGTTGAAGAAAACATTATTAATCAGGATGTTACCTCATGTTTTTATTTGAGTATCTTGTTTCATAATTTAGGATCCACATTTTGAATGTAAAAAATTATACTGAGTGTTCGTTTCCCACTGACCTTACCGCCAGATTTGCTCATTCCAGTTTGAATTAATAAGGCTATTAAATCACTCAGCATTTGTCCTCATGTAAACACAATCACAATCTGCTGCTTCACTCTTGGTCACTTTACACACTTCCTCACGGACTTTTCTCTGTATAAAAGGCATCGTCTGTATAAAGACATACCTTCTGGAGAGAAGATAAACTCCAAACTGCAGACATTTACCTTGCCAATAGTACTGAGTTGCTATCTAACGCCAAGGATGGAGAATTTATTGGCTCTGCTGACAGCCACCATGGATTTTAAAACTCCACAAGCCAAAACACATTAATCTAAGCCATCATGTGGGTTTTGTGCTGTGCTGGATCTAGACCTGTTTTCTAAATCTTGGACTCTGCCTCACCAGTCAGACAACCTCAGGGAAACCAGTGCAAAACACAGATACAGCTGGAGCCCTGCAGAAGCTGTAAGGATTCAACACAAAATGTGGAAGCAGATATGTGTGTGTCTGCATTACAGATACGGGTATGCATGCATCATCAGTTTAAGAGAAAAATACCTTACATTTAGAACAATTAATTGACAAAATAGTAATAACAGAATAAGAACACTCAGTTGTTCCAGGTTAAGAAGCAGAAAAAAAAGGCTATTCCAAGGAGGAAGACCTTGCAGCTTTCTCCTATGCCCCCAATTTCCCACCCAGACTGACTTTCTGTATGCCTCTAGGTGTACTTGGGCAGCCTACAAAATTCTCACTGTGCCCTGCTAATGCACTAGCAAACATCTGAAACAGCTAAAACCCCACCTACTGAAACTTTTAACATGCTGTAACAAGTTTTTACCTGCTTTAATTTCCTAAATATTTAACAAGTTTCCATACAAAGGTACCAACAGGGCCTGAGCATAAAGAGAGATGTGCAGGATACAGGTTACACGGTCTTTTATAAGGTGGAGTGTTTTCCAATGGGTTAAGAGCTAACCTCACCTTGTTTATTCTACTGTGAAAGTGAATATTCCTGCCTGTTCTGTTTGTATGGCATCATGCTCTGAAGATTTTGGAGGTTTCTAAGTGCTGGTAGAGACTGTCCCCACTGTCCCCAAAGGAGGTTGTAGAGGCCCAGAGAAGGTGGCTTTAGTCATGGGTTGTCACAGCGGAGAGCAAGCACAGCTTCACGTACACCAGTAACAGAAGCTTATAATTTATAAATATTCATCAGAAAGTGTGCGACCCTCAGAGTTGTCCCTACACTTACGGGGACACACCATAGCGCCTGCTCAGGCAGTGCTGACGGAGAAGCTGCAGGGTCTTACCAAGGCTTCCATCTGATCCACCCACCCGGGTTTCCTTGCAGGAAAGGGGCTGGTGTGCGGCCAGACCATGCCCCAGGACCTGTGCAAGGGAGCCAAGCTGTGACCTTGGTCTGCTAGTACAGCTGCAGCCTCCAGCAGCTCTGCACACACAGGGACCAGACACAGATCTCCACAGCCAAGGAGCTTGTACGTGACCAACCTTATGCAGCTGAAAGGTGACAACGCATCAACAGCAATGCAATTATTATCTGTGTTAGCACTGTTAACCTGCAGCTACGGAAGGACACTATGTGCTAGCTCCTGAACATGATCAAAGTCAAAATGAATGTATTTGCAAAGTGTTTTGCCAGTCAAAGAGAACACATGTGGCTGGCTGCCTTAGCTCTACCATCTGCTAAGCTTCAGCAGCCCTGTGATGTTCCCAACACCGTGGCTTATCACTGCTGATACGGACAGTCAACCAAAAGGTTCTCTCACTCAGGGCTGAAGTGCTGTGTTGTCATGCTGGAGAAAACCACAAACCCATAACCAAAGATTGAAATGTATATTCACAAACTGCACGTGCCTGGGCTCGTGCCCTGGCAGTGACCCAGCTGGCAGGGAACAGCCTAAATCTACACTTTAAAACTGCCTCCCCCTGCAGAGTGGCCATGTCCAAATGGTCTGTCAAAAATTACTCCTGGCCTATCCTCACTCTGTACACCAAGAGCACAGATCGAGTCCCAGCACCAGAGGAAGCTCTCTGACATGGTCCCATCTCTGTGTAGCCAGGGTCCAAGAGAGCAGGGCAGGAGGCAGAAAGGCAGGCCTGGCATTGAGGTGTCTTTAAGAAAGCTACTCATGCTCTGCAACCAAGTGAGAAGACATGAAGCAGTACTATCAAGAGTAAAGCAAGGGGGCAGAGAGAAAAGCATCTTCTTGGTTTAATTCTGCTTTCATGGTTGTACTAGAGTCGTGCTGTCTATTGCCTCGCCTTCAGAATGCATATGAAAAAGAGAAAGAGGCTCCGGCCTGTGACTGAGCAGGTCAATTCCTCAAACCCACACAAAAAAGGTAATACTACATTTTATGGTTACTTTTTGCTGCCCAAGCTCTGTGAAATACTCGTGTAAGAGTGAACTTGTGTGTATAGTGACACAGTTTTAACTCACAACAAAAACAACCTACATTCATCATTAATATCAGTGCTATACAATAATTAATATTTTACCCACAATAGGACAGTCTTTCCAAGGTACTTTCAGTCCTACTGATAGGGTCAAGCTGCTCTCAAACTGGCTCCAAGCTTCACCCAACCTTCAGCTAGATTAAGGTCAAATGTCAGAAGACTCAAGGTACCCTAAGTCGGGCTGATTTATACATTTGTTACCATTCGATGCTGTTTTCTTACGAAGCAGACACTGGGATTGCTTCTCTGAAATTAGATAGGAAGCTGTACACTCCAACTAACAAAGCTGAAGCTACCAGGACTATTTACAGACAGTAGCAAGTACTTCTTTTACCTACTGGCCAGCACACACCAGTCTGTGGAATTGCATGTCCAGGCAGTTACGCACAAGATTACTTGTTCTTTTCGATGACAGCCAAATCAGTAAATCTCTGAAAATACAAAGGATATTTCTCCTTTGGCCACTCTGTTATATTTGACTTGCAACAAATTTGGCTGTTGGCAGTCCTTAGCTCCGCGAGAGCATGGTAACAGTGCTGTCTTCATTGCACATTTTAAACCAGATTTGTCAGCTCAGTATATTTGTCTATTTTCACTCCCGCCCAATTCTTCCGATTCCAGAACAGAAACAAAACAAAAAAACCCCATGAAGGACTTGTTCTGACACAACGGGTTCCCTGATGGCTGCAGTATCCCAGTTACTAAGAGGAGATTCCACTGTCTCCAAGCCCCTCTCTCCTGGCTCTTCTGGGACAAGAGAACAGTTTGACATTTTCCTCAACTTTGGAAAGGCAAATGAAAAAAAGAGACCTCTAATCTACCAGATTTATTTTCCTACCTTGAGAAAGCTAAGAAGGAGCTCTTGCAGCCTATTTAATCTTTTTCCTTTAGCCCAGAGAAAATGATCTTTCCAAAGGAAAGGAGCTATTCCCCTCACTCTTTGGCAGAAGGTGATCCCATTACTCCTTGAAAAGCAATACCAGAAGGGATATTCTCATCTCCAAAATAAAACACTAACAGGCTCTGTGTAAGTTGTGCAGAGCAGAAAGTTTAGGCTGCATAAGGATTTTCGATAGAGGTTGGTTCTGCCAGCAAAAAAAGGTACTTGTCATTTTCCGTTCAGTTAATGCTGAGCATTTTTCACTCAATTTTACCTCAGCTAATGACTATCCAACCAAACTACTGTTCATCTCCTTCTCCTACTTAATGCAGAACATTACCATTAGCTTCTAATTAAAGAATTCTCACAGGAGATGGAAATTTTATACCACAGAAAATATTTGGGTTGATTTACACTACTATTGCATTTTATTTTTCATTGTGTGAAAAAACATCTGTAATCTACTGCACCTTACTCAGCATTTCTGACATGTTCTTCCTTGTTGAGACTTTAATAATGTTAATAATATAATAAAATTGAAAACTTCACTTAAAAATTTAGTGTATTAGCCTAACTTTCATCATCATCATGAAAACCCTGAATATTTTTGTCCTGAAACTTCACACCCGAACAGCAGAAACACTATGTCTGGCTTGCAAAATACCTAAATACCTGAGAAGCCAGGAGCTTTATACATCAAAATTGAAATTTTGTTTCCTGTAATTATTTCTGATTATTATCAAAGCACAGAGTTAAGCTTATTTTCATGACCTGACATAGCACTACTAGCACAGAACATGACCTAAATTGGCTTATTGCAAGAAAAGCAAAATACCTTACTTCTCTTCAACTCCCAGCTGTGACAATGTGAATGATGGATGACCTCAAAGCCTTATTTGTAAAGGCATGAAGTCATTAAGTGCTGGGAAATTGAAAGCCCTTCCAACTGTGATCCAAATGTAGGAATTCACCCATCCACTCTTCTCTTTCTCTTCACTGGGGACAGCAACGATATTCCCTGTAGGGAGATCTGGGTGCTCGCTCCCTGGGTAAGGCATGGGTGATGGTTCTGTGATCGCTTAAAACTATGTGCAAATAGATACTAATCCTCCTCCTCCAATACTGAATCTTGAAGCTGTGAAATCTTTTCGCTGGAAACCTATTATTTCTTAAAACTATGAGAACGGGACAAATTCCTGCTGTGGAAATATCAACTCCACCCAGATTCTTAGCTCTGCTCATGGCAGCACACTGAAGGCGTGACCTCCTTAACTTTGATGCACACTTCTGAATAGAGGTCACTTCAGCTAATACTTTTAGCAAGACAAATGCACCACACCATTATAATAATAAACGATATGAGAATTTGGCACAAAATGCTATGATCTGTGAACCGAGCTACATTAAGATAGATAAAACAGCCAGGAAAAGGAGAAAAAAAAATTAACTCTAGTGAGGGAGTGGTCTTCAAGGCAGCTCTTAAGTAAACATTTTTATCAATTTTTTTTTAAAGTCTTCTGTGAGGTTTTGCAACGAAAAAAATCCTAAACACAACCCCCAAGAAATCTTGAGACCAAAAACTCAACACAGTAAGAAGGGATCATGCACAGATCTCAAATATTTTTGCAGATTCTCCATTTGCTAAAGCTTATTGTTGTTTTTTTAAGGCTATGACTGCTCCCACATTCCTGTCTCAGAATCTACTAAAGCTGTGCTGTTGGCAAGTATTGCTACATTACTTTTAAATGACATTTAGTCCTTTTGCTCTTGGTACTCATGAACAGGGCTTCAAAATTAAAGGGAACTGCCCTCAGAGATTGCAAAAACAATGGAGACCAAAACCAAAAAAAGTTCAACCATTTGCATTCTATCTTAAGATAAATTCCAAATTCCAATTTTATCACCAGTTTGCTGTTACCACTAAATCCTTAATAATACATGAACAAGGTTTCCAAATTGACTGCAGAAAATCTGTTCTTGATATCTACACAGTTTATTTTAATTCAGATGCCAATATATGAGCAATGTTTTCTTCTGATATAATGATAAGCAAAGCAGTATTTTTTACCCCTCTTGTTACAAATACTAAAATTTGAGAAAGATGGAGGGATGAATGTTGACCACTTGACTCCTCAGTGCAACATTTGCTACACCCGTGGGTAATAGAGTCACGTTGTGACTACAACAGCAATTCAGTGTTCTTGAGCTCCACAGTGAATACTCTCCTTACTTTCTGATGCAACATCAACCATACCAACACAAAACTATAAAGTGAAAACTCCAAATGAAAGCATAAAGCTGGTACAGTAAGCGCTCTGACCAGATTTCAGCAGACCTCTTGGGAATGAACGTCTTGTCTGATCGACGAGACAGTGCCACTGGCTGGGGAAGGTAGAAGCCCTGGTGCTGAGAGCTGTTGTGGTGCAGGGAAGGACCCCTTCAGACCAAGGACCCTTCCAAACCCACAGGGTTCCTCATGGCAGCGAGTGCAGATGGCTGGTTCGGGGAGATGGAGGAGAGCCACAGCACAGCAGCACACAGACACACCCCGGGGCTGTAGGGGAGCGTTAACACAGAGACACCCACCTTGGTCTCAGAGGCAGCACATGGCATTTACCAGCCCTGTGCCATCACTGCTTTCAGAAGAGTCCCCTGCTTCCCATGAACAGCACAGGGTAAACATTAGTACTGCAAATGCAAACTTGCTCTCCTGATACCTGGAATGGCATGATGTGACAGAATTGGCAGCCATTCCAGGCCAAAGGGCAAGATTTCTTTTCCAAACTCCTGCAATCTTTTTAATCTTTCCATAGAAATGAAGCAGAGATAGCAATGCTGTTTTGACTGCAAATGCTTCATGTAAAAATAAACTCCTAAAGACTTCAGACAGAAAGCAAATTTGCCAGTCAGCAAAACATTTAAGTACATGCTTAGTTTGAGAAGTTTTGTTATCTATTGTATGCAGTTATTCTCTTGGATCACAGATGCGGGCTGGGTTTTGTAAGGCTGAACTATTTTGCAAACCATCTCACTTATCCTACCATCCTTTGACCTAAAGAGGTGCTCCCTGTGTCGACTATAGTGAGGTACAAGACAATTGCCTTATATGTTTAACTGGCAGATGAGAACGCTCACGCTTGAAAAATCCTACCCTTAGTGGCCGACCAGTTAATCAGTGAGACAAATTCATCACAGCTCCATTCGTTATATGAACTCAAACACTGCCAGCAAGACCCAGGCCAAAAGCTGTGTTACTTCAGAGAAATTTTACTTCGTAACTCCAAGGTAAACAAAATACATCTTACAGTTTACTTTCCGAGCTACACCACCATCCAACACAACCTAGTTTTATCAATTTCAGCTACAATGTAAAATATTTTCATCCTTCTGACACACTCGTTGTCTTTAAAATACCTGGCAGCAGGAAGGCAGTGATTCATTGAGTTACATCAGTGTCAAACAGCTTCCAGTGATATAAAACCAGAGCACAGCAAAGCGAACCGGACTCACTGGATCTTCAGACAGAGACAATCCATTTTAAAATGAGTTTGGAAGATGAAAACACATCAACTATAAGGAATATCTTCAAGTGTCAGTCCTGGTTTATCAGTCCATGAATTGTTTTCAACATGGAAATTTACACAGTAAATTCAATTCTGGGTTTGCTATTTTATGACAAAGGAAATTGCCTAAAAATGAGAGATGTTCATGCATTTGTATTCAGGTAACTCCATATTCATAGAAGTCCATTATATCCTTTTAATGAAATTATAAAAAAAAAAACCTAACAAAAATCATGTCCAGTTTCAGGGAGCCTTTTTTTGCCTGTACCTAATCAGAAAGTTCAGAAGTGTTGAGTATATGGAAAAGGTTATCTGCATAAGAGAAAACTTGATCATTACATTAGGAAAAGAAAATTGCAGATTTTGGAAACTATGATATCTGGGTTTTTTTCCTGCTTTAGTGTTTATTTCCCATTCCTCTAAGACCAGATGGCTTTAAGTTTTAGCCTTGTGGACTGCAGCAGCAAAGCTGAAACAGAACTGGAAACACAGTTTTCATTCTCATGAAATGGTAACAGTTTAAAAATTTAATTTCAGTTCATGAGACCTGTAACAAAACATTCAAAATGTGTTACAGCAGGAGTCTCTGCTCTCCGGGGAAAAAAGAAAAAAGTTTACCAGAATGTCTCGTCTGCCTTTTCACCTAGCTAATTCAGGATTTCTGAAAGGTTATGACACTGGCCCAGTGTCTCCATGTAGGCAACTCTAAACCAGAAATTTCAGGCTTCCAGACTCACCTGAAAAGACATTCTAGAACACCTTGTCACTTTAAGATCTGCATCTTTGAATTGCCAGAAATTAATCAAACTTTGTAAGTTTTGTCACACAAAGTCTGAGACTTTTTTTTTCCATGGAATTATTTTACTTAAATTGTTCTGTCTTCTTATAGTGCTCAGTTCAGCACTCAAAGGATAGTGAAAACCTTCTCTAGAAAATGATGCCATCATAGGTGTTACAACTGACTCAGAGCATAGCAGCACGATCAGCACAATGCTTGGCTTTGCCATCTGTTCTCAGGCAAGGAAAAATGCTAAGCTCACATACCTATGGGCAGATTACTCCTGCACTAGTGCTTACGTCTGTTACACAAAAACCCAAGCGCCAAGCATTTTTAAGTTCTGTGTCAAGACACCTGAAAAATTACACGCCTAAGAACCCTCATGGGTACATAAGTTAGAAGAAAGCAAAAGTAAGTTCTTTCCTGCATGCTCCATAGCCTGAATTCAAACACAAGGAAAGAAAATGCATGGGGCCATATGCCACATGGACAGATATGACACTGCATTGTGGAGTTCAGACATTTTCCCCTTAAACACCTCACACGAATAAGGCATGCTTCTTCTGTTTTCATGGAATCATGAACTGGTTTGGGTTGGAAGGAACCTTAAAGATCATCTAGTTCCAACCCATGGGCAGAAACACCTTCCACTAGACCAGACTGCCACACCCAACCTGGCTGTGAACAGCCAGGGATGTTTCAGGGATGGGATATGCACAGCTTCTCCAAGCCTGCTTCTCTGAACAAGTGGTTCAGAGCCTCACCACCCTTAAAGTAAAGGATTTCTTCCCAATATCTAATTTAATCCTACTCTCTTTTAGTTTAAAGCCATTACCCCTTGTCCTGTCACTATTATGCTTCCATTATATCATCCTGCCAACTGAAGAAGAGAGTAAATTAATAAAATAATAAGATCCCCATTCTGGAGAATATAATAGTATTCTTTTGTGGTTTGAAAAGATGAAGACCACCAAACCAGAGGGAAGACAAAATGTGGTCCAAGACCTTTATTAGATAGTCTGAACAGCATAAAAGGCACCATCCTCAAGAGCCACTAACTGCCACCAGAGTATACAGGCTAAATTTACAGCAAGAACACAATAAAATTGGTATCTTTCTCCAGCTCTGCATCCAATCAATGGCTAAGATTCAACAGGAGCTGGCTACACTGCCAACCAACATCCACACATGGAGAGCCTACCACCTCTCCAGCACAGACTCATCACGGCCCTGCAGCAGCAGCTGACGTAAATCCCAGGCTGTATCGTTTCCCCAGCAGCACAGCAGCAGCCAAGCCTGCCAACCCAGCTCAATCTGCACAGCTGCAGGTGGGTGAGCAACCAAACCCACCTCAGCAGCCTCAGCATCCTGTACATCCCAGCCAACCCATGTGGCCCCAATGGCAGGGGAACCCCCACCTGCCCAAGTATCCCATGAACCCACCATCCTGTCTGCTCCTGGGCACACAGCTGGAGCCACAGAAAAAGCAAGAAGCAGCAATAAAAAAGCTTCTCCGTCATACCCGCCTCCCCTCAGGCAGAGAGTGTGTTAGTTAAATCACTGTATCAATCTCTGTGCAGTCACACTCTTGTCAGGTTGGGATTGGTTTATATCAGTTTAGCTTCTGCCAGGTTGGAGCAAAAGATAAAATTTTAAACAAATTTGTAATTAAGCCAGGTATCTGATCTGACAGTCATCTCTCTCTCTGTGGAGCTGTGATATCAATACAGCCTTGAGTCTGTCCTGTCAAAGTTCATTAAGTTACATGGGATTTCAGAGGAAGAAATGTGTATTAACCAACTGTGCAATGCTGTATAAAGGGAAGAGTACGCTTTGCAGGACCTTGCATCCTACAGGAAAATATAAACATAAACATCATGGCCTTTGCAACGGAGTTAGTAACACGTCCTGTTATGCTTAAAAAAAACCAAGCATGCAATATAGTACATGCTCACTAAGTGATTCAGAAGGCATGAAGATTATCGGAGCTTCTTTTAACAGTGCAATAAGCTTACACAATTTTTAGCTCACTGCTTTTTTCCCCATTTCATACTTTAAGCTCACTAATGCTTTTACTCATGAAAAGGCCAAAGAATTTCATTCCTTCAGTATCTTTGAACTCATTTCTTATCACCACTAGAAAAGAGACAAAACACAAACCCCATCACCACTGCACGAGACCTCTCTGTAAGGCTGGTTTTAATTTCATTTTTTCCCTTCTCCTTCAGGATTAAAGATCAGGAAACCAGGAAAAAAAAAAAAGCTGAAGCATTTCAAGCATTTTCACTTGCTTTCAGAAATCAATCCATCTTCTGTAGTCAGCACTGCATGCCTCCATTAACCCTCCTCCTCAGGGAGCACTCTAACTAAAAAAACCAAAAGTGTGTAAAAAGCAGAGAATAAAAATACATCCAGGAAAAAAAACCCTAAAACCAACCAAACAAACAAAAAACAAACAAACAAAACCCCCAACCAACAATACTTTTATTGAACTTTGGATTTAAAAGATGAGCTTGAGGTGTTACACTTTGTACTGGAATAAGCACACTATCCTGAAAAATGGTCACACTGGGGTTTGAAAAGCTACAATATACCAAATTATAAAGACTGATAACTTTAATCTGAAAAAATTATTTAAAATACTGACATATATAATCCACACTATGTATGCATATCGTGATTGAACTTGACTTTAGACTTTGAGAACATGACACTGTCACAAAGTAGCCTGCACTTCTAATAAAACCATGGAGAATTAAATCTCCATGGACTGTTTCTAGTTTTGTTTTTGCAAATTATCCAAGAACACAAGGCCATACTCATTCTCCTACTAATGAGGAAAGAAAAAAACTTTTTTTTCTGAGAGAACTGAACTTAATAAAAAATATATTATCAAAATCACTAGCTTCACTAGCTCCATGTCACAAGAGAGCCTTAATAATTTATATTTCTGTAAATAGGCACACTCACACAGGGACTTATTAACTATAATACTCTTAAATTAATTAGGCTTATACTACAGAAGTTAGTACTATTCAAGTCACAGTGCCAGTTCACAGGCTGTATCAGCATCCTCAACAGACACACCTAAGGGAAAGGCAGGAGAGAGGTATTTGCTACCAGTGCAGTGAGGACTATCACTGTGCTGGGAGAGGATTTCTGCCACACTTGTCAGAATTCACTTTCCTAAAGAGCCATGAAAACAATGAAAGAGGCTTCAATCTTTTTAAAAAAAGAGATCTTGTGGAAGCCAGTGCCACACCTCCTGTCGGCCAGCTTTGACAGCAGAAGTGCTGCTGGAGCTCCCTTGGAGAAAGGCAGCAGAGCTGGCGATGGGACAGCAGAGATTCAGCCACCAGTGGTGAGCACTGGCTGCTGAGAAATCTCCCAAAAGTGTCCTAGCAGTGAGCACAGGCTGAGCCCATGGGAGGTACTCCCAAGCACAGGCTCACAGCTTTGCTGCTGCTCACTGCACACTCGCCCCCCCACAGATGCCTACTGAGCCCTGCAGAGACTGTATTTCCAGTCCCTTAAGCATCTCTGTGCTTTTCTTTTGCTTTATTCAGCAGGAACAAAACCACCCAGAAGTGACAGGGTTCACCTGGAGTAGCTGCCTCCATGTCAAACTTGCGTTGCTGGCAGCAGCGTCAACAGAAGCCGCCTACAGTGCCTGGCTTTAGGTCCAGGCACCAAACTCTGATCCTCTTCAGCATCACTGACAAAACTTCAAGGCATAATCTCTTCTGCTCTCTTTATGCACAATGCTAAAGATTGGTTCTTATTAGCTTAATTGTCAGGGCAGCATCTCCTGAAGCCAAAAGAAAGTCGTATTTCTACTATCAAATCCACTTTTCATCCAAAATAGTCTGTATTTTTAGAATGCATGGCCAATTAAAAAAAATCATTTTACTCTTTTTTTCTGTTTTAAAAAACAAAGAAATGTAAGAATAACAGCAACCACCTAGAGAGAGAAGGAGGGGAAAAAAGCTTTCTTTACTTGACTTCAAACCAACTGTTTGCTTTTCTAATCAAAGTGAAACCTAACCTTTACATTGTGCTGCCCATACACAGAGACTTTCATTCTACATAACAGCAATGTCCCCCTGCATGGATGCTTGCTCTAAGAAAGTATAAATGATATTGAACATTTCAAAATAACTGTAAGTGTTCTTATTTAAAAAGAAAGGATCTTATACACTACACCAGACATTTTGCAGAACTCCATTATTAGATAACACCTTAGTGTCCATTCCAGCCCTAGGAAGCTACACATAGCTCATCTCAAAGTCCTGCAGAGAAGAAATATGGACAACTGGAAAGGAGCTATTGCAGCACTGGGGATCATGCACTTCAGTTCATCTCTAACTCCACCGTGTGGGATTGCCCCACCATGTAACAAAACACAAACAAGAGTTGCCTCCCTTGAACTGGTCCTGTATCTGCCTCTGGATCTCAAAGAGCAGCTTACAGCAGTGAATGTTTACACACAAAACACAGGAGGCGGAGTTCACAAGAAGAGAAATGCAACAGCAATGGGGGAAGAAAAATCTCCAAGAGATTACTCATAAAAACAATGAAAGAAGGCAAAACCAGGGGAAGACAAAAAGAGAACAGTATTGGTGGGGAGAATGGTAACAATAAGCAGTATTGGACAGACAAAGCTTTAATATTGATTAAAAGGTTACTAACCTTACAGCACAAGTAGAAGCAAGAACACCGAATTCAAGTGGAAAATGTTCAGCCTTGTTTGTTCTTAGAGCTAATTTGCAAGTTAAGACTGGACTGAATGCCTTCATTTGTTTCTGAGAACCAAAGCGAGACTTTTAGAGAAATGAGAATCAGGAACTGGTATCAGAAAAAGGAAGATAAAAAATGAGTTCATTTTAATGAGACTACAAAAAAAAAAGAGGCAACAGCCCTCTGCATGTAGGCCAGTGGATCTGAATGGCAACCAAAATCTTGCATATCAACGTCTTGATGGATCTCTGCATCTTCTTAGCTATTGGCTTACTATGAGAAGACTTTCAAGGTCACGAAGGACAGCTCAGAGACACAATACCCTGGAAAGCACATTGGCACATTAACCATTTGTAAACACAAGAAATGCGTATCTCTGAGTCCATGCTTCTGAAATCCTGTCTCCTAAGATGGAAATTTTGCAAGAGGAGGTCTACTCTCAGTTACATGTCCATGTATTACCACCTTGCAATGACTTATAACTGTCATTTATGATTTCAGAAAGGTCCATTTTCATGATTACCCTGACAAAAGACATGAAGTGACAAGAGAATGATAAGTGCAAACAATCCTTTTCCTTCACACATAGTTCACTTCTACAAAAATGCCCACTACTCCAATGTCACTTGCTCCAGAATCCTTTCCCCATATATTTACCACTTCTAAATTTTGAAAGCAGCATTACCCATCTTACTAATTCCCACCTGACACAGAATTATTCCCTTATTTCCTCACATATAAGCAAGGAAGAACAAAAGGTAAGCTCAACTTACCATGAAGCAACACACCCACTACCTTCACATTCCTCTTTCAGATAAAAAGTTACATGCCTCGGTTGAAGTTCTATTCCCTCACCTTTACCTTTGCTATACAGCCTTTCACATCAGAAGAAAGCATACAACCATAACATATTTGCATGGAGCAGACAACTTGAGGAAAATCACCTGCATCTTGCTGAGCTCCTTTTTCTTCCTACAGCTACTGACTTACAGCTGGGAAAAAGGTAACCTCTACAAATGCACATCACATTTGGCACAGGGCACTGCTGGAACTCAAGGTAGGGATAAACAATGCCTGAAAAAAACCTTCATTTTCTTTAGCCACAGCCAACTACCTTTTGCAAGCCAATTAACTGGGCCAAAAATCCTGTAAGAGACCGAAAGGGACAGAATGGGGAAGAAAACCAAGAGGGGAAAAATGACAGGAAAAGAGTGGATACCTCCAGCAGATGGCAAGGGGCATTACATTACCAACAACCTGCAACCTGAAAGAAGATGGAGGAATTTCCTAAGATTCAGAATCAAGTTGGGCTGAGTGTGAGACGAACTGAATATCCCACTAGAGACAAGTGGAAAACAAGTAGATGAAACTTTGGGAAAAGCAAAGGTATGCTGGTGTAAAGGAAAGAATAAAATAGAGAAGGAAAACTTACAAAAAAGATGAAAATCTATGTGAGACCACATGAAATTAATTGAAATTCATCTACAAAGCAAAACAGTTATGGTTTCCCCAAGGGATTAATATCTCTGTTTCTCTTGATACAAGTTCACATGCTAAGACTATTTATTATTGTTGCCTAAAACTTCAGTAAAGTACAAGTATTCTCAAGTCTAAAGCATCCATGGGAAATTTATCTTCTTGACAGCTAAAATCAACCAAATTGCAAAGTTTCAGATATCATAACATGACGAAAAATAACAGCATGAAGTGACTCAGGTATTTTTTTCCATCACTTACATTCTACCATCAAAGCTATGTAAAATGACTGAAAAACATTCTTTTAAAAACAAGAGAGTTAAGAATCTTTTGGGGCCCCACAGGGACTCCCAGCAACTCAGCTGTTTGTGGAATGCAGCTGCCCTGGGAGGCTTCATCTCTTCAGCAAGCAGGAGTGAAGGGATCCCATCAGATACTAATTGTCCACAGATATGTTACCAGCAATAAGACCAATTAGAAAATTATCTCCTGAGAGAAGTATTGTGCCATTAACTTAAATGAGTCTGCATGTTATCATATGTTAAGGAGTGGAAAATTTCCACAAAACTTAAAAACGTAGTGCTTGAAGTCCATTTAGATCCCTGTAATCTGATTAGGTCCTTGATTAATGAAGAGAAAGGGATGATTTTGAAGGCCTCTAAGGTAGAAATCGCTCCCCTGCAGCTGACAAAGAGAGCAGCCCACAGTTAGAGCAAACACTGAAGAGCCCAACTGGAACATCTTGGCTCCTCCCACCATACAGGTTCCCCTCCCAAACTCTCCCAACTGTGTGGGCAGCCCAGAAGACAGCAATTGTCCACCCAAGTGCAATAGCTCTATGAAGAGAACCACTGGTAAGATCAGGAACATGGAGATTTCTAGACACAGGCTCTTTTTTCACATGACTTAGTCTTTTAATTTTGTGTCTGTGCAAGGAGTGTTATTTTAGGCCCAAGTGAGCTCCTCCTTAAGTTAATGGTTACGCACACACCGTTAACTTCAAAAAGCATGCCTGCTGTTATTATCAGATCATATGTTCTCTCACATCTAGTTATGCAAAGCATGAACTCAGATCAAGTTAAGCATGGCACAAGGGAAAACAGTTTTAACAGTAAAGACTAAATAGAGGGGGCAGAAAAGATCAGAAATATGAAGAGCAAGGTTAAGGAAGGAACAGGAAACTCATACCTCAAGGTGGAATTCCTTCAGCCCTGGTGAATGTCAAGAGGTGTGGATCAAACTCCCCTTGATCATACTTTGTAGAGACAGGTGAGATACTTCTTTCCTGGGCAGCCCAGGATGCATCCAGATGCTTAAATAGTGTCTTCCTTTATCCTCTTCCACAGATTCTTAGGCAAGGTAAAACTAGTGGCACTCAAGCATTCATAAAATGAGAGAGGAGTCTTCCAGAAAAGAACCGGAGCAGGAAGAAAAGTCAGTTCACATTACAACCCACAAACAGAGGAAGGCAGGTAAATTAATACCTTCCTTCCCCCTTGGCACAGGGCAAGATGTGGCTAACGAGATTCCTACTCAATTATCAAAATTTTCCTCTCTGGAACTGTAACAAGTAAGTTCTGTGCCTCACTGAGCTCTCATAACAAACACACTCCTCTTTCATCAGAATATGGATAAATTATCTCAGTAAAGTTTCTGCCTTGGTGTAATATGCTAATCTGTAATGATTAGAGAAATGTAAATATTGCTGTCATCTTCAAAGCACTGCACAAATAATAACTAGCTGATCAATGAACACTGCACTGGGAACTGCTAACACAGGATTAACGTGTTCATAGGTGTGCAGGTGGCTGATGTTTGTGGTCAGCATTTAATTTATGTGTCTGATTTCACCTTCCAAGAAAGGTCACTCCCTTAAGGCAGGTCATCTGTCTGCCTGCAAGGGAAGGGTGAGAACCAGGAAGCAGTGGCTGACTCAGTGCCAGACCCCGCCTGACAGTGGAAAAAGCAGCTTCAGAAAAGCCCTGGAATGGTCCCAAAACCTCCCCACCTCCCGAGCCAAGTGAAGAGAGGGAGAGAAAACTTTACAACTTAGGCGGGATAATGCCGGAGGTGGCTGACATTTCAAACAATAGCATACTAAACGGGAAAAGTAAACCTTGCGACACAAAGCAGGTCTGAAGCTTGCAAGATGCTGTGATGCAGCATCTTGCAAGCACCCAGAGAAGAGTGGGCATGGGCAGGAGAGCACCGCAGTATTTCTCTTTCAAGCCATCCATCAACCCATGTGTTCAGGTTGCCAGAGCCAAAGAAACCTGGCACCACCTTGGCCAATGTGCCAGATTTGTTATCATTTAGAGAACCCGATAATCTGTCTGATAAGACCCAGAAAGGTAAGAGATGCAGGCAATGCAGCACTATCTCTCTGTGGGTAAATAGCTCCTGTCATTACATGCCTGTGAGCACATCTACAGCCTGAGGGGGATGACCCATGAGTGACCAGTCTTAAACCACAGTAAGACCATGTTAATAAGTCTCTAGACTGACCACGTGCACAGCAAATCAAGATTCTTCTTTGTAATCCCATTAACTGAGAGCTCTCCAGTTTAGTTTTCCCCAGCCTGCGACAGCCATCTCCTCTTTCCAGCCACATCTTGCCTACCCATTTCTGAGGTCCATTCTGAGCAGACAGGTCGCTCCACTGCCAAGCAGCTGTTTTGTAACAGCAAGGTAACTGCACAGGGTTATTATCTAGATGTAAAATCTTAATTGGTGAAACCTCCTGCACATTCAGCTACCAGAAAAAACCCTCCAGCCTCTGTTCTCAATTGTTATCTCCTATGTAACATACCTGCTAGCAGAGTTTAGCAATCAACAAGTGGTACAGTTTAATTGACCTATAGATAATGGTCCCAAATGGTCTCAGTTTGAGACAAGTTTAGGAGGAAATCTCGCCAAGACAGTAAGCTAAAAAACATTATGTGGAATGACTATCACCATGAAGGCCATTCAGAAAAAAACCCCAAGACAACTAGAGAGACTCAGGCATCTTGGTACAACCATTTCCTCAGTCTGTTTTCATTTCCTGGCTGAGATGCTCTGCGTTGTACATGCTGGGAAGAGAGGGCCAGTCTTTGATCATCCTATCTCGCAGCTTGCTTTCCTCCAGCCCAGGAGCACAGCTGCTTGCCAAGGGAACCTACACTCTCAACAGCACAACTTTACTACATAACAAAGGAGGCATCCTTCACTCACACTCCTGAGGAGTCTTTGCAGGTACCAGAGGCTTTCCCACAGCTGCCTTTGCTTCTGCAGAAAAAGCAACGCCCTAGCAGTATGGAAGCTCTCAAAAGCTGAGGGCTGCTACACTCTTAACTCTTGAATGCCTGGCTTCATTTTCACCCCTGAAGAAGTTACAACCCAAATCCATAATGACTTCACAACAGTGTGACAAGGTAACAGTTATTTTTGAGAAAAATTAGTATTTTGACAATGTGTCAGAATTTGGCTTTGCTAACACAGATGCTCCATGGCAAACACATCTAAGAAGGGGTGAACAAATGGCTGCTACTCTTCTGTAATGTGTGTTAGGAGTTTGCACTGTTACATTTAGGTGGCAGAAGCTGCATTTGTTCATCAGCGAGTGTTGTAAGTGCAGTGGTTGATGCTCCTCTCCTTGTTTTGGCCTACCAGTTTTGCTAATAGAATTCCCCATGGTCAATGCCAGCTTCTCCTAACAGAGATTATTTCCATACCCATAAATACATGGAGAGCTATGTTACCCAGGTGGTTACATCTTACCCAGGCTGCACACAACGCAGTGAGAGCTCTGGAAATTCTTTCAGTCAGAGACTTGGTGTGTGCACAGTTCAGACACCTCACCACCACCACCCAGGCCAAGTGGCAGTGATAAACCCCCTGCTTGGCCACGATGCATGGGAAACAGCAGATGAAAGACTTGCCAGAGCTGTGAATGTAAATAAGCATGGCTGTAAAGAAGTGACAGCCCTACACAAGTGCTGCTGTTACATTAGATGTTAAGCACACCTCCTTGTAAAACTGCATGTAACTATCAATATTCCTGGCAATGTAGATTATATAAATACTTAGAAACAAAGGCCAGGCCTCACTGAAAACTCTCCAAATGTCTTTGGGTTAAAAAATACTGCAGCCCTTTGTGCTGCAAGGTTGGGCTCACATTTAACACTCCAGGGTATCATATATCAAAGAGAGCTTCCTCCTTCAAAGAGCTCAGTGCCTTTCTTAGAAAGCTACCAGAACCTCTTTCCTTCTTTTTTTGGCAGTCTCATGTAACCAAACTTATCATATGCAGACATTAGGCAACAGAGATAACACTCCATAACTCTCCATAGAGTGGACCAGGTCCTGGATAAAAAGACCTACTGCAACTGGTCCAAACAGGGCTGGAACTGTCAAAAGTTTCACTCTCAGGCTATGACCACAGCTGATCCAACAAATTCAAATCCAACTGCTTTTAGCAGAGCATCAGTTATTCAATAACGAAAGTCAACATATCTCAGTCACCCCTTATCTGCAGCTAACTCTTCAAGTGCACTCTTACGTAAGGCTACAGATTTCACATTGACTCGCCAGGTTTCACACGCTATGGAAGAGCTTTTTCCAGAGGCTCCAGCAATACAGTGCCATGCTCCAGTACCCCCCGCTGACTTCCCACATACCAGGCACCCCCTGGACATCTCTGCCAGGAACCCCCCCACAGGAGGATGGTCATAGTGCAAACACTGATGTTGCCAAGGGGGTGTTTCTTCACAGGACGTGATCAAGGGATGCTCAAGGCAGTCCTCGGAGAAGGCACATCCTCCTCACCACAGCCTCACAGTGTGACTCTCTGCTAGCCACAGGATAAGGAGCCCACTGCACAAAGCCCCATTCCTTAGGTAAGGGAACCAGTGAGGAAGGGGTTGTACTCACCAGTGACTGCCCCTCACGGAGAGGAGAAGCCCCTCCTGAGGTCTGCAGAGCATCCCCTCTGCATGTTCCTGAGCCTTCCCAGCCTGGCAGCATTTGCACTGACACCTTGAGCATCACCTCTCCAGCCACTGACTCGGCTCCCTCCCTCTCCTGCTGCAGAGGATTTAGCAACCCTCTTTGACATTAGGCTGTCTTGGGCAGAATGGGCTGCACAGAGAGAGCCAGGAGACATCTCCTCTAGATCATGTTCTCAAGTTCACTGCTACGAAGCTGTGCAGTCTGTAGAACCCAATCTCTCTGCTTCTGCTTTAGTTTGTTTTTTTGGTTTGTGTTGAATATAACAACCTTTTACCATTCAATTTAAATCAGTGCCTTTAGTGGTGCTTTAGTACTAAGCTACAGAATGGAAACCCAGTCAAGCCTACAGTTTTATACATGACCTTGTTAACTGAGTAAAATCAGTAAAAACTAAATCAGATTTTCTTTCTACCCAATAAAATTCAGTGGTGCCTCAGGTGAGCTTGTGCATCTACCTTAGAGAAAGACAAGGGCATTGGAAAAAAAATATTCTATCATAACAATGTGAACCCAAGCCAGGTCAGCTTTCCTTTCCAAGACACGGAATTTTGCTTGCTAAATTTAATGTTTGTGGACAATTTTGCATATGGTGCCTCTTAGTATTAACAGTTGACCACCTGTTTTCATTAAAGAACCATTTGCTGGAAAACACGGAATTATTCTGTTCAATTTCCCAAATTACAGTTTTCTGTCTTTAAAAAATGCTGAAGATAAAGACAGGAGTGCTGTTTTCTGACAATAAAATACTATCATCAATTGCATAAACTGGGCTTCAGTTCAACTCCTTTGGACTGTAATGTCATCAGTATGATGGCAGAAAATTCTTTGGTTTAATGCTACTTTGAAAATACTTAAGAGTAGCTATTTCTAACTGTTTAGCAAGAATTCACTTTCAAGACAACTGCAAATCATTTCCTGTCATTTTTGATCTGGGGAAAAAATAAATAAAAGGAGACAACTACTTTTCTTTCAAGTTTTGTAGGAAAAAAATGAATGTGTAATATCCATGCCCAAAAGGCTTTGAAATAATACTAGCTTAGGTTACTAAATTAAACTGGCTAAGATTCTTCTCAATATCTTAATATATTTCTGCCTCAATCTACCTAAGTTTTTTACTAAAGCCAGTGATGACTGATTAGACTTACAAACTGCAAGTAATCTGTTTTTGCTTTCACACTATACCATTTCTTCAGGTGAGAAACTCCAGTTTGTCTAAAGAAAAGTCTGGAGTGGTTGGCTAAATGAGACACTGAAATATTTGAATCAACCAGTAAATCTCAAAGTTTAGTTGTTCAGACAATTTACAAAAGTGTGCTGCATGCCTACAGCTGTCAGCAGCATCAGCACACTCCAGATGAGTGCCCATGAATCAGAGATCCAGTAACTGTATGAAAAAGTAGCAGCATACCAAGTTTTGGAAAAAAGAAAAAAAAAAATCTAATAAATACCTACATGTTCTGTCATGCCAGAGCATAAGCCACAGTATTAAGTGGAAGACTTTTCTGAAACACAGTTACATACAGCTGAGAGGAGAAACCCTTAACTTGAAAGGTATGGGAGGTTTGCATACTGTGTAATTGCACCCTGACCATCACATTTTCTCAACAATTTTTTACCTTTTACAAAACAATGTAAGAATAAAAATATTAGCATTTTCAGTTACATATAGTTCCTCATGTCACAGGTGTCCTTATGTGTTTCCTAGGAAATCGCTCCACATTCACTAACAATTCAGCGGAGCTGAAAGACTTCCACTTTGTGTGACCTAAAGGGCAGAAAGAATGCATTGATCAAGTGCAAGTTCTGCTGGTGTCCCTCTAATAACACAGTGCTATTTGGTAGTCAAAGGATGCTGGACAAGGGCAGTCAGGTGCTGTGGAGGGGATGAGAGCCAGCCTAGAAGTCCAGATGGGAAAAAAAAAAAAACAAAAAAAACCAGAAAAAAACTTCAAGGAGCTGAATCAATCTATCTGACAAAAAAGCAAGAAAGGAGATGGGCAACAGTTGGAATAGCACAGGCTCCTTAAGATGAGAGAGATGAAAGCAGGTTTGTGGAAAGATGGTGAGACATAAAGGAGAATCTTGCAGCAGGGTGATCCTGAGAGAGCCTGAAGGAGTGAAAGAGATTTGGAGATGGGTGGTGCCACCGGCGCAAGTGAATGAGTCAGAGAAGCAAAAAGGATAAGCCATCTCAAGGTCTGGGTAAGGATGGAAGAGGAGAGGGTTATAGGAGGAAGAAAAGAGCAGACAGGATGCTATGGGGAGGAATGCATTCATGTCACAGGTTTCAAACTTTGCAAATTTCCTTTCTAATAAGTACTGGTCACTAACCCATGAATATCTAAAAGGAGATCTTTCTGTCAATCTTCCCCTTAGTTCAAATATTTCAGTTATTTTTCTCATCTCACATGAATCCACAAAATGCCATAATGAATGCAAGAAGGTAGTAATTATCCTCTACTGAGTTTTAAAATGCATAAAATTGGTAGCAAAGGTTTATTACTTTTTCATCCGTGAAAAAAAATGTGCATGCTTCATGCACTGCTTCTCAGCAACTCAAGAGCAGTGAACTTATTCCAGTTAAATACCTCAGCGTCATTCACTTGAAAACTGGCTCTTAATCCAGTCATAATTTTTTGAAAATGCACAGTTTAATATTGTCATGAATTGTATTGAAGGTAACTTTTTTCTTTTAAACCGCAAAATGAAACACAGGATTCAAACCTACAAATATGGGAGCTCTGGTTATGAGTTGTTAATGCTCAAAATATTAACAAGGACATCTGTAAATAAATCTTAGTTCTGAAGACCTAGGTAAACATGTTTGGTTCATGAAAACAGGGCTTTAAAAGAACTGCAAAAACCTGTATTTAAGATTCTATACTTCTACATATTTATGTTTCATTTACAAATATGATTAATGGCTTATTACTCACTCTTCAATTAAAATCAGCAGTCTTAACTCAGAATTACTTCTGATCTTGCATAAAGAACCCAAGGGGGGAAGCAAAGTGCCTTTTTTGCAGCCTAAGAGTTCCAGCAACATTTCAAAGAACAAGAGTATTAGCCAAACTTTCTTCCCCTGAAATTCAGCTGTAAAATGCCCCTAAATTTCAGTAGTAAAACTGAAACCACCACTAAATTAAAATATGTAATTTTAAACAGTCAGTTTAGGCACCTTTTTGAATCCTAAAGTGAGCGTCTCTATACTCTGGGATGTGAAGCGTGGTTTCCACTCGTGTATCATTTCTCCTGGGTAATACCAGGCAGCTGGGTCCTAGAAAATTACAAGGGTTAAAGTCTCTCTCTGGACAGCAATTACTGGAGCACATCTATGCCAGGGCTGCTTCTGTAATACTGCTGCAGGGACAGCCAGCAGAATTCCCCTCCTGCCACAGGTTTGCATCATCTTTCATTTACTCTATAATACATCATCATTCCTACATAAAAAAGAACTCCATAGTAACCCAAAAAAGTTTAAAAAACTTTGCAAAAAAATAATTGTGGCTGGGAGGAAGGGAGAGGATGAGAAGAAAGGAAGCTATGAGATAAAAAAGGCTTGTCCCACTGACGTCCACATCAAACAAAATTTCTTAAAGCAGAACAAGGAATGCATCTGTCCCTTGAAAAGTGTACTTTTCAGAGATGCTTGAATCCCTGCTTTCTGTTATGTAAATAATTTCTTCTCTGTTGTCTCTGTAAAGATCACGCAGTCTTGCAAACGAGGCTGAGCTGGGCAAACATAGAGCCATTTCTCAGCTGAAGTCATAAATTACTTATTGTTTTAATATACTGGAAAATTGGCAGGAAGCGAGGGAAGGTACGTCAGTTACACAAGACTTTATACCATCACTTATCCTTGCCTTCCATTAAAAAAGCGTTAGTTGCTGTAGCAACTGTCAAACCACACTCCGGTTCCTCTTCCTCCAAGATACAGAACTTCTCCAAAACACTCACACATAGCACAGCCCTTCCCCATCCAAAGGACAGGTTTCTGGCACTTTTGCATTGTTTAAAAAGAAAGAGGCTCTCCAAGGAGCTGACAAATCCCTTGCAGGCCCTTTTACTCCAAGGTATGCTCCTGTAGAGAAGAAATCCTTAAGAAATCCTTAAAATTCTTGCTTTTTCCCCCATACATCTACCCTCTTTTTTTCTCCTCTTCCTTTTTTCCCTTCTTTCTGCATTATACAGAATGTTACTCCATTCAGATTAATGCACCTCTACATCTTTCAGCATTAAACAAAATACACATCTGTCAGATGTTCCTTCCCCTCTCACTCCTTCCATCATGGGAAAGACACATGCAGTGGGGACAATGTCACATTGCAAACACACATTGCAACATCTCTACGTCAGGAAATACAACAGCAGAGACAGGTCTCCTACCCAACACTCTCTCCACAACCACAGCTGCTCAATCATTCCTAAGGGATCCCTGCTCTATCACCAAGGAGAATGAGTGTTTTCTCACTGGTTGAAATTCTACTCTATAGGACAGAGATTTGAACAGGCTAAACAGGCTAACAAAAAAAAAAAAAAANCCAAAAAATAACAGAAAGCAGAGAAGAAACTATTAGCATGAAGAGAAAGCTCTGTCAGAAAAAGGACAAAATCACACACTACTGAAGAAAATCTCATGAGGAAGTGAAAACATATTCCTCTCCCCTTTGTGCAGCATGCCATTATTAATAATAAGCAAAGATCCCTGGGAAGTTCTTACATGTTCAAGGATACTACCCAGGGCAGGATGCTTGCACAATAAAGGGAGGGCTTACCCACCTTCTTACCTCCTTCAATCCTTAGCAGCTCCATCCTATTTCTAACTAGAATGTGATGCTTAAAAAAAATGTTCATGCCTAAATGTTTTTTGGTTTAAGGAACTCTTATCACAAGTAAATCTGTTGTGCACAATTGGATGATTATTTTTAATTGCTGTTCTGAAAAGAAAGCATCATAGTATTGCACAGATTATCTTCACGAATGCATACAAATTCTACTCTTCCAAAAGAATTTCAGTCTTGGATATACTTACCTTTTCCAGTTTTATAATGATTCTTCTGAAGCATGTTGTAGAATCGGGGATTAATGGTTCCACAGAAAATTATTTTTGGTTCTTCTAGCAAGATCTAAACTACCCAGCCACATTACCTTGCAGTTCATTTCTTCAGCACCATAAGCATCACTTTCATTCCTTTCTACCCACACACTTGTTTCTCTAACAGGGCAAAAACAAACCAAAAATGTACAGTGCACTTGTGTTGCCTACAGAAGCAAAAAGCACTGAGGCAGCTATGGGAGAAGGGGGTTTGCGTGTGGGTCCACACAAAGTTAATTGCAAAGTAATATGCACAAGCATACCCTGAACCCAGCTTTCTGTGAGTTTACAGTGGAAACAGCTGCATACTGGCCCAGCTACACATTAAAAACAAGGTCACTTGACTCCTGGGAGCAGTGAGACACCACCACCGGTTTGAACCACAAACCCGCCTGCTCCCCAAGCGAACAGCAATCGCTCCCTGCAGTTAAGTGAGGAGCGCTGAGGGATGTTTTCACTCGCTCCCAGGTCTGCCCACCAAGAGCAGTCACTGAATAGGTATTGGTGGCTGCTCTTCCTATCAAAAATTCTCAAACGAGCCAATATATTTTTTCTGCACTTAAAGAGATTGTTGGACTGTTCCCATACCCTTGTTCTTCTAGTCTCTCTCTTTTTTTTGTGTTTGAGCAGACACTCTAAGCAGGTTTGTTTTTCTGTGCTCAGTCATCCTTTCATGCTGCTACTGGTGCAGCCCCTCTTTTACCATACCCTTAATTTTTATGGTCCCCCATAGTTTATCTAGGCTCATGCACTTACGTGACAAGGGCTCAGGCTGCTATGTTAATGAAACAACCCTGAAGGAAGTGCAGGATACCATTTGCTTTCTATTACCACTTAGCATCTGTACATCTGCACAGAATGAAGAAACAGGGCAGCCAGCAGCTCAAGGCCACCGTGTGACATTTTGACTGTCAGATTTCAGGCTACAACAGAGAACTCCAGAGCAATAAACGAGGGCTGCTGTCATTTGCACTGAAGTTCCCAAACCACCACTGTGAGATTTACATCCAGAAAAGGTGTGATGGAGTAGAGCCTAACTAATTACAGTGTGCTCAAACACAAAGCAAAGCAAGCACTCCACCCCATTAATTCACCAGCTAAGATCAGTCAATCTACAGCTAAGATCAGTCTGGAATCAGCCAGGGATCTACAACCTAAACATAAAAAACATCCACATAGTCCCAAAGCCATACACCAGAACACGTTCCCAGATGTGAACAGATTGGATTGAAAAGTTACTGGCTGTAGAAATTCATCACCACTTCTTAGCTGGAATATCATAGTTCAGCCTTTTTTTTTTTCTATTATCCCTATACAAAATTGTCCAGATTACACAAATCTCTTCAAATACAACATTTTAAATGTGATAGCCAGCTGACAGAGGCAGCCATTGAGCAAGAGGCAAATATTTATAATACTTCTTTAAATACTTCCTCTATTATTTACAGCTTTATGTTACATGTAACATTACGAGCTGTATCACCCATTTTTGCTGCACCAATAGTAGCAAAGTCGATCTCCCTTTCAGTACCAAACCTATTTAATCTGAATTCTTTTGTTCTAGAATGATAATGTACAACAGGTAGCTCTGCTTCCGCAAATATTATCTTACTTAAAGCTGCTGTAAAGGGACACATCTTCAAGCCAAGTTTTTTCATACATAAACAAGGTGACACTTTAAAAGCTGAAATTATAAAATGTGGAAGAGTATCTGTCTAGCTTCACAGCAGAGACAGATTTTAAAATACTTTTTTTTAATAACTTCAGATTTTTAACTTTAAAACATTATCTCTCTGCCCATAAATAATGAAGCAAATCTGTCCTTTAGAACAAGCAAATATTTGATTACATTTTCTTTTGAGTTCTGCTTTAGCTACAAACCGAAATGGACCTCTTACCCCACATATCCCACTCCTGGAGCTGATTAGTCAGCTCCCTTTGGATAAAAAAAACATCCAAACAAAAAAAAACAACCAAAAAAAAAAAAAAAAAAAAAAAAAAAAAAACAAAAAAACAAAAAAAAAAAAAAAAAAAAAAAAAAAAAAAAAAAAAAAAAAAAAAAAAAAAAAAAAAAAAAAACACCAAAAAAAAACCAAAAACCTCCAGGGCCTAAGGAGAGAGAAAGGAGCTTATACTCATTTCCCAAGACAGGAAGTTTGAGTACATACAGCCTGATAGAAGGAGGGGAAAAAAAGCCCTCAAATGCCTGAGCCTAGTAGCTTGGCTACTTCTGAATACATACCAGGATACAGCAAGTTCCTCCTTCCAAAAACAGCATGATGAATCATGCACTATAGCACAAACCCTTAGGTTTTTTATTTGGGATTTTTTGTTTCTTTGGGGGGAGGGGAGATTGTATTCTTGTTTATAAGTTTCTAAACAAAAAGTTTTACAGCAATAAAGAGGAGTAAACAACTCCAGGATAGGGCAATGAAACTTAAGAAAGCTTAGACTAGGAGAGATTTTCCCACATAACCACCTGCAACAGTACCAAAAAAGCAAAGAAAGGCAATCTCTTGAGAAAGCAGGAGGTTTTTTTTTTCCTTTCATTCTTTGGATTTTCATTCTCTTCATTCATATGAGGAGCTACTACTGTTCCTTAGAGGTGATGCACTGCAGTTGCACAAATAGCTTCTACTGCATCTCTTCCAGAGGCAGTTTGTAAACCCCACCCCCCCCAAAAAAAAACCAAACCACAAAGCTCCCACTTCCCTTAGCAACATTTTCATAGCAAAGATAATAATTTTGCAGCTTTCAAACACTACTAGCATATTGAGGTGTCCCTAAGAACTTCAAAAAAAAAAAAAAGAAATAAAATAAGAAACCTGTATTTCAACAAAATGCAATATAATGACATTCAACAATATACTAATAAAGTCAACATTAGGATGTAGAAAACCATCCATTGGAGAAATGCCTACACCTTGACTGTGATGAAAACACTGGTGGTCATGCAACAGGAAACTCCGTAACAAGCCTTGGAAAAGACAAAGTATCAGGACAACTGAGGTACAAACCTTGAATCTGGTGATAAAAAGGTTGACAGTTGTGAGGAGAAAGGGCATAAGAGAGTAGGCTTGGAAGAAAAGGAGGGGCAATGGTCTTAGAGATGTTTCTGAACTAGGTTTGACTCAACAATGTGCTTTACTAAAATGAAATATGGCTTAAAAAAGGAAAATCCCTCACTATTTTCTACAGAACTACCAGAATGTTACTCAAAAATTAACACTGTTGCCTGGTTATCGGAGTGCAGAACTTGATCTATACAGAAAATATCCAAGTGAGCCATGTAGGCACTCAGAAATGAAGGACTACAAGCAATCCTGAGATATTCAAGTATGATTAGCATTTGTTTAATGTGAAAAGGAGAAAGGAAGGTGAAACAACACCATGATTATATTGACATGTAATTCACATCAAGCTGTGATGTCAAGATATGGACTCCTATTCCCACATGCACTCAAACAATGTAAGACATTCTGAGTTCTGTCCTACAAACAAATCTTGCAGAGTTCAGAGAGGAAATTACTTTATAAATGCCCTTACTAATCACGATTCCAGCAGTATTAAATTCACTGTGGAACTACCCATGATACATAAGTTCTGTGGTTTTTTTACAAGGAATCTCAGAAGCAATATATTGCAAACAAAATTCAACAGAAACTTACCAGTCAGATGCATCTATATTGATCTATCTTGCCCCCATGACCAAACAGATAAGCACCAGAGCATCAGAAAAAAAGCTGCTTGTGAGAAATGAGCAGAAGCTTATCTCCAGAAATAGTATTAGTTTTAAAACTTTAGCACATCTGCTGTTTCAGTTGTCTGTAATCATCACTCCAAAGATTGACTCTCATGTCACATGATTTTTACAAAAATTTGGTTTTGTTAAACTAGGCATGCATATACTCGTATAACATCCTACATATATATAAAATACATCTGTGAATGTTTAAAGGGGCAATTTTTTCTGGACATTCCCTGTTCCCCATTGGACTTGGGGTCCAATGCTGCTGTTGGCATGTACTGCTGCTTCATGTTTTAACTGCTGTTATAGTTACCGTTTGCATTACTCTCATGGATCAGGTTAATACAAGTGGGTTGTCCAAATGCTTAACAATAATAACAGAAGTAATAATAACAGGCTCTGCTGCAAGGAATAAAATTTTAGAGCATTTTTCACATCTGGATGAAGACATACCATGAGTTTCTATGCAGAACACAGCAATCTTGGAAGCCATGGAGCAGGCTTGTTCAGAGTCACACTAGCCCAGCATTATATTTGAGCTCCATTTCCTGTCTGAACACCACAAGTGCTGTCAGACAGAGATACCAGCAGAGACAGTGGAGCAGAGTCTGGTGTCTCAGTAAACACCCCACCAGAGCAGGAACAAGAGAGGCACCAGCAGCTGGACACAGCTGAGCAGACAGGAGTGCAAAGGAAGTGTCAGGCTATACTGGCCAGCACAGTTGGCCAAGCTAAGAGTGAGACAAAGCTTGGCAGGGGGGGAAGACAAGAGTTTTACTTATGTTCCCAGCCAACATTATCGACCAACACTTGCTTGCCTGTTCTGTTCAAAACTGGATGATTACTGTCATTTTAGTCTGATTTTTCCAAGCTAGCACAAAATCAACTCCAAGCGGTTTCTAAGTACCCAGCAACTTCCAACACCAGTCAGCTTTGATGAAGCAACCCCATTTAATGAAAAGCTATTATGGTCTCAGATTACAACAGGGTGACATTTGTGAGAAAGGTTCTCTCTTTAGCTATAGCAGATGGTCTGAGAAGCTATTGCATTTCATAACCAATCTTTCATAGCACTGAAAGTATGAAAACATACATACACTCACATGAGAAATCTAGAATCCTCCTAAATTCTTCTCTGTGGAGAGAAGGGGGGATAAAAAAAAAAAGAAAAAAATTAACAGTGTGAAAGAGCATCATCAAAAGAAAGAGAAGCAGTAACGGGTACTGGAAGGCTGCAATAAGATCTCCTCAGAGCCTTCTCATCTCCAGGCTGAACAACCCCAGCTCTCTCAGCCTGTCTTCATAGGAGAGGTGCTCCAGCCCTCCAATCATCTTCATGGCCTCCTCTGGACCTGCTCTAGCTCATCCATGCCTGTCTTATGCTGAGGACCACAGACCTGGATGCAGCACTCCAGCTGGGGTGTAACAAGGGCAGAGTAGAGGGGATGAATCACCTCCCTTGACCCACTGGCCACTCTTGTTTTGATGGAGCCCACGGTGCCATGGGCCTTCTGGGCCATGAGTGCACACTGTGGCTCGTGTCCAGCTTTTCATCCATAAGAACCCCCAAGTCCTTCTCTGCAGGGCTGCTCTCAATGACTTCTTCTCCCCGCCTGTGCTCATGTCTGGGGCTGCCCTGACTCAGGTGCAGCACCTTGCACTTGGACTTGTTGACCCTCATGAGGTGCTTGTGGGCCAGTTTGTCCAGGGCCCCCTGGATGGCATCCTGTCCTGCTGCTGTGTTATCTGCAAACTTGCTGAGGGTGCACCAATCCCACTGCCCGTGTCACTGATGAAGATATTAAAGGGCACCAGTCCCATGACAGTCCTGAGGGACACCATTTGTCACCTGGACCTAGAGCCATTGAGCAAAATTCTTTGTGTCCATCCAGCCAATTTCTTACGCAGTATTAGTCCACCCTTCAAATCCATGTCTCTCCAAATTGGAGATGAAGATGTTGTGTAGGACCATGTCAAAGGCCTTACGGACATCTAAGTAGATGACATTAGNGCTTGTGGGCCAGTTTGTCCAGGGCCCCCTGGATGGCATCCTGTCCTGCTGCTGTGTTATCTGCAAACTTGCTGAGGGTGCACCAATCCCACTGCCCGTGTCACTGATGAAGATATTAAAGGGCACCAGTCCCATGAGAGTCCTGAGGGACACCACTCATCACTGGCCTCCACCTGGTCATAGAGACACTGACCACAACTCCCTGGCTGCATCCATCCATCCTCATCCACTGAATGAATCCATCCATCANCGCAGTATTAGTCCACCCTTCAAATCCATGTCTCTCCAAATTGGAGATGAAGATGTTGTGTAGGACCATGTCAAAGGCCTTACGGACATCTAAGTAGATGACATTAGTCAGTTTTCCCTTGTTGACCACCACACTCACTTCATCATAGAAGGCCATCAGACTGGTCAGGCATGACTTGCCCTTAATGAAGCTGTGCTGGCTGTCTCGAGTCATCCATCTTCCTTGTCTTGTATGTGCCTTAACAATGCTTCCATGAGGATCTGCTCCATGATCTTCCTGGTAACAGAGGTGAGGCTCACCCATCTGTAGTTCCCTACATCTTTCTTTCTCCCCTTTCTAAAAACAGGAGTGATGTTTCCTTTTTTTCTAGTCACTGGGGACTTTGCCTGACTGCCATGACTTTTCAAATGTGGAGAAATATATTCCATCTTTGGAATAATCAATAATTTAAATAATTATTACCAGAAACATGAACTTTAAATGACTGGACTGCACACTCAGATTTTATCTTTGTGTCCATGTATAAACTTTTTAAAGCTAAACTGGGGGACCAGGGAGTGGCAGTGGATTTTACATTAAACAGAAAATGTCATGCAAAAAATTATGTTAGTAGTGATGCTTCTCGACTGATTAAACTATGTGCAAGTCAGTTTTATAAATGCATAGCTCTTGAGGACACATGCTCTTACAACAGTTCTATAAATACGCTTTGTAAAACATTTATGTGTGCCCAATGTGTGGGCACATTCACAAATAGATGTGCTAACTCCCTTCTTCCTGATGACCAATAACCAGAAGAGGAACAAGAAGAGATCCCTTTTAGAAGAATAGTCTAGACAGTTCAAAAATAGCCTCTGTGCCCTTGCCAGGTACACAGAAAACTGAAAAAGTAGGAACCATGGTGCTTACTGAAACCAGAGTGTTGTTTTGTCTGTGTTTTCCATCCACCCTCAACATTCTGGATTTCAGCAAGGAGATTCACACCCATTCAGGTCCCAGAGAAAGCCACTTCATCCCAAGGCTTACCTGTGAAGAACCATGAGCAGGTTTCCAAGTGACCTTCATATAGTGCAAAATCCTGAACATTAGGAGTATTGGTGATGCAAAGCAGCAAGAGGCTTCAGAAGCCGAGATGTCTTCAGAGCTTTAGCTGATCCTTTCCCTATTTGTTCTAATAAAGCTCTTTTTTGTTTGTTTGCTAGCTTATGACACATGCTTGGCCTGGGGAAGGAGATAAAGGTAGCAAGGGAAATCACATTCCCTCTTTCCTGTTTTTGCATTTCAAAAAAAAATAGCAAAGAAGAGTTGTTTATTCTTCCAAGTCAATGTGCATGTTCTGTGCACTCAGGATGACATTCCCTCACTGGAGACATGTGGAGTTAGATAACATCAATTTATGTTAAATAATCTTAAAATAGAAACACATACAGGGCTGTTTTAAACTAACTAGATAGTGCTTTCTCATAGTCTGATTCTGCATGTTGTTTTTTGTTTTCTTTCAGTGTGTGGGAGATATTATCTCATGTTTCAGTGGATGTGGTCATTTTCTCTCTGTGGCCAAGTTTATAAATTCTTGCAGGTTCTGTTCCCACATTTGGGGACTCTACATTTCCCTCAAGATCCTGGGTAAGCAGGAGTTTGTAAAACTCCAGTCTGCAAGTGAGCCTTCACAAACCTGAAGTGACTGAAACTAGAGAGCCCAGGGACAGCAAGAGCTGCTGCAGGAAGGTTTATCATGCAATGATCTGGGATGTTAAAGATTTTAATTTCTAAGCAGAGTGCTAATACTGCATGCACACACCATATCAATATAATAAAGTAAGGCTGCAACCATCAGATCACATCATAGCTTGACCAATTTGAATTGACAATACTGAATTATAAATGAATATGTTTAGCAACACCAAACTTCAAGTCTGCAAACACTAACTCCACCCTGCTCTTAAAAGCTGCTATAAATTTGCCATTAGAAACTAAGTACTGTGGAGAGACTAAAGTTTAATTGTTTTTTTTTTATCTTCTCCTCACAAAGTTTTGATACTGTCAATATGAAGACAGTTCTGCAGGTCAGAACTGATGAAGTCACCAAGCTGCTAAAGACTGAGGTACCGTAACCTGGATCTACTTGATCTTCTCCTGCCACAGCAAGCATGCTCTCTAACTGCTCCTTTCCCAGTCTTCCAGCATGTTGTAAATTTGTCCAGTAGCTAAACAGTCAACACAACACACTATACAGAAGACAGAAAAGAGATTGGGCTTGAAAACACCAGTGCAACTACAAAAAGAGAAAGTGAGGTTAAATTTAACAGGTTTTGTGTTGTGCCTACTTTTCCCCGGCCCCTTCCTTAACTCCATGGTAGATGGAATAGGCATCAGCTCTCAAGGCACACCACCAAAGTCATTGTCAATCTCTAGCCTAATTTCCCGCAGAGTGCATGGAAGTCCCTAAACTCAAAAGTATTACAAGTGGAAAACATCAATGCTGGATGGAGTCCAGATCTGATGATACAAAACACAATTAAAGGCTCAGTAATTTAACAAACGACAGAAGCTGCCTAATCACATCAAGAAATAACCTTACCATGCACACACTTCAAGGGGCATTTTCTGAAGCTTCGTAAATACCCTGCTTCTTGTATTTACGCTCTCCCAAGAGCTACTGTTAATGGTTCTCAGAAAGCACTGCACACACAAACCAGACAATTTAAGTGCTGCAGCCAAAGGTGATTCCTCCCAGCCCTTAGAAGCAACCATGCTCACACTGCTGAACTGGTGATGCATTTTGCAGCACTGCCTGGAAGGAAAGAAAACCAGCACACTCAGAAAATCTTACTCTTTCTACAACAGCCATTTTAAGAGAGTAAGGAAATAAGAGTGACAAGGTATATTTGTTTAATGCAAAGATGCTAGTGTTTTACTCCATGATCTAATTCAAGCAAGAAGCAAAAGAAAAGGAAACAATAGAAAATTACTTAACCTGAGAAAAGAATTCTTGTTCTTCAGTAGACTATCTAACTTTATTTCAAAATTACAGCTGCCTGAGTTTTGCTCTAACAAGCACAAAAAGTTCATAGTTGCTTGGCCTAGTGAGTGTAAGTAATTATTTTCTGAACTAAGTCATTATGAATGGAACTTCATATTTTTAACTACAAATCATCTCAAGTATAGATTGAATCCTAACTTTGATCTAAGGTGTCACACCACCATATTTATTTGAATTCCTACATCATATAAGGAGACTCAATACAACCCAATTTTCACAGAGCAGGCTATCGAAATAACCCAAGGTGACAAAACAGGGTAATGCTGAAGGAACTAAAGCAAATCTTTCCAAAGTGATAAAATCCGACACCAGACTTCCAAGCTATCTGACAAGCACCAAACTTGCTTAATAAGCTGGTATTCATCATTCAAATTTTAGGCTGCAGAAAAAGATTTGTATGTATGGTATCAGACTAACAGAGAAACAAAAAAAGAAAAAAAAGTTCTGACCCAGCCATCTGCACCATGATCCTGATCAGTTACTTATTCAGCCAAGCACATCACATAAGCACCCCCAACACTATTGCTGCACTTTTGCTCCTAGTTACCAGAGAAATTGCATTTTGGCACCTAGTTCATAGTCTGTAACAAGTGACCTTTTCTGTTTCAGAGATGAAAATTCTGTGATGAGTATTTTTCCATCTTCCCAACAGGTGTTAGGCTGCAGCAAGTCAGACATGGTGATGTCTTTCAGGCAGACCTGAGGTTCACTCACAGCATGGTGAAGCAGCCCCCTCCCATGACACAGCACACTTCAAAGCCTCTCATAATGTGGAGTTTAGACCCAGAATCAGATATCTCTGGTAATTCAGCATAAAAAACAAAAAAACAAACCAGATGAGTCACTGAAGTGTTCCTGTTCCTGTAGCAGGAATGGCAGGAATGAAGATAAACAGTGATCATGTGCATGGTTCCTTGCATTTCTAGGTCTTCACGTTGGTACTTCACTAAGGGTTTTGTATTTTTTCAGTCAGCTTGGAAAGTTCCCAAAACACTGCTCACCTCTAAAATGCATGAATTGGCTTCACTGGAAATAGCACTCAGCTGGAAAAGAGCATGAGTTATAAAAGTAAAAATTACACCAGGGAATAAGAGAAAGGAATCCTCCGCGTTTACATTTTAAATTTATGAAGCACTTCGCTACAGTCAAAATTCACATAGCATAAAATATTGGTGGGCAGACTGAAGAAAAGACAATTTTGACAGCCTGGTTTCCTTTAATTCTATGATTCTACCATCCTCCTTATATCTTGGTCATTCCTTCCCATCATCCACACCTTTAATCCGTACTCTAGTCTCCACATCAGCATACAGAATCAGAAGCACTCTAGGCACCCTGATACTGCATTATCCTGTACATAGAGAGCAGTTCAGTTTTCCATACACCCAGACTGCCATGGTGGAAGACATGTGTTACCCAAAAGCCTAGACATTTCCAGAAAAAACTTTGCTAACAGCCAGTCATCATTCCCTGAGAAAGATGTGCTAATTAGAAAACGAGTATGTTTTTGCAACTTCTTCTAAATGTCATTTCAGGAGCTCCTTGAGTTTTCATGAGGAATAAAATCTCTTCCTGCTTTTTTTCAACAAGACCTTTAAATCTCCTCTTGCCTTCAGGTAGCTTTTTCTACAGCCAAGAGCACAACATTTCCTTACATTGTTACTGATGCTCTAATTATGAGTGCAGCATTTGCCCGGGAAATATAATAGGAACTCATAGATTATATTATCTAAACTAAGTACTATTTCCCTTCCCTCTCATTTGGAAACTATCCCAAATAAAGCCTAACACACAGTTTACAAGTTTCATGCCCACTTGGGACTACATTAACAGCAGCAGACTTGCATGAAAGTAAATGCATCATAATTCTATGCTGTCACAGCTTTTGGTTGATGGACACTTGGAAATTCACAGTAAACTCTGTGAAGTGCAGAAGAGTTTCTGTGCTTTTAAACCCAACCCATGATTACATAAAAATCTCCATTTCACATTTTATTCTGCCTCTTAAAGCAGGGTTTGAGCCCTCAGAGTTCTGCAGAGAAGTTGGGAAATACGTTTATGTTTAGAAAACAAAAAACAAAAGGGTCACCGAGTACGTATTTTTTTAAATATATCTCTATATTTTTCAAGCTATCTCATGGCTTCTTAATGCTCCAGATTGGACAGTTTGGCTGCAAAGGAATTTGACAGAAGTTTAAAAGAGGTATGGCAAGCTATGAGAAGGATGTAAATACATGCATAGCTTTCTCTCTATCAAAGCATGATTTGCAGATCTCCTGAATAAAAAGGCAGCTGGGAAGCAAAAACACTTCTAGGGATGGTTAACTGTAGAATTAATTTGCTGTTGGTTTGGTCATTTGTGAATCTTACAGATATGTTCCCACAGTAGAGAGAGGAACCAAATTAAGAATTTCTGTTATTTATAGTGCTCCAATAGAAGAACAGTTCTAGTGTACTACATCTGGAAATGAATATTTGTATATTGAGTAAGTTTTGCTATGAAAATTAAACTACGCAAAACTCTAAGCATGGATTGTGTGCCTTCTAAAAATACAAGCAGAAATACACATAATTGCAGTATTGATAATAAATTTAAAAAGCCCCAACCTCCACAAGAAATTACACACTTCATTATCAGACTGTGGTTCTACATACATTTATGTCCAAACATATCCTTACTCACACCACACTAAACAAGGCATATCCATTCAGGATATGAAGTTACAACAGTGCAATAGTAATAGCTATCTTCACTGAATTCAGATTATTTTCACTATGGTGAAAAAAAAGTACAGGAAACTGAGATTATGTTAGTGCTTTACAGACCATTACAAAAAGCAACAAAGAAGAAAGGCAAAAAGAGTTCAATCCCACCTCTCTGGTTCTGCAAGCCTTTATACCTGCTAAGCACTGCTGATTGCATTTCAGATCCCTCTACCATGTTTCAGTGTTTCATTAAGTGGCAACCTGTGAACTGCAATCAGGCATAACCGCATGTGAACAAAATACATCCTTAACTCTTGCTGTCTAACCCCCAGGCAACCTTACACATACATGAAACAAATAAATATTTGATATTCTCTGAATGAGATACCATTTCAAACCTGAGCATGGTAGTCCACAGTCAACCTCACTTCAAATTTAGCTTAGCTGAATGTATATTCAGCTGTTAAATGTTATGATTTGAGACGATGAGTGAATTCTCTTTGAGCAACATGTCTTACAGAAATGTGGTTCTCAACTTCTTTGAAGACCATGGTCAGGCTAACTCTTTCCACAAAGCACCTAAAAGTAAAGTCATTGTAGATAACTGGTACTAAATATAGAAGTAATGTGAAGAATGTCACTAAAAAAATACATTTTAATAAACATACATTTTAAAGGGATGGTGTGCCACTTTCTTCCAATCTCCCCTCTATTCCACAGGATTCTACTTCTTCCTCTCAGAAATAAAAAAGCCCAAAACTGTCTAAAAAAAAAACCCTCAAATTATTTGCAAAGTAAGTTCACTGAGGAATTATTTTAGATTGACACTAGTAGAACATTTCCTTCTGACATTCTATAGTCTACTATATTTAATCACAATCAATATTTATATTGCCTAATTTTGACACACATCAGGTAACATGCCATGGCTCTGACATTATACTCAGTGTAGGCAGTTTCCACTTCTTAGGATAACAATTCAGTCAGATGTAATATTAAATAAGATTTTAAGACAGCAGATGGCATCACTTAGTTATTTTTAACTGTTGCACACTGACCATTTACTGTGTATCATAATCCATTTTTGAAGATTAGTAAATGGAACTTATGGACAGCACAGAAAAGGGACATTAAAAAAAAAAA
Source organism: Dicrurus megarhynchus (assembly GCA_013399195.1). Taxonomy (NCBI): domain Eukaryota; kingdom Metazoa; phylum Chordata; class Aves; order Passeriformes; family Dicruridae; genus Dicrurus; species Dicrurus megarhynchus. The sequence continues at coordinate 1,107,441 of VXAD01007405.1, forward strand.
TAATTACTGTTTTACCTATCTGGTTGCCTTGATCTGTACTGAGTGTCCTGCAGGCATTTTAAGAGTGCAGCATTTCCCACAGCTGTAGCTGCTCTTCTTTGGATTCACCAGGTACTTCTGAGCTCCCAGCTGAAGGCATTCTTTTCCTCCCTAGATCAGTGAGAGCAGTGGCAGGCTTTCAGCAACCTGTCAGCTGTAACTACAGCTTAGTGGGGATTTATAGACTTTTCCTTGTTTGTTTCCCCTGGGAGTGCTATCAGAGCTACATCATGCCATCAGGCATAGAATCACAAAATATTTCAAATCATTATTGAAGAAGTTGCCCATTCAACAAATCAGAGTTGACAAAAATGGTGAATGCCAGAAAGGCTCCCCATACCCATTGAGCATCACACAGGAAATAATAGCCAGGATGAAAACAGACCTGGCTCTAAGCTTTGAGAGGGACTGCAAAACCAGATCTGCTATTCCATCTTCCTTTTATAATTTCTTTCTCAATGTTCCCATGATATATCTATGATATTGTAGGATGATGTAAAAAAGGCAGAAAGATGTATTTCCTTTGTCAATTCAGAGGATATGCAGATTTTAAAAGGTAAACTTTAAAAACAGAGGTGTCCATACACAGGTTCAAACTGCCTGGGGAACGGGGAACTCAGAGATGACAATGTACCAAGTCATTTTTCTGAACCCTTTTCAGAATAATAAAAACATATTCTACACAGGGTATTAAGAAAGTGCCTGTCACAGTATTTAGTAGGTGTTACAGTCAGAATGTGTGATCAAAGAGGTGTATTTTTCCATGTACCACTCAGTCAGAATGCAGTAATGCACTGGGGAGAACTTGAGCTTACAATGCCACCAGAGAACAGTCAGCTGGACCACCTTCATCAGGCTCATGGCAAGACTTGTAAGTTCAAGGATGGTGGCCCATAGCGCAGACCCGGTGCAGAGGTCTGGTTCATTCCTGGTAAGGCCATTGGAATCTGTCTCCTCCTGAGCCACACACTATTCCAGAGTACAACAGAGGGTCCCTTGAAACCTTGTATGAAAGAGATGCATGGGAAATGGGGAATAAACCAGAGAGAGAGAGGAAGAAGTAAGGTCAGAGTACAGGAAAAACACACTCCTCCTCACCCACACATACACAGCTCCGCTTTTCTTTACCCGCCCCTAACTTTTTCTCCAGTCTTACCTTTTTAAAAATCTGTATTCAGAGAGCCATGCTGTACAAACTGTCTGAACTTGGAGATGGCAGTCTTACAGGATATTGACCAGAATATTCTCTGCCAGGTTCCCAAGAGTATCCTTACTTGCTGGGTAAGTGCAAATGCCCACCAGAATTCATGCTGAGTATTTAGTGTGCATTTTAGAGCAACCAGGAGCTTGACCTGAGCATCTTCTGTTGGTAGTAATAGATTTTGAATGAGTAATGAGTCATGAAAATCAACAGGGCAAAGGAACTTGTGAAGAAGCTATAGATTTCTTCAGAAAAGAAAAAAATACCGCAGTAAATACTGAAAATAAACATTAGAAGTAATGAAGAGGTTATAAAATAATTTCATTTTCTATCTTCATAAAGCTCTGTTTTCTCCCCCAGAGTTCAGAGCAGCATTGAACTTCCAAAGCACTCATCCTTTCTGCTCTAAGCCTAGGGCAGAAATAAGCCTTTTCAGTCACTCAGAGAATGTCATTATACTTCTAGAAAGCAGAGAGCTCCAAAAGCTGTGAGCAACAGAGGGGGAAAGAAGGGAAAGTATTAACCTCTGATACAATTAATTACTCAAATCTTACTTTTTTTTAATGGAAGTCACTTTCTAAAGTGTTGTTAGTGTGTACATTAGACAACATTTCTTTTCCCCATGGGTTAATTTCTTTTCCAACCTGCTAGCAGTAAAGAATGTAGAATGCAGAATCCATAACAAAACGAATTAAACTTATATATCCAACAAAAATGTGAATCCAAACTAACAGCACTATTACTAACGTCACAATAATTGGCATTGATACTCACTGTAGCCATATGCTTTCTGCTGAGTTGGTTTTGAAATACCAGTCCAAAAGGTAGTAGACAGAAGATAGAAGAATAAATTCCTAGAGGTCACCAAATAGTCAGTAATGTTATTTGTAATGAACATCACAACCATAACAACAAGAATTATCCGACACAGTTGTCTACAGCAGCAGTGGTTAGCCTCAAGTGATCCTGCCCTGTCCTGTCTTAGAGCTGCAGCTCCACGAAACACGATATGGACACAGAATCCAAAATCCACAAGACATGAGCTCAAGAGGTCTGTCCTCAGCGTCAGAAGTGATGTCAGGTAGACTTTAAGTTTTATCTGAAGCATACTCATTGAAGTATCAGACCCTATTTTAACATTACTTAGAGGTCTAAAATTACACATAGAGGTCTCACAGGGCTTTCTAAGCCAGAAGCGAGTCAGTTGCCTAAGGCCTGTTCCAACCAGCAGCTATTAACCTGGTTTAAACACTGTAAAATGCCACTGAGGACTTCCAGTACATTTATGTACCTAGGCATTTCCAAATATCTGGTCTCTAGGTACAGGTGAAGTGGAGCCCTTTAAAATTCCTCAATATGGAAGCCATTCTGTCCTATTTGATGAATTTTGTGGTAACTGAATCTCACAATCAACCTATGTATTGTATTCTTTATGCAGAGGCACACATGCAGAAACAGAGGAAAAGCATTTTCTAAAATCACAGGGAAAGTTCAGTAGACATGCCTACATTATTTTAAAGTCAGCTACAGCGAGCTTTTGAGCTAATCTGTGTAAATGAAGCGTTATATTCTCCCCAGGAGAATTTATTTATTTACTTCTGACAGGAAAAAGCAGATCTCCAGAGCACCAACAATTCCTACCATGAACCCCTAAAGGATTCAGGTCGCGATTTGCCTTCCTGCACCTTCAGAATTACTTCCTTCCCAAATCTTCCTTCCCCTTTTTTCCTAGACTAGTCTTCCCACCTAAATTCTGAATTTAAATAAGCAGTAAGAACGTTTCTCAAGTGTATAACAATCTACTTACACCTTTATCCCAATCCCAGCTGTCCTAGATGGTTTGCAGACACTTGTGCAGCAAATGCCAAAGGGACTGGCTATCTCCTCAGTTCCTTTAACAGAGTGCAATTCTGAAAACATGAAAAATTATCTCCTCCTTTCTGTCTTCTACAGTGCTTTTGAACTGGTGGTGGGAGGAGCAGAAAGTCTCCCTATCTTGCAATGTGAGAAAAAGCCCATCAGAAGTGACTCACCAACATTAATCATATATACACCAGATTGAAAGGCACTCAGAACATGAATCCCAGCCTCAGTTAAGCAAATGAGAAGCAAATTGCTCAGTACCCTCATATTCTTTTAACTGCTGTATCCATACAGTTTTGCACGATGAAGCTGATGAATATAATTTCATTGTTTCTAGCACTGAACTTTTACAGAGAAGTGCTGCTGAATGTTTTGGAAGAACGAGCAGCTGAGTAGCATGCAACTTCCTATGTCTTGAAATGAATAAGCACCAGTGTAAAGATTTTCTCATGTAAAACATTCACATTCACATTCACATCACTTACCACCTGGTCTGTGCATTAAAATGAATATCCTTATAGCTTAACCAAGCAGATGAAGATCAGAATCTTAAATAATCAAATCACACTGCAGCTTGAGATACTTCATCTTCTGTTTGCTTCTCATGGGGAGTATTGTGAGTTTTTATTCACTAACACAAAATCCAAGTACAAAAATCCAGAGTGTACTGTTTAAATTCAAGACTACAGCTAAATATTGGGGATGAGTAGATTTGAAGAAAATGAGAAAAATAGTAAGAAAAAGTCCTACTGTCTCCAAAAGGAAGTTTAAGAATGAGGATTTCTTTTCTTATTTAAAAAGAGAACACAACAAAGCCATGTTTGGAAATATATACATGCTACTTGAATCTACAAAGCAGGGAATTTTCCCATTCACACTATGTATGCCGTGCTGCTCCTCATTCTTCCTAAACTGGACCCAGGGTCTTTGCCTTTCTGGTATTTTTAACTCTATGTAATACCAACTATCCAGCACCCACAGCACTATTCCCAGAATTACATATGAAGAATATTCTATTAGCCATAAAAAACAACAGTATAATTACAAAAAGTAAACTACACTCCTCCTATTTTTCAGGGAAGTATTCCAATGCCCTGCTGCTTGCCAGGCTTGTGTCCGGCTTGGCTCGCAGCTAAACGAGGTCCGAAGCTCGCGTGAACCAGCGACTGATGGATTTAAGGTAACTGAGATTTTCGTGCCTCAGTTTCCCAGTTCAGCCCAAAGCCATCCCAACAGCAAGTAGTTCTTGCTTTATATCAAGCCAGCAGCGAAGGCAAAGAGGAAAGAGTTGGAAACTCTGTTAGCTGCAGTCCAAGTTTATTTTCTCCTGCCCTCCGGGGGACAGAGAGGCAGTTACTTGAAGGGAAGCGGAAGAGAGAGATGGTTACCTGCTCTCTGGCAGACAGTTTTAAGGTATTACATCATAAGGTAGAGATAACAGAATTAACCAATCATGAAAGGAAGATACATGATAATAAACCAATAAAGACATCTCAGGGGAGGAACAAAATCAAACTAACAAATAACAAAACAGCTGGAGGGAATCTCAAACCAACGCTGGCCCGTTACAGGACTTGAAGCTTCTGTGATAAGAAAGCAGGCGTGGTGTGAATGACATGCAAGGGGTGTGCTATGCTGCAGATTCTCCCTTTTGTCTGCCTTTGGGGGCAGGCTCTTGCCAGGGGAAGTCAACCCATCTGACCTCCTCTGCACCTAATACAGGTTGCACCATAGCAACAACGCCCAGAACTAGATTATAGTCTGTCACAGTCCTGTAAATTCAGGATAAATCAAGTGCTGCTCTAACATTACCTTGGCATAAAAGGAATCAAGACCTCACTGCAATATAGTGCTTGAGCTACTGCCAAGTTAACAATTTCTACTGGCATTTAATTACAGTGCGTTTCCTGAAGCTAAGGCACAGCTTTAGCACCAGCAGGGCTGCTCTGAGCAAGACACTTGTTCTGTTCAGATCAACACTTACCTGACAAATAGGTTTAATATGTAGCAATGTGTGACACACTAAACCAGGCAAGGATGTAAATTTAGCTCGTCACTGATTGCTAGAGAATATTCAACCCAAACATTGCAACTATAACTGTAAGTAATAACAATACATATGTAAATCCTACCTATGTTTTGCAAACGTAAGAACAAAATGGTTAGATTTTCTTCTGGGTAGATGTACTTAAAAGGGTCCTGGTTAAAAACTGGGTTCTGATATATTTTAGACATTTATACTCCCCTAGAGAAAATGCTTGCATGACTTCAGCGCTTCAGTCTGTTCTAGTTCATCACACAACAGAAGAGCTTGCAGCTTTGGACAGAGCATGTCTTGCTTCTGGTATTCCCTCTCCCAAATCTTGACAGGGAGGAAGACCCCCAGAATGAGCAAAGTGATAATCTCACTCTCTGCAACATGGGAGTATGGCAGGAAGACCCCCAGAATGAGCAAAGTGATAATCTCACTCTCTGCAACATGGGAGTATGGCTTTTTGTAAAAATACACTGCTTCAGACTTAGGTCACAACCACTCACTTTGAGAAGCTCTCTGAGGTAGATTGACCCTGTGCCCTCATCCTTTGAAAAAAATCAGTGACTTGACTTTGCCATCCAAAACCTGAGGTACCCCGAAACACTACTCACTTCCGAGACACTTGGGTCTGCTTGTACATCATGCAAGAAAACAAAAATCCAGAAAGTAAAATCCTAAACTGGCCATGATGCCACATTTAAAGGGCTGCCTAGCAATGTCAGTAAACTAAGTTAGCCAGTGAGAAAAGAGTTAAATGGGACCTGGCAGGGTGGAACAGCTACAGAACCCCAGCACAGACCCAATACCATCTCTCTCTCTCTGTTGTGAATGCACAGGAAAACAACTTTGCCCTAAAGGAAGCTCACATCGATCTTTCAGTCAATGTTAGCTGGTGCAGGACCACACTCATTTGTTCTGCTTTCACACCTTGTTTATGGAAGCTTTTCTAATGTCTTAGCTGGCAAAAGTGCTGGACAGATGGAAAGCCTTTCCACAAGGGCTAAAACAGAGCCAGGCTCTGTTTTGCGGACAGAGAAGTTCACAACTTCGGACAATGTTCCTCAAGGTTTTATCTTAGAGACTCAGGGTCCACTTTGTAAAGCAAGAGAGACAGAGATGTTTTAATTTTTGGTGACTGGGCTTTTTCACAGTATTTTGACATGTTTGAAAAAAACCCCATTCCATAGAAAGGGTTAGAGACATCCTAAGATGCAAATGTCCCTGAAGAACAACTCCACGTCCTCTGGGTAAAGATTTTACATAATAAGTAAAAAGAAAGACTGGTGATAAAGTGATCCAAATTGCTACTGATGGTCCCAATGCCATGTTATTGTAGTTTGATGTGCAAAAATGTGCAAGATCTTGAAAAATCGTATTAATAATGTACAAAAGTTCAGTCTAAGGACTGTCACTTTGGTTGTTACATAAGATCCTATGAAGAGAAAAGCAGAAGAAGGTAAGCTTTGTTTCTTGGTAGATTTTGAAAACATAAAAAATGACTGCTTGATTTTACTCTAAAAATGAACATCTCTGCTCTCTTTTGTGCAGTCTTAGAAATAAGTGGGAATAATACCTCACACCATTTGAGAGTTGTGACTAGTAAGAACAAACCAACCATGATCAGCTTGCAAACTATGCTTATAATAACATATACAGCTTATTGAATCCAGAGCAGCAGAGGGGACCAATCCATATTCCTGTGAAGTACCCAGCTCAGCAATCACTCCAATTTACATGTGAGAAAACCAAAACAAAAGGTTTGTGCCATATGCCTAAGAGGGACTGTACATAGGTGTTTAAATTTAGACCAGGGAAACTGCCCAGGTTTCCACAGCCCTCCTGGCACGACCAGTAAAATGTCAGTCTGGTCTCCATCCCTCAGCCCCACCACACCACACTAACATCCACACAGCAGCGCCTGAAAAGGCAGAAAGTACAGGAGGTGGTCTCCCACAGGTACACGTAAAAGGCCACATGCTTACAGGACAAACAGATGACCACCATTTTCATTCAAAAACATGGAAACAGGCTCTTCTGTAAAAAAACAGAGCTTCATGGCTAGAACACTAAGCAGATATGGGAATATATTTCTGAAAAAAAAACAAAGAACAAAAACAAACTAAGAAAAGGGTGAAGGGGAAAAAAAAATCAAATCCTCAAAGCAAACCCCAAAATCAGACATGACCACCAGTGGGGGAAAAAAAACGAACTAAACCAACATAATCAACCAGGGCAAACACAAGCAAATAGATTCCTGATTTTAGGCTATTCTCTAACCTAGTGGCTTGGAGCTCTTCCAAGAAACTGGAGATGGAACCTCCCTCCAGGCCACGCTGGAGAACAGTGAACCCACATTTTCTGGGTCCTGGGCAGCCCTGTCTGGCACGCTGGCAGGTCTGTGATATGGCACCTGCCTCGTCCTTTCCATTGCACAGGGAGCTTAGGCATGGCACTCAAGGCTGTAGTTTCCCCTCCAGAAAAAGCCAAGCATTTCACAAGTGTGTTACAACTTTGCAGTTTGACACTTCCCTCCCTCTTTTAATTTAGCCCCAAGGAAATGGCTTAAGGTCAGTAAGAAACCATTTGTAGAGGCAGGAATAGAAGTCCAGCACCAGTCTCAGATGTGGACCGCACCCTGCTACTCACTGCCCAAGTATGAGTGCATCGTTCAAGATCCAGGGCTTAATCCTTTCTCTTCTCCAGATGCTTTACAGCAACTGCTGTCAGACAAGCTGGAATGCAGTGTGAAGAGTGCTAAATTTCAAGTACATTTCTGTGCTCTTATGACTCCGATTCCTCTTTCTTGTCTGTTTAGAAACATACTGAATTAACATACGCCATAAATAAAACAACTGTCTTTGGATACGGCCTCAGCAAGATGCTCACAAAGTCTTCTGCAGTTTGTGTTTCAATCTATCTCCTCTCCAGTTTACCCTGACTTGTTGGCTTGTTATTAATCTGTGTGATGCTTCAGATATTTTCAGTAAGTCTTACTGAGATAAATTTTTCTCCCATTTAGACTAAATTCGAGTTTTCATCCATCCATCTACTTGAACTTTTTCATTGATCAGAGAACAAGTTCTAAACTGACAACACATTGATATGGGGAAAATAGAAAGAGGCTGATCTGAATATGGAAAATCAGAAATTGCAAGGCTATCTAAATAGAGAACTCTCATGAAATTTGAGTCTCCAAGGCAAGGGGAAGGTTTCATCTTTCACACTTCTAATTAATTTCTAGCCCTGTTAAGTACACCAAAACACACGCTTGCCTCTGTTTCTACCTAATGATGATACAAGAGTCACAGAAAATTTTGTTGGTAAATAGGAATAATGACCAGTCTTGATTGTGGTATAACAAGAAAGGAACAAAAGAAGGATCGTGAAAAATTGTAGAAGCAAGCATTAAATACCCAACGGGAACAATTCATGGAAAGTTAATCAGTAGCCAGTATGGGACTGAGCAGGAAATCAACAGTGTCAGAAACCTATGGAAAAAAAGCAGCAAATGCAAACAAGGAGAACACAGAATGAAAAAGCAGCAAATGTAAACAAGGAGTTTATAGGCTGTTGTCAAGCGGCAAAGAAAAATTCAGGGCATTAGGAAATGAGGAGAATTGAGATGACCAGTCAGATGCAGGAAGGTGAGAAAGAAAAAAAGGCCAAAAGAGTCACAAATAGTTTAAAAAAATAATGCACTATTGAAAAAAAAAAGAGATGTGATATACAAACTTTGGCAGCCTGTCAAATTTTAATTACCTTTTCAATTAGTAATTATGTCTTCTCATTGACTGAATGAGAAGACAGACTTTCAAGAGTTTTAATATTACCTTTTCATACCACCTCTATTACCTCCTCATCACAGTGGAGAACCAAATCCCATCAACAACAAGAATGGGACATTTGATACAAGATAATCTCTGTCCCTTAACACTACAAGAAACCCCATTATCCTAAATGAAGAACAAGGCAGAAATTTCAGTTACATCACTGGAATAGGATTTTATATGTTTTTGTGATAATAAACCTCTCCGAGAAAGCAACCTATCTAAAATGGAAATTATGTTTAATTTTTCTTTTTTTAGTCTTAATTGGAATAATTACTTTTCCAACCATATGAGCATCAAAGAGAACACGGCTGACAAGCACCAGCAGGCACACGTGATGCACAGCAGTGGTACATGAACATGACCATACTAAGTTACACATATGCTCATCCAAAGCATCTCCATTTCTTTCTAACTGTTCTCCAGACTGATTTCCTTTTCATCAAATGAGAGACATAAAGACACTGTTGGGCCCAAAGCCAGTGTTACCATTTCCAGGTCACCTTTTATCCCTCCTCCGTGGGCAGCAGCACTGGGACACAGGGAGGGCAGGGAGCAAAGTCAGGCATTTCCCCTGCAGTCTCGAAAGGAATAGCAGTGCTTCGTGCAGGACAAAGCTGTCACGGTTAGTGCTGGAACTAATAGCGGGCCCAAAGTACAAAGAAAGATACTTGGAGCTTTGCTCCTGCTCCTTTAGGGATAGTACACAGAACATGGTGTTATTTACAAACTACAGAGAAAAAGCCAGTTGCACTCTTTTCACCCATGATGGCTTTCAACTACACATGTTAAATCTTAAAATTATATAAATTAAGGTGCACTGGCCATGGGAACAATAACTCATTTTTGTACTACCGCTTTTCCTGAAATTACTTTAACAGACAGTTTATTCATTTAAGATAGAGCTTTAAGTCTCTTTGCTCAAATTCAATGGGAACACTTATGCAGAACATGTCACAGTGAAATTAGTGTGCATTAAAAGCCTTTGATAAGATTCACTATATAGACAGTAGTGCTTACTCTGGAGCAACCTGGGAAGACATCCTTTATCTCATATTTTAGTTTTAGTATTTAAGACTAATTCTTTCAATAATTCTTAATGCTTAATTAAGAAAGATGACAGCAAGAGTAAGCTCTGTTAGAGAATATAATATAAATATAATTTATATAAATGCCATTTCAGAACATAAGTTGTTATAGATCAGGTATAATTAATATTATGTTGAAAATGGAAAAAACTGAATTAAACTGATACGGTACATCTAGGGAACCCTGATAAAGTAAAAACTGTTCACAGCTCTATGCTCACAACTCAAAGATTAATCACTACATTCTAAAATAAGCTAAGTCTGAAAGAGAACATGCATGGACCTCTGTGCTCATGGTCACTAAAATGCAAGGATAAATTCGACAGATTTTACAGAACAAAACTGGGTTTAAATTTGTAGTAAAAGAAATGTTCAGAGTACCTGAAATTTTGCTGGAAATGAAAGAAAAGTTTAATGGCAAACAAACTTCCATTTCTGCAGTGGAGAAGGCAGCAGTGAGAAAATTAATCTTGTGCATTAATCTCAGCATTCCTCACAAGTGACTCAGGCCTGCAGAAGAAAACATTCCCACTATTGGGTTAGAAAACGTCATGTTTCCCACACAGAAGGGAGGAAAAAAAAGCCTGAGCAGGGCTGGTTTTACTGCTTTCACCCTGATTAATTTGCTTGCAGACCCTTCTGCTGGTCAGAGTTCCAAACTTTTAAGGAAAATAGTTGCCATTTACCACAAAAAAATTGAACTAGTCCTCATGTGTAGAATAAGCTTGAGTCAGAGCATTTCTAAACAATTATTTAACTATTTATAATTTATTATAATAGTCCTTGGTAAAAGCATCTTAGAACCACAATCAGCAGCAAAACAGAAGACGGACTAATAAACTCTGTGGCAATGTGTGTTTACACCCTTAAGGGCTATAAATACATACTTTGTGTGGTGACAAGCGCAAAGAAGAGCCCAATAAGCAGTGAAGAGTAGGAAACACCCTTGGTGAGCTGGAGAAGTGAGAGAGGTCAGAAAGCCACCAGCAGCACCTGGACCCCTCGCCATTTCTTACGTCCGAGCCAAATGTCTCTTTTTAAAAGCAAAATCCCAGTTCTGTTGGGAGCACTGACCCCACGCAGCTCTCACAGAACACTTATACAGATTTCTATCTATTAATCTTGAAAGCATTTCCCATACAGTTACTCAGCTGAGCTTCTGATTTGTTTTGTATTAGTGTGACATGAAAGTTGAATTTTGAATTATTTTTCTCTATTGTTATTTATACACGTGAGAATAATTTACAATTCAAGAACAATTTTTTTACTGTGTCCCTGAAAGAAAATTATCAGTTTGAACTGATAGTTTTTCTGTACTAGCTTAGGTCTTTCAGTAATTGCTTTTTCACAATACAATACTCGAAAAAGGACTGAGATTATTGAAAATAATTGTATTGGCAAGGAAGGAAGGCAAATTTCTAAGGGCAAATATTTCAAGTTTTTAAAGCCAAGTTCTCCTATTATGGATTCTATTTCCAGCTTTCTGCTACTTTATTTCATTATATTCTACCGGACAGAAATGTTGTAGAAAGGCATAAAACATGCTTTAAATGTTTTCCCTCTCTATATACATCTCTTGCATGTTAGGTCAGTTGCTCCACTTCGCAGCTCAGCTGAAAATTTATAATTAAAATGCAGACGTAAAATACATTTGAAGAATGCCACCATAAAATATGCACTTCTTTGCTCTTTCAAAGAAACTCAAGGAGTTTTTCCATTTGCCACACAGTGCTAGGTAATGTAAGACAAAAGAATGGAATGAGTTATTAACAGATTGTTTCCATCTCTCTTCTGTATCTCACTGTGGTTTATAATATCCTTAGTCATGTTTGGGTTTTGTGTTGTTAGAGGGGTTTTCCTTTTGGTTGCTGTTGAGTTTGGCACAGACAGACAAAGTGTCTCCAAGCCGTGACCTATTAGAAACTTCTACACAAAAGAAATAAAATAAGAGCTTATTAATAGCTAGGTGTTCATTTTAATCTGTCAACAGGTTACAAAAATAAAGAAGATGAAAGTAGATATCACAAAGAATTATCATATACCAACTACATTTGACTGATGAGTTTCCAAGGTGATTTTAAAAATTAACACTTTCACAGAACGTGTATATTGCAGACTTTGTATTACATATGTGAAAACAAGACTATGGCAGTTATTTCAAGACCGAATACAACACAGAAAGGTTGTACTTATGTTCTTATAAAACAGTTATGAAATTCAACAACTTCCTTCCCCTCCTGTCACCAGGTGCTTAACAATTTCACCAGAAAGGAGCACCAAATAGACATCCACACATACTCATTTTTTCATCCACCCATAGCCCACTAATTATTGTAATCTGCATACATGCTAACATCCATATTTACTGACTTGTTATAAGCACCTTTCATACATATACAGACACTGATGTGAAGCTGGGGAAGGATTATAAAAAAACTTCATGAAGAAATCTACTAATTTCATCAATGTCTGACAGCTTCACTAAAAGACTTCACTGAAAGAATCCAGCACTAGAATCTTAAACCTTGTTAACCTTAACCCAGCAGGGCAGAAACCGGAGATTTTTGTCTCATTTGGAGTGACTGCCATTCTAATGCTTCAGAGCATCTCAACCATATTAGAAAGGCATCTCTCACAGGCAGCATCTACAAAAACAGTAATAAAGCAGCCGGTTGGTCTCTAATAAATGAAATAAGAACAATGCCAGACATTTTCAGAATCAACAGAAAGATAGGGAAACTTAAACCACTGAGAAGTGAAATAACAATAAAATCAATAAAAGAAAAGAACACCCAATTTCTACTGACATATGAGAGTGGCCCCAAGATGGGAGAATCCACCTCAAAGAAGTCAAACATACCAGGTTAGGACAACTGTAATTTAAGATATATCATAATGCCATTCTTCTCTATAAAAAAATTAACTCTGAGATTTCTTTGACCCCGATTTTACACAATGAAGTAGAATGCTTAGAATTGTAAATGTTAAAGAAACAATCTTTCTATAAGTCCAGATCTTAAAATGCAAACTTTTAAAAAGAACTCCTCAGGTATTATTTCACACTGTCAGTTTGGTTAGTAAGATACTGAAAGTTTAAGAGTAGAAACAGTCTGCTGAAGTCAGTGGGTCTACACACGCTGAATTCAGTCACGAAGGAATTTTTCTTTAATGCTGATGCTCCAGAACTGCCCAGGAGACTGCTTTCATGGTAGATGAAGTTTAAAAATCTAACCCACATCCTTCAGCACTGAAGTCAGCCATTATTAGCTTCTTTCATCCAATAAAGATTGACTTTTTGATCTACAAAATCTCCTGGTCACCTATCAAAACATGACCTATTTGCTCCACTGCTGATTATTATTAGGGATCTGTCTCAGGAGTCATTTGACATGCCCCTCACTGATACTGTCCCTTTCCCTATAATATTTGTCTTCTAATCCATCTCATCTGCCTGGATGAGCTCTGCATTCTCCTTTCCCCATTTCTTCCTCCTAAGAGTTCTTGACTCTCTTCAGTGTGTCTTCCTCTTCATTTGTCTTCATGTCCATACTATAGCCTAGAAATGCACTAAGAGAAAATGACAATTACTTTGAAAATAGCACGAATCCCACTATTATGCTGCTTCCCCTCTTCTTACACAAACAATATTCATTAGCAGTTGTCTGATTTGTTCTTAGCATGGAACACAGGCAGATCAGGCAGCTGCTGCAGCATCGCCACTGGGTGAACTCTGTGGTACGATTACAGTGGAGAAGACTGTGCTCACTTGGCAACTCCAAATGAACGTGAACTACATCGCCCTTTAGTGACAAAGGAGCATGCCACTTTCCGTGTATCACTGAGTGAGAGTGATACATCTGTAATGGACAGAAACTTCTTAATATAGATATGCAACAAACTCACGTTTATCTTGATGGAACTTCCTTACATTTCCAAAACGTAAATAATTCAGGAGGGTTGGTTTAAGTCTTGCTGTCACATAAGGTACCTTCAGAGTATTCATATTGTACCACTAGCGGCTGCTTTAGTCAGACAAATAGAGAGGAATGTTACTGCAAGTAACAACTGACTCTTTAACATTACACCTAAGGGAAAATGCACCAGAACATATCCATATGATAAAAAAAAAAAACAACAAACCTATCTGACACAGGGTCCATCAGACCTCTCTAAAAAGCTTTGTTTCTGTTATTTATTTTAACCTTGCACAAACTTTGTGGGGTTTTCTAATGAAGGAGACTAAAATTTAAATATTCTTATTTCATAAAACATGCAATAGAACCTCATTGTAGGTATACTTCGGAGCAACTAAGAATGTTTAATAACTTTTTTCCTAAGATTCTCCCCTACCTTGACATTTCAAAAGTTGTACAGTACAACAGCAAAAAAATAATGTACTAATGGGAATATCCTGACAGAAGTAAAGAAATCTGTACTGCCACACTTAATTTTCTTAAAAAAAAAAAAAAAAAAGCTACAAGACCTAAAAGAACATTTAACTACAAAACTATAATTTATTTTCTAATATGTCTCTTCACATGTGCTAACTAGCTCCTGTCTCTTTCTGCTAAGAAAGTATTAGACAACTTGGCAAATATATGCCAATAAAACAAACTTTAAAAAGGTCTCCAGATGTTCAACCCTGCAAAGGTCTGAGCACCTGAAAGGTGAGAGGTTCCCCAGATGCTCAACACTTAACAAGAACTTTCCACATCTCTCAAGACGCAGCCTAAAAGAACTTTTTATTTCTTGGTGCCAACTCATTTAATATAAATCCTTCATGATGTGTTTTCTGGGAAATGTGAGCAGTGTCCTGTCTTTGAATAAATCTTTACCTTTTCAAGCCTCAGAGTTCTCGGTAACATTTTAGCCATCTACATCTACAGCTTACTTTGCATGAATTGATGTGACTTTCCCCTAAAAGCTGGCTTTAACATCATAAATAACTGACAAGTATTAAATAAACTCTTTGGAAAGCAAAGCTCAGGATGAGGTGAAGACTCCCTGCAGACACTCCACCTGGCAGCAAGAAGACAGAGGCCACTGCAGCTGCTCGTCCCCACCACTCCAAAGCTAACTGGGACATTTCAAGGCAGCGGCTCTCGTAAATATTTTGAATGTCACATTCACAAGGAGCATAACTGGGCAAACCAAGTGCACCACTGGGATGGAAGTTACCCTGAGAAGATGTAGGTTTTACAAGAGGAAATGATTTCTGCTTCCCCGCTCATGAAAGATCCTGGGCTAGCATATAGCCAAATTTTCACAGGTTTTCTCCCATTTTTCAAGTTACAGAGCAACACACACATCCTAAAACTCAGGCAAGAAACAAAATATTTACAAGCACTTCTGACATTTGCCCTTATACACCATTGTCTGCCATTTTCCTTGACTTTCTACCCTAAACCCGTTCACCAGTACATCAGCCCTTTCACCTCCACTCATGCATGGTGCCATCCCACGGTGGTACCCATGTGGAAACTCACTGTGCCCTGGCTCCCTACACACTTCCATTTCTACAACTTGGGCGAGGAGAAAAGGAAAGATCAGGGGCCTGAAGGGAACCATTGACAACTGTTTTAGAAGATGATTGAGCAATACACATTTCCAGCATAGCTGCTCTGTGCAGGCATACACCAGGTCCAGGGAGATAACGCATCCAAGGAAGACAGAGTCTCCTCTGGCTGGGGAGGCTGTCTGGAGGAGGAATTACAGGGCGAGGACAGGACTCTTCCTCGGCACTGGGCCTCTGCCAAGACGAGGCAGTGGGATGAAAGGACTTGACCTCTGAAACTTGCCTGAGGATTAAATGAGCTTCTTCACATGGTGTACAAATGTAACTGTTTTGATTGTGGTTTGCCATCCTACTAGACTGTAATAAGAGGTTTTCTCTCAGCATAAACAAATTACATCAACAGCCCAAGGCGTCGGGGGACAGCATGCACACATTTCCTCCATGAGCATCTCCTCTGTGTGACACTGCACCACCCCTTCATCTTGGCAGGGAGGAACAATCTTCCTCACCCACAGGCAGGGCAGGCCACCACAGGCAGATCCTTGCTGGACACCACCATGGTACTCAGTCAAAACAATATAAAAAGAGACAATTACATGCAAAAATTTAGTATGGCAAAGATCCTTTGATAACTTTTGTAAATGACCAAATCTCCTCATTCTCTACTCTGACAGTCACCAGTGACATCTTCCCAAAGTCTAATGTGAAGATGACAAAGGGCTGGGTTCCAACACCTTTACCAAAGAAAATATAGATGCATGAAGAGAGTTGCTTTGCAGCTTCTAAGAATATTTTAAGTAACAGAGTTAAAAGCAGATACAAAAATAGCAATTGACAGAAAACATCATGCTACCTGATGGACAAGTAACAATTATCTTACATGACAACAGATGCTGGACTTCACCCAAGGTGACATAGCACAAGCAGAGAGCATTTCCCCTTTTCAGCACCCCATCTCAAACCTTACAGTTAGTTACACTAACAAAAAATTATAAAGCCATCAAACACTCAACAAGGGGCCTCTGTTATGCAAAGTTCCCACCTCAGAAATGTCTCAGCAAGAAGCTCCTCCTCATTTGTACCATGACAGGTGACACGTAAGTACAGCAGCATACACCTGGCTGTTTACCACACATGAAGCACATAAAGCTGGCTGCTGCCCCTCAAAGGCCCCATGCCTTCTCAGTATTACCAGCAGAGGCAATTCCTAAAGCAGAATCTGATAAAAATCTGAAAGAAGTAGCTTCTAGCATCTGGATGATTTAACTGATGTATGCTAGAACAGTCCTTCCTTCATGTAGTGATACACTGAGCCTAGTTCTGTTATAAATACATCCAGCATAAGAATAATCACATACTCTGCCAGAGATAAGAGGATTCTGTGTACATGGCAATCAGCCTTGGTCACCCTGAGTGAAACACCCAGGGAACTGCAGGTGAAAAAAAGAAAAGATAAAGTCTATTGTAAAGATAGAGTATTGTGTCATTTCTATTATTAATTTCATTCCACTGATGAAGAGTTTCTCTGATGAACTAGGGAACACAGCCACAAACTTCAGACAGCAACTTTCTGAAAGGAACAAATCTAGCAGCCTTCTCATTTTTAATTCCAAGAGAACACTGGTACTGCAACAAATCAATCTCTGTATGCTTCCAAATATCCAGTGGGATATTTGTGTTTAACAATATAACAACACATTAATGCCTCCCAAACACTAACAGTGTGTCAGTGCTAGTTACTGGTAGTCAAACAGAAACTCACTCTTTCACAGCTAGAATGTATGATTAAGTCCCAGCTGCTAAGAATTAAAGAACAGATCAGATTAATGTCTAGAAGGGATGATATATGCAGAGTTCTCCCTCATGAACTGAAGACGGCTCCTTGAAAGACTTTCTACAGGTTCAATGAACACTAAGCAACAGAAGTGAGCTTAAGTGAGTACCTGAGCTTCTACTTGCTGCCTCAGTATGAAGAGCATTTCTGTACTCTACACTGAGGGGTCTTGTATGCAGCCAGAGCTGGCACAAGCTGCAAGGGCCTCCATGGAGTTAAGGTGCCAGAGGGCTGTAAAAGTAAAGTGGAAAGTGAGGTATCCAAAAGCCTAGTATTTTAATACTAAGGAGAAATTTGAAGCTTGCTTATCAGAAACAGCTGCCCTTCACATACAGGACAGCAATGGGGAAAACTATTCAATGATCAGAGCAGAAACCTTTAAAAGGGAGCAGGAATGAAACTATTCTACTCCAACACATCCCTACCTCACTTCACATATCCACATACTCATGATCAGGATTCGCACACACATACTTATTTCAGCCCAGAACCTGTAGAGATTCCTCTGTGGAGTGCTGAGAAGTATTAGCAGTTCGGTCCAAAACTTTGTGCACGTCACCTAAGATGAATACTGCTCAGCTTGAGTAGAAATAGCCACTGTTAGAAAAGGAGTCTCCTCAATTATCAATCATTTCTACATCAGCACATATAGTCCAGGCACATTCCTTGTTTTGGTGCACCTCTTAGAGCATACTTTTACAGTCCAGACGAAGGCTACAAAGAGATGACTAATCACCTCACACTATAAAACAGAAATATTTGGCTAACTGACTGGTACTGAGGAGCATCCAAAACAACAAAAAAGTTGTTCTCTCTTTTCCACCAAAAAGTTCAGCACTCTGCTCCTCCTTCCCCCTTTCCTTTCACTGAATGAATATGGTTGGTCCAGCTGGTTTTATCTCAGTGACTTGAAACAGCTTTGCTCTTCTTCACTACAGGTACATGTGGCTCATCACAACAGTCTGTGCCTAGAAGACACTACCAGTCTTCCACTGGACCTCACTACCAATGCAAATACTTTTAACTTTAATTTCAAAGCCCATCTGTTTTTTCAACCAAACTGTTCTTTTTTCAGAAGTTATTGAACACTTATAATTGTTTGTATATAGACTCAGGCATTTATCTTTTCTATTTCTTACCTAGTTGCTACTCTGTAAGACTGCCTACTGAAGAATAGCCAAAGGCAACTTTAATTCTTCATTGGTCTGGTGAACATTTGGAGCAAACCAAGTAACTGCTTTCAAGTTTTAACCCTCCTAATTCAGGGCAACATGCATTTTTCAGGATGACAACACTATGAGCCTAAAAGTAATAAATCCTTCTAAATGCTGTACATCTTTGAGATATAAAATATCCATTGGCAGCAAGTCCAGGGGAGGGGAAAAATGTTTTATATAGGCTTTTCATACTCATTTAAGTATTTTGGCTTCAAATACAGTGGTAATATTAGGTACTTTCATCACTGATACAAGATTATACAATTAAAAAAAAAAGAAAAAAAATTACTTTTACATCATACTTCCTCTTCAAACTGGGCTTCAAAGCCCCAGTACTTTTGAGTGTTCACCTAATAAAGCAACCAATTCTTTCATGTATTGGCATTATACAGATATTAAGCTTTCCTTACTTAAAGGAAGAAAAGTGTTAACTGGAAAACCAGATTATCATTCTGACAGTCTTCTGCATGCAGAAAGATAGAATTGCATCCTTGCATCTGACAGAAGTATTTAATGCCTTTATAAAAGCACTGTGGTGTAAAGTTACAATGTTAGAGGTCTTTGATTTCTTTGCTTTTGTTTCAAAATATTATTCCTGTTTGATGAAGTTTTTGCAAGATGTCTTAGGTCCACATGCTGGATTTCTTGGCCCTGAACCATGCATAAAGCATTCCAGCTTCCTTAATTTTTCATACACTTGAAAACACAAGGAAGGATGAGCTGCAATCCAGCATAACTCAAATAGGAAGCTAAGAGTCGTGACAAGTTCTATGTCTGCTGAATATTACAAAGTTCTGTTGGTTTACAAGCTTTTTCCTTATTGTCAGTGAAAGATCCACACTAAAAAGAAAGAAGCCTTGCATCTATAAACCACTCGGGGAAAGCGGGTATGTAAAAACCACAGAACTACACTGGCTTTAGAGGACAAGACCATTTCTCCCAGATACTAGCTCACATTTTTGTGTAAGATAAGACACGAAGCTATGTGCAACAGAGAAAGCTCAACGCAGAACCAAGCTCGTGTATTCTTCTCTACACTGTGTGAACAAAGAAAGCACGTGGTATTGATTCCATGCCCGGGACCATGCTCCCTAGCAGATCACTGCAGTCATGTCCAGCTGCCACCATAAGGCTCCCAAGGCAGCTGCAGATGTCAAATGCTGCATGAGTTGATGGGCAAGCAGATTGCCTCTGCTGCCTGCAGCGCAGGGCAGGCACGCTGCGCAAAGGTACACAAACCTAATGACAAGGTCACCTCTCAGGCCCACATCACATCTGACCTGCCACACCTTGGGTGCAAAGCAAGAACTGCTCAGCATATGAGCCAAATATAGCAGGGCCACTGGGCTGAAAACAACGCTGTGGAAGAGGCCCTGGTTCTGAACTTGAGCCAACAACGTGCCCTCGCAGCAAAGAAGGCCATCAGCTTCCTAAGCTGCATAAGCTGTATTAGACAAAGTGTCACCAGCAGGTCAAGGGAAAGGATCCTTCCCCTCTGCTCAGCATGGCTGAGACACACTTGGAATGCAGGATCCAGTTCTGGGCTCCCCAATATAAGAGAGACAAGGACTTACTGGAGCAAGTTGTCCAGCAAAGGGCCACAAAGATGATTAAGGAATGGGAACATCTCTCATACAAGGGGAGGCTGAGAAAGCTGGAGAAGAGATGCCTTAGAAGGGTCTTATCAATCTGTTGAAATACCTGAAGGAGGAAGGAAGTACAGATTCTTCCTTGGTGCCCAGTCACAGGACAAGAGACAGTGGGCACAAGCTGAAATTCCCCTTAAACATAGGAAGAAACTTTTACAGTGAGGGTGGTCAAACACTGGCATGGATGCCCACACAGGCTGTGTAGTGTCTACCTCTGAAGATGCCCAAAATAAAACTGAACAGAGGCCTGAGCAACCTGCTGTAGCTGACCCTGATCTGAGCAAAGCATTGGACTAGATGATCTCCAGAAGAACCCTTCCAATCTTAACTGTCCTCTAATTCTGTAAAAAATAAAGAGAAAGAATATAAAAATACTTGTAAAACTAGTAAGAATGCATATAAAGAAATAGGGGTTTTTTAAGCTGAGAGTGCCAGTCGTTGAAGTTTTATCAGTAGACTCAAGTGAGTTACTACTTTCATTCTTCACCCTTCACAGAGAAAGGAAAAACTGTTTTAACCCCATAAAATTTTTATCAACAGTTTACCAACCAGCTGAGAAAATAAGTGGCAAAATAATACTTAAAAAAAACAAATTAGTGTATTATGCTATTTTCCCCAAGCCTTCACTGCCAGTCTTGAATTTTTAAAGTTATTAACATGCTAATTAGTACATGTTGAAATAAAAAGTACCTGTTGTGATAAATAATTACACCCCAGAGAATACTGAAATGTTTATAAAAACAAATTTCTTCATAATTCAAAATGATAGCACACATTTTTTCATTATGCAGCACATGAAAGCATGCTGGCCGCATGCTTATATTCCATCCACATGTGCCCAGTGAAAATCATCGCCAAAAGCAAGAGCTCTCCTTGAGAGAACAAACAAACAAACAAAAAAAAGGCAAGAAAGAACATAATAAAAACATTTGTCTGAGTAACTCATTACCAAATTACAAGAAATTAATAAGCTAATAACCTTTTTCAAAGAAATCCATCTCACTTAGATTTTATTTTACTATTTCATGCCAATGATGAGACTGACTCAAATAATTTACATTCAAATGTGAATGTGAAGTTGCTCAAGACTGTGTATCTAGGGAAGAAATCCAAGGAAACAGTCTGGTCTCTTACTGCAAACCAAAGAAAGCAATTCTCAAAATAAAAACTGACTTTTTCTAAAGTCACAAAACAATAAAGTCAGACTATTTCTTCCTTTGAGGAGTTTCTGTGCGTCTCACTGCCTTGAAATTCCTCCATAGGGGAATGGTATCTTCCGTCTGGACTCAAGGCTGTTGGTGGGCAGCTCCATTCAAAACCCATAAATCCTGGCATCCCTCTGATGCTGACACTCAGTGAGCAACAGCACTGCCCTGACCAAGTCTCCTGCCTTGCCTTCTTGCCAGGATGCTTTTTCACAAAAGCTCTGCCCCAACTCAGCGTCTCCTGAGCACATTTTCCCACAAAAAGGAATACAAATGTGCAGAGCTAGCTAAATGCATGCTCCGTGACAAATGGGACATGTGACTTTCACTGGTGTCACAACGGCACCAGCTGTAGAAGTTGACTCAAGGAGAGGACAACGTGAAAAGATGGAACAAGCCTTTATGCCTTCGGCCAGCCTAGTGTTCCTTACTAACAGAGGTAAATGAACCTGTCATGTTAACAAGTACTTATCCACAACTGGATTTAGCTGCATCCGGTACTGGCATGGCATGCCAGTATCTATTGGAAATAAAAATACTGAGGAATACTATAAAGTAGGAAAGGTTGTTCTGCCCTCTGTGTCATGATGATTACAAATGAAGACAATGCCCAGTTAAAGAGACACTATTCAAAGTCTGGTAATAAAGCCATTTCCAGAGGTAAAACAGACAGACCCTTGGGAATGCTTAAGCAGATGCTTAAGCACTGCTGGAGTGCTCCACACTGCTGGAGTGTCTGACATAGCAGCAATATCTGGGGGCGAAGAAACAGTGAGAGACGAAACAACTCCCATTCATGTTAAAGGGATTAGGATCAGCATCTTGCAGAGGTACTCCACAAGCCACACAGAAATCAACTATGTTTTAAAAGTTCTACGTATAATAGAAGCAATGCCAAATTTTTTTTCAGGATAGACTTCACTGCATTACATTTATTCCCAGCCAGATCACACACAGCCTGCTGCCCACACCAGAGAGCACCTTGGCTAAGCTAAGGCCATTCCAGAGAGGTTTCACAGATCAGAAGATGCATTAAGGGATTTGATTTACAGGAATTATTTTAACGTTTTGCTAATCTAAGTGATACTGCATTAAACCCACTCTAATACCCAAATTAATACAGTTTAGAATAGGAAAAAGAAAAGATTGCTCTATCAACTTGCAAAGCCAAGCACCTGCTGACCATCAACCCAATATACATTTCATAATAAAACCACACACTAGAGAGGGCATTAAATGTTAAATGTAGTGAATGTAAGTGTAGTGAAGCACGGTGCCTGGTGGGAGGAAAGTTACGTGGAGTATGCAACCTAATCACAACAGCTCCATGTGGGAAAAGCTGGAAATGTAAGGCACATAGGAAAGTTGTCCCAAAGCAGCAATCCCATTTCTCACTTTGTTCAAAGGCTCACAGGATTTACCCTCTACATAATAACTGTAACCTAAGGAAGCACACTGAAAAAAATGACAGGCAAATGGGTATTCCACCACTCAGTTCCCATTAGCAAACCATATATGCCGAAATCCAAAAAGCCTCCTTTGCTGGAGTCTTTAGTAATTCATGGAAGCCAATTACTGAGTGCTTGTAAAACTCTTCAGATGTTTCTTTGATACCCTAGGTCAGCTAGGTTTGTACAACAGGCACAAACCACACACTCCCCAACCACTTGAAACAATTTGAAGGTAAAGAAGCCAAGACGTGCATCAAACCTCTAGCTAACTTTTATGGAACTTTGCACTCCTGCTGCTGTTTCTGGTTTCCATTTTATTCCAGCACTTCTCTTATTATTTAATGATTTACATAGCACCTATATCCATAGCTATCAGCCATCCTTCCCATATAGCCTTACAAGGACTTGTTTAGATTTGCAGGGGAAGGGGAGGAAAGGGGGTTCCTTCTGACCGCACTATGTCAAGGTTGTTGGAAGCCAGCAAATCCTGGCCTCCTGACCCATTTTTAAATAGCAAATTATCAAAATAGTCCTCACGCTGTTTCTCACTAAAATCAGTTTTATGATTCTTCTCATAGTGAGAGATAGAAATCTGCATTTTGGTGACAAACAATGTGAAGCATTCTGTAACTTTCACTTTAAAAGGATGCAAGAATCACTGGCTCCTTACAAACTTGACATACTCAGCACACACACACAAAAATTTAAACAAGTCCTTTTAAGGCTGCATAGCTTCTGTCTTAAAAAAAAAAAAAAACAACCCTCACATATTTGCTGGACTGGGTTGCTAGCGCTTCCCAGGGCGCTTCTCCATCCCTTTACAAGAATCAAACTGTGCCCTGTCCCCAGACACATGGGGACAAACCCACCATCTCACTTGTCACCGGCGGGGAAGGGATGGCCGAGTGACATTTCTGCTGCTTGGCAGAAACCTTAGAATAAATTATAAAAAATAAGAATAATTTAAAATTACGCTACAAATGGCCAAAAAAAAATAAAAAAAAAAAAAAGGAAAGTGGGGAAAAAATGAAATCGGATTAAATCACTGACACTACAAGCTATTTTTCTGCCCCAGTGAAACTAAAGCTCAACCTTCATTTTCCTAATGCACTCGATTACCGATCTTTGCTGGCTTCAGTTCTGCGTTTCCTGCCTTTGTGATATTAACGTACTTTAAAGCCCAGAAGACCAACTGGTACATAGGATCTGTCCCCATCATAAATACATTCCATAATAAAAAAAATATAGAGATGAAAGTATCTCCTAACTTTTTCAGTTTTTATGCCCTCCAGCACGTTTTGTCTCCATGGATACTAAAGGCTCTACTTTTCATTTATTCTGTGTGGAAATATGAGCCTTTGAACAGATACATACAACACTAATGGTCCTTACACACAAAAACCACCACAAATTCCTCCATGCAAATCTTTTCAATATGAAATACTTGTTCTGTGAAAACCGATATTTCTTGTGGACCCCACAAATCCTGGGCAGAAGAGGTATTTCCTATTTCAGTCAACTTTTTTAACGAGAGAATGTGACAAGAGAAAGGTGAGCATCAGCTGACTGAGAGGCTGTTCAAGAAAGACCCTGCTTCTATGGAATAAGCTTCTAATTGCTAACCTGAGTTTATTTATGGCTAGTTTATGATTCATAGCTGTGCTTTAATGGAAAGAATTCTTTCTTTTCTGTTTATTCCCTTGATACATCATTGACAATAATCACACCCTTCTCATCTTCCCTTTCACTATGCTAAGCAACATTATTCTCCTTCAGTCCTCAAGATGACAGTACCTCTATTTCCTTAATTGTTTTCATACAGACAATTTCTCCAGACATTAATTCATCTTTCTTGAACACGAGGCACTGGAAATGTACTCCTATTCCCAGTGAAACTGTATCAGTGCTCTTTGCAATGCTATAAACACTTTTCTTTCTCTACCAGAAATCTAACAGCAAATACAAGGCTTATTGGGTAGAAGAGGAAAAAAAGAATCCCACACTTTTCAAAAATGCAACAACTATGAAGGAGAACCATCAAATTATTTTAACACAATCTTGTTATGGTAAAGTTATGCTTCATTTTCCTCTCCCATTCATCATTATTCCTTGTTTTTAATAATGACTTCCTTGTTCTAAACTCTTTCACACAACAAATGTCAGAATAATCAATCTATAGGTGCCCAAGTCAGATTTTTGCTTCTTTTTCACAGGAGAAAAAAATATTTGTTATTCTGCAGTCATATGTGAACAGCTCTGGAAGGACTGAGCTATCAAAAATGCTTGAGATCACATTTTAAGGTTTATGTGTCAGCCCCTACAATATTTTGAGCTGATGTCTAATGACACAGCCAACACAAACCTTGCAGAGAAAGTAGTATACTCTACAAGAACAATGAATATAGCTAGGGAGAGGACTTTGTGCCATTACTACAGTCATTTAGGGATTGATATCATATGGTTCCCAGGATCCGGGAAGATCAGACACTTAGGTTTTATTCTTAAAACAGAGATTCTATTTTTCAGGCCCTCATTCACACAAATAACCTTGTTTTAATACAGCACCTCCAACATTATCACTCTATTGAGAGTGGAAGCAGAAAGTATCTCATTTTGAGATAATCTCTATATTATTTTTAAGGTATACTACTTATTCAATGCATCATGGCTTAATTTCAGTCCCTGATTCTGTGTTTGAAGGACATCTTTCATTTGCATCAGCTTCCTCTGCAAAGAACTCTGCTTAACTTTTTACAATTTGCACAGAAGCCTTTAGCCTTCTTTGTTTGCAGGATCTCTGCTTACCCTTTATTCTGAGGCAGTTAGTTAATCGTACATTTGCATTTTCAATATAATGCTTTATGTGCAATTTTGACAGCTTGAGGACTTTTGTTTTCTGGAGAAAAAAATTTTAAAAAAACCCCAAAACCTGTCCCCTGATCTCTTCAGTTTAGTTAATTGATTCCCTTAACTTTATTCCCTGCATTTTGTTCAAATTCCATTTGAAATTGGTTAAGTTGTCAGCATTTGCTCCAGTACTGTTTTCATAGTCAGCTCTTCCACAAGGTCATTCCTACATACCAAAGCCAAGCCTGAAATGGAGTGATCTTTTCATTCAGTAACTATTAGGAGAAGAAATATGTTGACTACTACATCCAGAAATATCCTTCCTATCATTATTAATAGCATCTTCTCCAAGGAATAAAAGTTTCCCATAGATATGGATCTCCCAGTAGCATTTCCTTCCCCAGCAACGTCGACTTCTCCACAAAAGCTGAACTTGGGATCTACAGCAGAGCCCAAATGCCATCTCACTGCACCTCACATCCCAAACCTGCCCAGATAAGGTAAAGCAGGACGAGGAGCAGAGACCTGTGCACTTGTCCACCCCATCAACCCGGAGGCCTTCCAGGCAACCAGCAACTGGGATTACCTTCTCACCACCCCCAGGCCATTCTGGCACTGTGTCAACAGGCTGGGAAGCATAACTAACAGTGTTGTATATTTCATTAAAAATTTACTCAGAATCCATTTTTAAAGTACTCCAAGTTACAAAAAAAATTAAAAATTCATAAACTTTGCCACGGTTTTTAAAACTTCTTAAGTTTGTGAATCCCTTCTATCAAAAAATTGAGAAAATTAGCCAATCTGACCTAACAGAAGATTTTTATCATTATTAGACATATGTTTACAGATGGACAAGTTTGAAGACAATTTATTCTTAATTTGGCATTTCAGAAGCACCTCTCACCTTTGTAGTGTAAGAAAGGCAGCTTTAAGTACTTGAGTGCAGTTGTATTTATTAACACTTTGCATGAGTCACCACTTCCAAATGCCTTATGCTGTCCTTAAAATCATACTGGCATATATTTCCTTTTAACATTTTGCTAAGTGCTACTAAAACTTTACAGCCCTGGGGGAAAATTATGTAGGAGAGAGCTGGCACACTTACACTTTAAACAATGAGACATGCATAGATCTGTTCATCCTTTACCCCATTCAGATTCACAACAAGCAAAAAAACCACCTTTACTTAATGTAATGTCATCCATAAAATTTTACAAGTATGGATTACATTTCCCCCAGAAAATGCAATGCATCCCTGGTAACTCTGCACAAAGGGTCACTGCTTAGCACAAAGATAATGATCTTAAATCTTATGTGTAGCCATGTGTGAGAGGGAAAAAGCCAACATGAATTTTAAAATATATATTTCATTTTAGAAACAAATAGCTTTACAATAGCTTCTCTTTAAAGATTATGTACTGTTCTGACTTCTTAGTCTTTTATTTTCTGTTTTCAAAAGTTTGGCAAAACAAAGAATAGCACCACTGAAGTGAATTAGTTAGGAAGAGGACTGAAAAAGTTCACATTATTTCTTTTGAGTTGGTGAGGTCATCTTTGTCAAATACCTATATAAGTTCCAGGCAGATGTGTGTTTTTTCCATTGACAATGTATCTGTAACCACTGATAGTGAAATGTAGAAGATGGAGGTTTCCTCCAAATTAAGCTATCCATGCAAAAGTGAGTTACTGTCACAGGAGTAGTGGTGCAAACAAAAGGAATCTGTTCGTATGAGCAGAGGGATTGCCCACTGTAATGAGCATCTGCTTCACCTCCTGGGGTTTAATGTGGCAGGAATACACCTAGGACCTCCTTCCACAGTTGCTACTCCAAGGACCAGGAGTTTTTATTCCCCTGGGCCATGCCACAGATACTGGCAGAAGGGCAGGGGGGGCTGCAGCAACTGCAAAGGATCAGTGCTTGGGCTGTGGGCTGGTTGCCAGACCCAAAAGCAGCAGGGTCACCTCATCTATGCCCTTCTCTCTCTCATCAGTGCTTTGCAACTTCCCCTCCTTTTCATTCCCCATTATCTTCAGTTTGCTATCTCCCAACTACACCTCTCCCTCTTCTGTCCCCAAAACCAAGCACCATTAACCAACACATTTCAAGAGATACTCCAGCAGAATGAGAAAGATGAGATATGTCCTCAGCTTCCCTCTTCTCCTCCACCTGCAGAGGCAGCAGATCTCAGTCTCTGAGAGGATGCTTCTTCCTTACTAAGGAACTGCAGAATAAAGTTGATTAAGGCAACTATTTAAAAGATGGGAAATAAAAAAAGAAGTAAAGCCATGAGCTGAAAAGGTTGCCAAGGGCGGTATTCATCTAAATGAAGAACACTGCAATGTTGATGTCAGCTGCTAAGCTTGGGCTCCATTTATAGTTGGGGTGAGGACGGGATCATGACAGAGGACATTTTCCCTCTGACTTCAGGCTATGAAATGAGCTCCTGTCACTCTACTCTCACATTTTTTTCCCCACTGTGTGCGAAGTTCATCCCTGAAGAAAGCAACAAATGCAGAGGACAGTTTCTAGGCAGAGATACAGAATAAGGGTGTCCCTTCACAGCAGAGCCAGCATCCCTTCCACAGGCAAAACAAAACGAAGGGAGGAGAACTTGGATAAACAGGCCAGCAAAAGTGCAGTCTCAACTAAAAGCTCATATGCCCACATTGCCCCAAGAATAAATTTAAGTCAATATGAAAAGTTGGTCACAGGGCTCTGGAAGAGCCCTTCAGCTGAAGGAATGAACTGAAAAAAACATCCTACTTCTGAGACACAGACCCTGCTGTGTTTATCTAAGAGATTACACATAGCTGTGTGCAATAGTAAGGGGCAGGGATCCACAGCCCAGGAGGTCCCCCACCTCTTACATTCCGAGATACCAGCCAAGGCAAATTTTGCTAACTTTTCAAGTATTTTCCTTCCCAATAAATCATTTTCCAGTTTCACACAATTATGAAGAGTTACAGGCTCAAAGACTGATTTTCTTATAAAAAAGTAACATTAAAACAGAACAAATATGCTTTTTGAAACTTTCAGGAAAAGGAACAGTCCCGTAATTTGCCAGACACGTAAGTAATAATTGCACTAGCATGTTTTCAGAGTGCTTTTCATCTCTTTGCTATTGCCATTCTCTTTGAAGAAGAAGCAGATTCTTGGGAGAACAATAATTAAGAGAGTCAGTCTAGAGATCATTTCCTCCAGTCCCTCTGCAGTGCTAAATCGTATGAGTCTCCAGGAAACAGAGTAAAGTGGACAATCTAAAAACAATCTAAACCTACTACAAATGGGAGGAAGATGTGTACCAAAGCANTTCCCCCCATTTTCCTTGATGCTCAAACCTACAGAGATTTACTAAGACTAGAAGCACATGTTTCAAAGGTCACTTAGAAAGTAATTTAAATACATTTAAGATTACGTACATATAAACCTATGAAAAGTGTAAGTGAGCCAGGAAACTACCAAACACTCCTGACACAAATATAAGAAACCTGTGACTAAGAGGCAGGATCATTGTACACTCCCCCCAGAATAAGGCCAAATGGCAGACAGAGTTTTGATCCCAAAGCAGAGCAAAAGCACATGAGCATCAGCAGAAGGCACCAGAAAGCAGGCTATCAGAACTAATAAATGACCTGAGAAACTTCTGGATGAATTCTTTTTATGCCTCAGCTCCAGCCTAGGTGCTGTGAAAGAGGCACCCTCCTGCAAGCACAGCTACAGGTAAAAGTGCATCAATATAATTACTGCAAGCTCACCACTGCTTTACCAATACATGAATCTGGGCCCTTATATTTTTCTCCAAGTTGGTATACTGTTCATTTGCATAACTAACACAATTATTTCTGCTGCTGTCAGAATCTCAACTCTTTCTTCCTTCTTTTTATTTGACGAACTTTTACACTGGAAAGAGAAGATTTTTAAGGAAAAGGATTTCTGAGAAGTAATTGTGCAAAACTCACAGGTGAGGTTTCAATAATACCAACACTGAAAATACCACAACAGTCCATACTCACAATTAGGCCTTAGAACAGCAAATCTAAGCTTTCATCGGAACATGGAATGTTGCTCTGTTTTACAAGATACAAGAAATGACTGTACTCATGAAGGAAGCATTTTTAAATGGATAACTGAACTTAGTTTTGGCAAGGTAACTTGAGCATCTTCTAGTAAGTGCGGACAAGCTTTGTTACAGCCTCAGGAGGCCAAGCAGCAAGACTTGCTCACTCCTCCAGCGTGGTGGCCATCGATGCCAATGGCATTCGTTAAAGACCAGCTGTGATGATGTGATTGGGTGATCTTGTGGATAATCTGAAGTGAATCCTTCCAGCAGAGAAGAAATACAGGAACGGTATACAAAAACATACACAACTAATACATTGTCATGTACATATGAAGGAGAAAGATAGAAAGCAGACAAGCTTCTGATTACAAGGATCTTTTTCTCCCCAAAGAAACATCTTTTGAGCATTGCTCCTCACTAAGGTGATGGTTTGGCCTTTACTTACACGGGTATGTCAGCAGGGCTGTTTATATGAATGTGCAACTCAGTCTCAAGTGTTGCTCTTCAGTGATGCTGATGCTTTAGCGAGCAAACAAAAGCTGCAGCTGAAGTCTGGGGGAGCTATCAACCCCCAGGACCAACGAAAACCAAGACATTGGAAAGTAGTTGACAAGACTCAGGATTCACTGAGCATGGGAGGGCAGGGGCATTTTTTTCAGCCCTTTTTTGAGTGCCAACACAGTCTCTATAGAAGGAATTCTTTTAAAGTGTTACTCAGGCAGAGCATGCACCAAGCACTGGTGTATGCTGGCTGAAGGGGCAGTGGTCTTGCAGCAACTGCCTGCTGCCAGCAGGAAGGGAGGTCAGGAAGATATCCAGCCACACCATCAGTAGGACTGTATCTACAATGCCCACCCAAACACCACATTACTTCTCTTGTTTGAAACAAATGTGAATACTCCTGTAGCTCTGAGCAGGTCAGGATAGCCCTGACCTTCGGTCTTCACTGTATTTGCTTATTTATTACCATCACTGAGGCTGAAAGCACCACTCATAAGGCTGGGATCATCTGTGTGTGGCACAACACGGACAAAAAGGACTCCCCAAATGCAAAGAATCTGCATCATAAGACATAATTATAACGGGTGACAGGGAATACAGAGCCATTCATTTACCCACTTCTGCTTCAAG
Source organism: Dicrurus megarhynchus (assembly GCA_013399195.1). Taxonomy (NCBI): domain Eukaryota; kingdom Metazoa; phylum Chordata; class Aves; order Passeriformes; family Dicruridae; genus Dicrurus; species Dicrurus megarhynchus. Next base: position 1,138,404 of record VXAD01007405.1, read on the forward strand.
CAGGCAAACCTTGAGGAGATTAGAAGAAAGCTCATGTAAAAGCAACGTCGTTTGCCTGATGAATGGAATCAAAACATCTGTTTCTTTGTCTGCTTATTTGGAGCCAGATTGAGAAACTGCACTTAAGAGTTAAATCTCTCTCTAAATACCTAAATATGCACTGTGATGAGTCAGAGTATTTATTGTTGCCTTGCTCCAATCACCCTGTTAAATCTGCATTCAAGCTTTCTTTAAAAGGGATCCACAAAGATAGCTAGAGGCCAGTTTAGGCAAAATAGCAAGACATTAATTCCTCATGGTAACTCCATTAACTGCAGAAACTTATCCCAGAAAAAAATGTGACCTCCCCTTTCCCGCCTTGCTTTTGCATCCTTAATAGATAAATAGAAATTCTACTCAGTTAACAGAAAACTGAGTAGTATTACCATTAGTGGGAAAAAAAAGCTTCATGAGAGAAAACAGCGAGATGAATCACCAAGACTATAACAAGGTTATTTGTGAAAACCAAGGACATACGTACACACTCTATTACACAATATTACTTCTAAATGCACCAAAATGCATTAAGCACTTTACAGAACAAGCAATGTACAAACTCTGCTCGTCAGTTTATAATTTTGACTTCATAAACTCTGAAACCATCCTCACCCCTTGTCAAGCAGCCATGCAACTGCTGGGATTTTCAGAAGCAATGACTGAAACCTGCTTTCAGTTTTGAAGTTTGTTTTACACCAGACCTCGGGAGCAGAGCTGCAGCATTTCAGAAAATTTCAATAATATATACTGTAAAGAAAACATTCGTCCACCTGAAATGAAACCTTGACTTAGCCTGGTCTTGCACCCTTAAGAGAGGAACAGTGTTAGAAAAGTGATCAAACCTACAAGTGTCTCAAACACACAAGACTAACACACACAATGCAATGACAACTTATACAAGACAAGGGGAAAAACAAAGAGAGAGTCATTTTAACATAAATCCTCTGTATCTTTGCAGCTGAAGGTCTTCATTTGAATTTGAAGGGTTCAAACCAAAGCCCCACCTTGCAAAATGACACCAGCAAAATTAAAGGAAATATAATTAACAAATGTCAACAGCATGAAGATCTGAGCTCTAACAAGCCTATCTTGGGAGAATGTGTGTTGCCACATGACACGCATAACTTGGGAGACGTGAAAAACCTTGCTATTTCCTGTGGCTTTGAGTGAAAGGGACACTCTAATCTGCAAAGCCTCACACATTTAAGTAAATAGTTATTAATAGTCAATTGTATTTATTTTAACACCACATGATGTAGAAAGCTGATTAAAAAGTGTAAATGTTCCACCAGAAATCATACAGAATGGGTTAGGCTGATAAATGTGCTCTGCGCAGCATTTTCACTAAAAATTGTTGTGCATGATATATATAGAGCATCTGTATTTCATGATGGTTGCAAGAGACAGAATTTAAGAGAACTTCAAAAGAAGCAATAAATAAAAAACCATCACCAGAAACACGTTAGTAAAGGAAAGGAATTCAATGATACTTCTTCAGTTGGAATTACAGGCATGAATTCTGCATAAAGGACAAGTGATTTAAACAATTGGTACAAAATATAGTAAGATACAAGTAAACTCTGATTAATATTACATGCTAGCTAAAGTAACAGGCACTCTATTTGCAGGCATAGATAATAATTGCAAGGACTTCCTGGCAATAATATTTCTTGTCAAATACTTCGGGCTTATGCTCAAGAGAGAGAAAAAAAGAAAACCCAGCAGCTTGCAACTCATCAGATTTTCTCCCTGTGTGCATTTCAGTTACTTTTTATTTAAGGTAGGGACAAGAAATACTGTCCCCTGCACCTTTTTAAGTCTTGCTGAGAGAAAGGAGTTGCAATAGCATAAAACAGTTTTGCTGCACAGCAACAATTACTGGGTATTATCAGGCAACACCAGATGAAAAAGAAAAAAAGCCACAGCCTGCAGCCTCAGCTGGCCAAATGAACAGGGCTGACTCCTAGTAAAGGCATCTTTTCAAATTGAGCTGTACAAACCTCAAAGATGCTGAAAGACAATACATTTGACAATCAGCCAAGTAATTTTTTCTCATCACTTCACAGAAGATGACTAAAGGCCCCTATGACATATTTAAGGGCACAAAAACAGTTCTTGCTTACCTGGGTTTGAGAAAGCCTGCACCAATGAAAATACAGAATGAGATTACTTTAAATGGATGATGGAAATGCAGAAATGAAAAATGACACAAATTGGAGTGACATACAGTATTGGAAAACTTAAAGTCATATCACTGCAGCAAGGGCCACAGTCTTGACTCAAGTTCAGCCTAATTTAGAGACTAGTAGCACTCTGGCAATTTTAACTTACGGCCAGAAATGCTGCTCTAGTACTGAAGGATTTAAATAGTCTCCAGCCATTATGCATATTCTCTGGAAGTAAAATACATGATTCAGCATCACTAACAACCAGCTATCCAAAACCATGCAGAAAGACTCAATAACTGGACACTCACAAATTTCTCATATCAAGGAATGCTTTCAAGACTGCAATGCTATCAGAAAACAAAGATTTGCAAGGACCACTTCCAAAGCCATGAATCACCTGTACTGGGACAACTAGTGTTCATTAGACAACTCACAGCAGGGAGAATGCCTCCCAAAAAAAAAAAGTTAGCCAGGAGGGAATTCATCAGCTGATCAGCATTCAAAAAGGACAAGAGCATCTCCTCTGTAAATAAATGTAAGCAACTCTCCTTGTTACAATACAGTAACAAAAACATTTGACACAGTAATGTACAATGCACAATTAGCTCTTTTTACCCTTTTTCTCCTCTGTAATTCTGACAGAGGTTATTTCTGCCCTCTTGCAATGTTTTTATCATCTTAAATTCCTAAAATATAGAATTCAACATTGCTTCACATGGGCTGTGCTTTCATGCATGGAAAATCCTGACTAAAATGCAGATGCATTCTGGAAGAAGACAGATAAAGGGCAAGAAAACTCAAAAATTTGCATTTAATTAATCCATTCTCCTGTGGCCTTATTTCAGATTTATATCAATCTAAATTAGTCATCACGAATACATTTCAGGGTAAGACATGAAAAAATAAAAAAATCCACAAATATTTATAGAGAAATTCATGTTGATGGTCCTCAATAACTCTGAAAACTCCTTCCAGTCACAGTGTCCAACTGCAGCCTCACTCAGCATAAGAAAACAAAGCAGCCCAGAATGAAGAACCAGCAAGATCCTTGCCCAAAAGATAAAACTGTGTGCCATGAATCACAATGGATTCACTTTCTGCTGAAGGACTGTGAACTGCCTCTGGAAAGCCCAGTGGCTTTAAATCCAAAACTGCCAGGTCATGCTGAGAGCAGGACTGACTCATGCACTCGTGTGACATTGTCGTTTTTGCTCCTGGAAAACTTAAGCTTCTGTCCATCAGGTACTACTGGAAGCAAGGGATGCAATTTTCAGCTGCTCACAGCTCTGTATCACAGTTTGCAGTCATCTCCCGTGTTCCTCCAACAGTCATCGAAGGCAATTCAGCTTTTGAGGTTACAGGGCCATGGGTCAGCATCTCCCCTACTCCTGACCTGGACAGAGGTGCTAGGATGTGCTGCCTGTCACCCAAATGATGCTGAGAGCTTTGCACGTGCATCTCTCCAGTGCAAACCCCTCACTGAGGTACGTACCTGATCTCAAGACCCAAACATGTGGCATCCCTCACTGCAGGGGCAGCCCCCGAGGCTCACATGTGCTTCTCATGGGGTGAAACAAAACTCCCTTGTCATTGCTGCTTCCTCTACTTTTGCAAGACACTGCAGACACCACAAGAAGTAAGAGACTCAGCAGCTACAGCCCTGAAAGAGCTTGCTGAAAGACATGCACTCTCCAGTTAAAAGCCAAGCCATGTACTTTCTCTTCTGCCACCTGCTCCTACCATTTGCCCAGCTGTGCTGAGAGGCCAGAACATGCTGTGAACTCGACTACAAAAGCACTTACAAGGGAGACCACAGAAACAGGCATCTGGGAGAGGAAGCAATCAGCTAATCAGGGGGTTCCTCAATTATTCGTAGAGATCTCTGCTTGCAAACAAGAAAACCCCTCGGACATTCTACCACAAGTTCCTCAGTGCCACACTCTGCAGTAAAATAAATCACTCACTTTTATTTAAGATAACTTTCATAGAAATGGGGAATATTTCCAACACTCAATATGTGCAGCTACAAAAGCTGACATTTAAAGGATACATAATAACAGTATGCAAATATTAATGACAGCCTGCAGTGATACAGGACAAGAAAAATTTACCACAGAAGAAAAAAATAAACATTAAAGGCCACAGTACCAATTAAAGGATGTTTTGTCCAGAGGGTCGCTGGAATGCACGACAATTTGCCAAGGGAAATGGAGGGTGTGGCCTCTGCACAAAGCTGGACTCCACATCTGCTTCAAGAGCTGGGACATATTTCAGCAAGAACAGGACCAGGCTGCAAGTACCTACGGTTTTCTTTCAGCACATTTTGCTCATGGGTTTGGTTTGGTTTTCATACAGATAGCTCTACATACTGTGCTCACTGAAAACCCTCACCTGGAAAGCAGAAATACATTTCCAAGTTTTTAAGCAATCTTAATCAAACAATGATCTTCAGATTCTTTTCCACAGCTTGTGTTTAAACAAAGTGCTTTGCAAGCCTCAAGATATTTATTAATAGGACCAGACTGGAAAAAATACAGTAATCACACAAATGAGAATTTCAGCCAGCAAGGATACTGAATCCATATGCCAAGTCCCATACAGATGAGTGTAACAGGACCTTTTACAAACTAACAGGAAAAAGGGGACAATAGTCATCATTAAACACCATTTAATTTAGGTCTCTGCATCAAATCTGACACCCCAAACAATGCAACTAACTTTGTAAATATTTAAAACTTGGCAAATACTATTACCTTTATCAACATCAAAAGAAAACAACTGCAAGTTTCAGGAGATAAGACACTCAGGCCAAAGTTTGGGTGCTATAGGCATACTTAGTTATTCAAGATGCTTGGTTTCAAAGACATTGATCGTCTACAGTAAACAAAAACAGTGAAGGCTCTAATCTACTATAATTACATAGCACAGTAGTAGTTATAAAATCATAGTTTCATCTATCTTCATGGTGGCGCAGCAAAAGTGACCAATAATCAGATTCATATAAACTAATGCACAAAAGTATGAGATGTTATTTTGAAGTAAACAATTCAATTGTATGATGAAATATCAACAGCCTCCAGTATAATTTCCACAGCTTCAATCACCTGCTTCAAAAATGTAAAGCATCCAAGTATGAAATAACAGCAGACTATTCTGCAGGTAGTTAAGATCAGCACTTACTCTTCCTGCATACCTGAGGGCACCACAGCCTGAAAACCCCAAACTTTACTTACGTTGCCCTCAGCAACTGAACACTAAATACAGTCTATTAAAGTACGGTTGTAATATTCAATTTTCCATCAGCAATTCATAACATTTTTTGATTTAGTAGAGGATATATTCAGAAAATCCTTTTAAATGTGGGCTATCAATAACACTTAGTAAGTATTAGAAAGAAAAAACATTACTTACTTTTCTTTTTTGAGTCAGCCATGCGTGGTAAGATCCAGGTATCTCCCAAGGGAGCACTAAGATTTGACACCCCTTTACAGAAACTTAATGTGAACCACGTGGACTTGTCAGCCAAGGCATGTTACAGAAAGGCTGTCAGATTCTTTTTGTAAGCAATACAATGCATGCAGACCTCCTTTATTCCCTAGACAAGAAAAAGACATTTCACTCCATGCACTGCATGGAGTGAAACATCTTTCGATATTCTCAAATGTCACAAAAGCAGCAGTAGTGTGGAATTTGAACTCCGAGTACATCTTTTCCAAGTCACTAAGAGTTCAGCTGTATTTCTGCCACAGGTACAGGTATTCCATTAGAACAAGAGCAGCAAACATGCCTTGCACAGAAATACTACTTGGTGAACAAGAGACGTACTTAGCAGACAAATGGAAGATGTTCAAAAATCGCTGTTTACATGATGACATGTAAACCAGAGTACTCCTTAGGTGTCTTTCATTTGAGATTAAAATTCTAAATATATATGAAATTTTGAAGAGCTGTAGACAGCAAAACTACTTTACTATATATAACTCTACAGAAACAAATCTCTCAAGTAAGTAAATCTCCTTCTTCACAGTTCTACACAGATATTTGCACATAAAAGGTAACCAATTTGCAACTGAAGATAAATAAAAGTAGAACAACTATCTAAATATATCTGTGACCTCAAACATCTTCCATTTACTTCACTCTTCAGGCTGAAAGAAGTGTGAAGCCACATCTGCAAATTTCAAAAAGTTTCTGGGAAACAGAACTGAAATACAAACCATCAGCTTGTGCAGGGAATATTGACTAAATGGAGTTCCAACATTTTTACTTCAGGGTAGTTCTGTATTCACACCACCTTCACACCTGAACAATCTCTAAAGCCTAGCATGTGTTTCCACACAGAGGTTCTTTCAGGGACAATTATTTCCACAGGGGGAAAAAAATTTTTAAAGGACCAGAGAAAAGCCTTGCTCAAAAATAACCAAAAAAGGATGTAACAGAGAACTGAAATCCTCATCTTGCACTTCATCTACATGGCTACCCTTCACTACAGACACAGGTTGCTGCTTTCAGCCACACATGACCTTGCGGCTCAGGCAGACCTGAGTCCAGAACCTCATCCTGAAGCTTTGCAAAGGACTAGTGCTGGTTGATTTAATCTTCTCCTGGAGAAGCAGAATCAGCATAAACCTTCCTGGAGAAGCACAGCACCACATCTGAGCCTAATGACTGTGTGCCCCTCTAAAGAGAAACCCTGAAGCTCCACTCCTGTGGGAGTTTTATTAAACAGCATCTTTGTAAGTACTATTACAAGAGCTGCAATTGCTCTGCAGGGACAGATTATGCTAGACACAGCCAAAGAAACTGAAGAAAGGGAAGCTTTACCTCCTGCTGTCTATACACAGCATGGCCACTTTCTCCATACTTTAGATCACTTCTATTCCTGCACAGTATCTGGGAGCAGACTAATAAAAACACATCAGCATGGCTCTGCACCTAACCTAGCAAGTCCTGCCCAACTCAACATGCATTTGCGCCCCCATCTTTCTCCTGCACATGAGAGGAAGAAAATTCATATCCACATGTCACTGAAGAGCTCCCAGAATACATCAAGTGTTCAAGAGCTGTAAAAAAACAGAACCTGATCAGAATGGAAATCTACTTCCTGTAACTTTTTAAAATCCTGTGACACACATGAGGCCCTTGCTTCCTGCCTTCCCTGGATTCTTTGGTGTCAACTCATGGGCACTTTGCACAGCAGATAAAAAACAGCTGGACTCACTTCAGATGCCATCAATCCCAATCGAAGCTTGGCCTTGGTGTTCATATTGAGCGAAAAAGAGTGCTCACTTCCTATATTTATACATGCTCTTTAGAGATCAGAAATAAAAGTACTTTCAAATGTTGCAGAAGTGTAAGCATGAGTCAGCACTGTCACTGGGAATTTCACCCAAATGAAGAATGAAGCACTGGGCTCAAGAGTCATCAGGCATCATATTCCACCTTCCAAAAAATCCAACATGCATAAGGTGAGCTAAGTCCTTGATGAATAAAATCCAAGAATCAGATGCCAGAAATCTGACATTTAACCATTCCTCTACTGTTAATTGCCTCCTCTGTAGCTTGCTTATTTGGTGAATTTGACAATTTTCTTCACAATTTCCTAATTTGAAAACAACACCTACAGAGCAACTAAACTTCCTGAACCAGCTAACTCTGCTTGTGAGTATTCAGGATAGGAGAAAATAAGCAGCTACCTTCTGTGGAATAGAGATGTTTAAGTTTTTTTGGTGGGAAGGAACCTACTCTCCAACCCACAGCCTGTCCTTAACCTCACCAAACCCAAGTACAACAACACATTATGATTGATCTGGATACACACTGGGCCAACCTGCTCCTATGCTGTTTCTTGCTGGCAAGCCCATCAGGAAGAGAGAGAAACCAGTTACATGATCTAGGTGAAGGCAGCACACTTATTAGTCCAGCAAGATAAATGACTTGTAGGATTTCCTACAATTATGGTAACAAATGTGGTCTGCTTTTGGCATGTAAGTTTGTTCTTAAAATCTGTGAGTGGCTGAAGGCTCAAGCCACGAGGCATGTCCTGAAATCAGAAACACAAGCAACTGTCTTTAAAAGTGGATTCTTGCAAAACACAAGCAAGCCCACAGGAGGATATCAGTGCTTGGGCCCTCCTCACAAGGAGATTTTTACAGTTCCAACTTATGCTTTTACAGCATCACCACCAATCTCACTACTCCACCTTGAATTATTCTAATACCTAATTGTTATGAGGTACAGTTAGCATTACTACAACTGGAATATTGGAGGAAAATGTCTATTATCCTCTTTTTACTCCCTCTACGCTCCAGTAAGCAGAAGGTTTGCTAGGGTCATAGTTTCCCTTGCAAACTGTTTCTTTTGTTTTCTCCATCCTTCCATGCAGACTGATGGATTTAAGACACTAAAGAGCGAGCAGCAAGTCTGTCCACCACCCCAGCAAGGGGTCAGCTGGGCACAGGCTGAGCAAACACACAATACAATGCCCCAAACGCTGTTGGAGGCTGAGAAAAATCCCTTCTTTTCTCAAAATATTCTCCAATGTCTGAATTTGAGGTGACTTCATTATCAGCAATAAATTCAGAAGCTTAAACCAACTCAGAAGTTGTGTCGTCCAGGGACTCAAACATCCCCTCCACTCTGGATGCCAGAACACTCCATTTTTGGCCTGAAGAAAGAGTCACATCTTCTCTTCAGATGAATTCCCCAAGGTACCCCTCAAGTCATGGCAGCCACTTCCAAATCCCAGCTCCTCCCCATTTTCTCATATTCCCTGGTGAAAGGCAGCCAAAGTTTCTACATGAGGGTAAAATGTCCTTTCCCTTGAGGGAAATCCTTTCTGGTAAATGTTTCAAGACAAAACAAGATTAAAGATATTACACTAAGATTAAAATGGCTATATCCAAACCAGATCATGCTCCAAGCTTCCTGCTTTGAACCACTGAGGGGCCGGTTGATTGGGCAACAGCTGAGGCTGTTTTGAGTCTTTCTGTTACATAAAAAACTCTACATCTCAAGTAACCGATGGATCTCTCAAAGTAAGTACAATATTGCCTTCTGGTGTTTTAGCCAAAATATGTGAAGCAGCTTTTTAGTTCCCCATAAAGCTACTAAGTTGGGAAGGGGGGGAATTTAGCAACAAACAGGAAGAAATCCCAAGTCAGGAAGGTGACAATCCCATTTAATGAAACTAAATGAAAACTGTTCCTGGAACATTTGGACATCTTAGTACCAGTTACAAACACCACAATACCAAAAAGAGCTTGTAAATCAGAGTAATTCAGCGTTTGTATTAGTGGGCAGGTAAAACTAACCCACGTCTAAAAATTAAAGGGTATAGTTTGGCCAGGCAACATACATCAAGAATGAGATATTATTTACCTTTCTGCAAGTTTTCACTAAAAAAGTCATATAAATATATGTGAAAGGGAGAAAAGGTCTTTGGACTAACGGAAAGATATTAGGAGGAAAAAAAATTGTTTCTGTGATCCAACACAAGTAGAACTCTCAATCTGCATTTTGGTTTGGTGGGGGTTTTTTTGTTTGTGGGTTTTTTTTTTACACCTACTCCTTTAATAATATATTTTTATTCATTTTCAAATGGCTGGTTTCTTTTAACTTACTTTTCACTGAAAACAATGTTTCATCGTATTAAAACCACCTCTTTGCCTACTGGAGTTTTTTGGTAAGTCAACACCAGTGCTGAGTTCAAAATGGAACCGTGACGTAATTATCAGTCTTCCCACTCTCACTTAACACACACACACTGGATCAAATGTGCTATAGGTGATGTGATCATACTCACTGACATAACAGCCTTAAGCTATTAAGTCTGTGTTTGTATAAGCCGTGCTTGCAAACACACTAGGAAGCCTCAGAATCGCAGTGTCATCCCTGTTGATTTATGGCTACATTATTGTGTTGCACTGGATGCGGCACATTGCAGAGCTCAGGGGCTGGTACAGCAGATCGAATGTCCAAACAACACGAATTTTCCAAGTTTAGCTGACTCTAGCTTGGTCCTGAGGCTCAAATACCCTCCAAGCTCTGAGAAGCACCAGGAGCACATTCCCCAGTTCAGCATCACCTGAAAAAATGCTGTTTCCCATGCTCTGACTACCCGGAGACATGAAGCTAAGCACACAACTGGGGAAGACTGGGAGACTTCCTTCACAAGCACACTGCTGATCACAACAAAGATGCTAGTGCAGATGCTTCCTTTTATGAAAACCATGAAACTTTAATTATCAGTCCTGAAAATCGGAAGAGAAGCTCACCACTGAAATCACCATAATTTCTTCTCCCAATAAATTAATTGCTACTAAATGCTATAACACTGCATAATTTTTATTTCACAGTTATCAAAACAATCCAAGAACTTGATTTGTATTTACACCACGCAATTACTTAATGAGAACAGTACTACGTTATGTTTAAGCAATAATTACTAAGGCCTCAATACAAGAAAGCTCTACAGTCTTAGCTTATCATCAAGTCAATAAGCATTTCTTTTCATCTAGGTTTTTCATAGACTCCAGATTAAGCCTATGCATGGATAATGCACAGCATCCAGATCCCTTTTCTCCAGGCAAACCAGTAATATCAACTACAAACGTCACTTACCTCCAAGATACAACTATGTGTTGCTACTTTATTATTGAAATATATCCTAAAATAGTAAAAAATACTTTGAAGTTTCATTCTTAGGTGCACAATTTCCCTTTTGCTGCAACATACAGCAATGAAGGAGCAGAGGTTTTGCAAAAGGGGTAACGGCGACCCGAAATGGCTGGGCATCCTTTTTCCCTTGCATACCTGCTGTCCTGAATTCAATGCACTACCTGCTGCTGGCTCTGAGCATAAAACAGGACTGATACCCAACTGACAGAAACAATAATGTGTTTGCAACTAGTAGTTAATGGAAGACTGACAAGCACAATCACAGGAAGCAATAAAAGTCTCATGGCGCTAGCACGTGACGTGACTGGCAGCGGTCTCCACGCATGGAAATACGGCACCATTACCCTGCTGAAAGAAGTGGTTCTGATTCATTTGGTGTAGGATAACTAGATTCCTAGTGAAATCACTATCACTATTCATATACCTTACCAAAGGTATTTGCTTCTATTAAGTAATTTAGGTGACCTACCATTACCTCCAAAAACTCTCATATTATTACGGCAGCTGAATGCACTAACACCTACAGTTGAGTGGGTATAAAAATATGTACAGAGACAGACATTAAACACTGCATCCCAAAAAAAACCCCAAGCAGTCTCTTCCAAATTGTTCACAGTAGGTTTAAAAAAAAAAAGTGTATAAAAACAAGTTAAATTTAATGTCCAATACTGAAGGAATCAAAATGAAGCAAGTGAAAAAAAAGCACATCGCAGTGTATCCCGTAAGTGATACACTCAGAAATCCACCAATCCATCCCACCAATCCAGCACCCGTGCTCCCAGGACCAGTGAAGCAAGCCTGCTCTGACTGACAATTCCCACACAACTTTAACAACAGCAATAAAATTATTCATCACTGACATGGGTGCAAACGAGAGCGGCAGCAGCCCTCGCATGCTATTACTCGTGCTGGAGTTTATTTATGACTTCAGGAGAGGAGGCAGCTGGTTGTTTTTACGCGGCTTTTTTTTTTTTTTTTTTTTTTTCCGGAACAAAAGAAAAAAAGTTCCTAAAAA